>CM034710.1:14551911-14562037 GCA_020142125.1 Phrynosoma platyrhinos | reverse complement strand
AGGAAGAAAACTCCACCACTCTCTGAGGAAGGTGTTCCACTGTTGAAGAACTCTTATTATCAGGAAGTTCCTCCTAGTGTTTAGGTGGAATTTCTTTTCCTGTAGCTTGCAACCATTGCTCCAGGTCCTATTCTCTGGAGCAGCATCCTCAATATGATACTCCTTCAAATACTTAAACAGGGCTATCATATCACCTCTTAACCATCTCTCCTCCATACAAAACACACCCAGTTCCCTAAGCCTCTCCTCATAAGGCATAGTTTCCAGACTCTTAACCATTTTAGTTGCCCTTCTCTGGACACACCCCAGCTTGTCAACATCCTTTTTGCAATGTGGAGCCCAGAACTGAACATATGAGGATATGATGGAAAAATCTAGGAAATGTAAGGAGAAATCTAAATAGCCTGTATTGCTAAGCCAAAGCTGACACGAAATCAAAGTGGGTCATAGGCCCTGTCCTCAATTCAGCCATTTTTTTTTTACTTACCAGACATGAATTTGGGATTCCATGATTCCAATTCATCTCCACATGGTTTGGTAGATGGTCAGCATGCTGAAGATTAGCCCTCTAAAAAGAGGGGGACTGGGCAGAGGGTTAAAAGAAAGCACAATTATGAGACTGAGCAGCAAAAGAAACATGTCACCAATCTGGATCATTTAAACAAAATTTTCTAGTCATGTCATTACAATCCTGTTGAAGAGTGAGAGTGGAGAACAGGTCATTTAAAGATGCAAAGAGATGCTTTTTTCAATGCCAGTTTCCTGGCTGTTTGCAGGAAACATGAAAAATACTCTAAAGCAAGTATTTTTATCTTGCATTAATAGTCTTCAACAGTTTGTCAGTGAATTTTAACAACACAGTGGGCTGCTGCAATTTCTGAATTGCAGTTTTCGAGGTAGCCTTGAGAGAGGGGCTATATACAGTCCATCTGTCACTTATCCCTTGGTTTAGTGTGATATGCAGTTCTGACAACAACTGTTGCTCTGGCTGGTTTTCTCCTTAACAAGCCAGAAAAATAAGCCAAGAATAAACCTAGGATTCTTTCTTTGGTTTATTGGGAGAGAGAAAAGAAACAGAACACTGGCTGACATCATCATGCTCATGAACCAACGTTGTGTGGTTTGTTCAGCAGATCTCATTCTAGACTGGCATGGCTAGACATTTTATAAATGAAGTGTTTATGTATTATATCTAAGACAAGTTTAGTAGTCTTAGAAGCTGGGAGTCATTTAACATTTAATGAACACTTGTATTATATCTCTACAGTACATCACACAACAATGTGAATACTTTCTAAAGTATTTGTCTTTAAACAAAAATATTTTAAATCACAAGATTTAAACACACATGATTTTCATTTTATACAGACTTTATAATCTTGACCCATTAAAGACGATTATTTGGGATTGAATACTATTAGCAACAGCAATAGCAATAGCAAGTACATTTCTATACCGCTTATCAATGAACTAAGCACTCCCTTAGTGATTTATAATGTATAAGCTAATGCAGGGGTAGGCAACCTTTTTGGGCTGGGGGCCGGGTTGCTGTCCCTCAGACAATTGGGGGGGCCGAAGCACCAAAAATAAATAAATAAATAAATTAAAATTAAAATTAAAAAATTAATAAAAATTAAAAAACATATGCATGTACACTCTCTCAGCTCCAGAAAGCCATGGCAAAACCCCTGTGGAGATTTTGCCAAGAAAACCCCAAGAACAAGTAATAACAACAATAATCAATATCATTATGGTAGGCGGTGGCAGTGGCGGCAGCGGCAGGACCAGACTTGGGCTGGTACAAAGGCCTCAGGGGGCCACATCCGGCCCCCGGGCCTTGGGTTGCCTACCCCTGAGCTAATGGCTTCCAACAAGCTGGGTACTCATTTTAGTGACCTACAGAAGGATGCCAGGCTGAGTGATCTTGGAGCCCTGCCTGGGATCGAACTCACAACCTTGTGGCTGCAGTTCAGGCATGCCACCAGGGCTTCCTATTACAGCCATTTAATGCCTTGTTTCTGAAGTGTCATCATGATTTCTACAAATTACTACACTTTGAAAATCAGAATATAATGGGTAATTATAGCCAGTGTGGTGTAGTGGTTTGAGTATTGGACTCCGACTCTGGAGACCATGGTTTGATTGCCTGCTCGGCCATGAAACCCATTGGGTGACTTTGGGCAAGTCACACTCTTTCAGCCTCAGGGAAAGTTAATGGCAAATCTCCTCTGAACAAATCTTGCCAAGAAAACCCCATGATAGCTTCGGCTTAGAGTCACTATAAGTCAGAAATGACTTGAAGACACAGAACAGCAGCAACAGCATAATGGGTGAATGGTTGTGGCTGCTGTATGTGCATGTTTGCAATCAGAACCTTTTCCTGTGGTGCTGAGACCGGGAATTGCATGAATGAACTCTGACATCTTTCTATCCCATGTACAATTTACTGGACAGGAAAGGGGCACATTTAGAGATCCTGTGAAGCATACAAAAGGAAGCAGAACATTTCCAAAAAGCATTTCCTTATACTAAAGGTTTCCTTATACTAGCTCCTCCCCAAAAGAGAAGACAGTACTTCCAATGGTTTTTCTTGTTAACTGCTTCTTGACCCCTTTTAAACTGGTTCTTTCAGGAAAAACCAAAATCTTCTGCATGCTAAGCATGACACTCATCACAATACTGTGGGACCCTTACATGAAAAGCCTTAATAGAGTTTTGACAGTACAGGTTGAGGTTCCCTCATCTGGAATTCTGAAATTCAAACTATTCCAAAATCATCCACATGGCTGGCTGAGGTAGTGACTGACAGCTTTGCTTTCTAATGGTGCAGGGGACACAAACTTTACTTTATGCACAAAATTATTTGCAATATTGTATATAAAATTACCTTCAAACTACCGTACATGAAACATAAATGGATTTCATGTTTAGATTTGGGTCCCACCTCCAAGGTATCCCATTATGTATATGCAAATATTCCATTTTTTTTAAAAAAGCTCCCAAATCTAGAACACTTCTGGTCCCAAGCATTTTGGATATGGGAGGCTCAACCTATACTCAGTAGATAGGCTATATTACATATCTCTGTATCACCATAGATCGGACTTGTGGGAAACGCAGGAAATAATGCAATGAGCTCAGAAAGAAATCACATACATTCTCATGAAAAAAGACAAGAAAAAAGCGAGTGGACAAAGGGTATTACTATTAAAGTATTACAGTCAGCCTTTTATATTTACGGATTCTTTACCCATGGATTCAACCATCCGTGGCTTGAAAATATTTTAAAAAAAATAAATTCTAAAAAGCAAACCCTGATTTTGTGATCTTATATAAGGGATACTATTTTACTATGCCATTGTATTTAATGGGACTTGAGCATCTATGGATTTTGGTATCCATGGGAGTCCTGGAACCGAACCCCAGCAGATACCAAGGGCCTCTGTATTTGCCTTCTTTGCTGCAGCATCAAACCACTGGGTCATGATCAACTTATGATCAACAATAACCCCAATGGCCTTTTCACTAAGCCAAATGTACAGCATCCTATACCTATGTATTTGATTTTTGGGGGCAAAATGTAAAAATTTCTTTATTGAATTTCAATCTATAAGTTTCAGCCCAATTTTCTAGTTTATTTAAGTCCTTCTCAATTCTGTTCCTATTTTGCAATGTGTCAACTACCTCTCCTAGTTCTGTATCATCTGCAAATTTGACAAATTTGACCGCCTGATACTCCACAAAAGCACCTGTTAACTTCAATAAAAGAAAATTTCGTGACTGCAGCAAGGAAGGGGGGAAATGGCATTTTCTGTCATGTGTGCTTTAATCCCACTATCAGTTCCTTCTCACCCAATGTAATTTCTATATAAGTCCTCCCACCACTCACTGTGTGCACACATACACCCTAGATGCAAAGAGGCCTTTGAGTAATATGTACTTTGGCAATGACCACATCTCACCTCATGTCTGCGACATATTGAGATGGCTTTGAAAGCAAAAGGACTTTCTCTAGAATCAAAAGGGAGTGAGTAAGAGAAAGCAAGGGGGAATCCCCATCTCTTGTCTCAGAAAACTCTGCCAAAACAATGAGATGTTATTCGGACATTGTTTTAGTGTGGTGTGAAAAATCTCACTCACACATTCCAGTTTTGTTGTTCACACTATTTTTTCCTATTGGAACTACACCTCTGCACATCTCCCTGTGTTTTGTTGTTCACACATGTCAGCATTGCAAATAAAGATGGAGTTGATAATGCAGATGTATTCAAGTTTTAGCCCACTTTATCCCGCGTTTATATGCATCTGTTATTCACACAGCCAACAATGCAAATCTTTTAGGAAAACTCCGAAAAAAGCCTCGAAATTGATTATCCTGGGTTAAGTGGTCCCAACTTAGCCATGGAAACCCAATGAGCGACCTTGAGTGAATCACATGCTCTCAGCCTCCTCAGAGGATGGCAATGGCAAACCCCCTCTGGAGAAACCTACCAAGAAAACCCCATGATAGGGTCGCTGTAAGTCAGAAACAACTTGAAGGCGTATAACAACAACAAATGTCATAAATAAATAAAGAGGAAACCAGAACATACACCCATCCACCGACTGACCATGCTTTTGTGGGATTTTCCTGGGATTTAAATCCCGTTTCTGCATGGGATTTGGCCACTTAACCTCCCATGTGATAAACTCCAATGTCACATGCAATGTAGTTTATACAGACACCATTCCAGGGACAAAATGGAATGATGTTCTGTTGCTGTGTATCCTCACTGATGCTGACTACAAACAGTACCTCTGAGGTAAGTGGCAAGCATCCTTTATGTCCTTGGCCTGGTCCACTCACATGGCCACATCCAAGGCCAAGTAAGCCTCTGGTCTCTCCAGAGACTGAGGCATTTTCCAGACATATTTGGTGTGGCTGTTTGCAATGGCATACCCCAACTTAGTGTCACCGGGTGAGGAGTTTCAGTTTCAAAAATGCCTTAAAAGTTTCCAGCTGCTGTAAACAAAGAGACTGATGTAGTCCTTGCAGTCTCTCCTCTCTGCCAAGGACATGTAGTGTCCATTCTTTGTACATGAGATTTCCTGATGACAGGCCTTGGGATACTTGATATAAGACACAGATTTTATACACAAGGACCAGATACTTATCCACAGGTGTACTCTTGTGAATGTGCCAACCATCTGGACTTCAGCAAGTAGCCACCAGTTCTGCTGAATCTTTATCAATCCTGCAGTGTCAATCAGGCTGTTCCATGGACCAAACCTGCACAATCCCGCCCGTACATTCAGATGACCACTCGATGTGTTGGATTTAGTTCAAGCAGGTCATGAGCTGCAGGATTTGATGTCACAGATCACCAAACAGTACTGCACACCCAAAGCCAGGCACTGGTGGGGGACTTTAAATACTTCAAAAAATTGATATTGTCCAAATCACATGGAAGGACAGGAAGGCTGGGAAGTGAACAGATAGGTTGGTCCTCTCAGATCTAAGAATCAAGACTGGAGGATTTTTCTAATAGGGTGACCTGAAGCTTCATGAGCCAATCTGAAGTCATCCATGTAGGTCTTCGGGTTTCCAAAATAGCTCTAAGGGCATGACTGGAGTATACAGTCAGGATACCTCCAAACATAAGCTTCAAGGTTTCTTTGATCATTAGGACTGCGGCAGCCACTGCCCAAAGACAGGCTGGTCACCCTTTTGTGGTGGAATCTAGGGTTTTGCTGAGGTAAACAAGTACTTTGATGGACAGGTCATTCTCTGACACTTGCAGAATGAATGGTTGATCAGGATCAGGAAGATGTAAAGCTGGAGGTAACAACAATCTTTCTTTTAGTTGTTAAGTCTTTGAACTTCTTTTCATTTAGGAAGGAATTCAGATTTGGCTTTTTTGGCTCTTGGAATAATCTGGTGCTGTGGCTGTATGATAGTTTCATAGTCCTAAATCTACAATCTACAGGCCCAATGTCTCAGAAGAACTACAGTTTCCATAATTCCCTAGTATTGAGCCAGGACAGTTAAAGTGGTCTCAAGCTGATTATTTCTGGCAGTCTGCTCAGGCCCTTAGTATCATCCTCCTGTACCCTTTCCCATCTGCTATCCAACTAACAAATTCTATGTAAAATGGCAAGGAATATTAACAATTTCCTTCTAAAACCTAGGCTGGAATAGATCTAAATTGAAGGTGTGAATCCATCACTCAAGCATTTCATAGATGAAAACTGGGACCAAGCAACATCAGCGTGTAGTCAAGATGACAAAAAGTATTAATGAGAAAAAATACACAAGCTAGGAGAAGCTGCAGTAGTTTGCTTTCCTTGAATTTACTGGAAAGGGCAGGATTCTGCCTCATCCTCTTCTCTCCCCACCCCCAATGAATTAACCGAGGGCAAACTACTTCTGTGCTTTGACCTCAGTTTGCAGCAACTGAAGTACGCTGAGGACAAATGGGGAAGGCATAAGGAAGAGGGAGAAACTGGGACATTTAAAAAACAGATGAAAAAGCATGACAGCAAAAGATTAGCCATGACTGTCCCTAACAACTCAGGACAGTTGGAGGATATGAGAATCATGAGCCCAACAGAAATTGTTGGACTGCAACTCCAGCATTTCTCACCACTGTGTATGATGGCTCAGTCAGATGGGAATTGCAACCCAACAATATCTGGAGTGCATGATTCCTAGCCCTGGTTCATATGATTTGGTGTTGAAACAATGATGATTGATAACAACAAATGTCTATTTGGCTAGCTAGACCATCAAACAAAATGGAATGGAATGCAAAAGGAGGATCTCATAAGTTCAAGACACTACAAATCATCATAGTAAAGCTGTTGGATCAAGACTTGGTTGTACTTAAAATAGACCATAGAAATCATGCAAGAGTTTTTCTGCCAACAGAGTTTATATCAGTACATTGCAAAACCTGCAAACTGCTGAGCCTCTGTGAGGATATTCAAAATTTAAACACTGGTTGGAAATAATAGCCTTTTATCTATAGTGGTAAGGAGTAACCTCATCCATAATTTATCTCTTGGTATTGAGTCAAAGGTGTATTTTAAATCTATAAAGGCGGTATAAAGGCCCTTTCCATAAGTGGTCTTGTATTTTTCTGCTAAATGGTTTAAGACAGTACAGTGATCTATTGTTGATCTGCCCTTTCTAAAACCTGTCTGTTCATTTCCCAAAATATTTTCATCCTCTATCCAGAAGGCTAATCTTTGATTTAAATAACTAGCATACAATTTGCCCACAACTGAAAGTAAACTAATGGGCCTACAGTTTGATGGCTCTTCTCTATCTCCTTTTTAAAAAATTGGTATGACAATGGCCTCCAGCCAGGTAAAAGGGAGTTTACCCAAGTTGTTAATATGGGATAACAGATTTGTTAGAAGGGGGCCCCACCAATCTATGTTCACCTTCAACATTTCCAGGAGTGTGAATAACCAATGTGAATACCGTATTTTCCGGCGTATAAGACGACCCGCGTATAAGACGACCCCCCATTTTTCCAGTCAAAATATAGTTTTAGCACCTCTATCCTCCTTATCCTTATACACGGTGTATAAGACGACCCCCCCACTTTAACCACAGATTTTGCAGGTTAAAAAGTAGTCTTATACGCAGGAAAATAAGGTAAATCCAAATAGGCACAGGATAAAATGCTGCATACCAAAAAAGAGGTTCTGAATGCATTCATATTGTCATCTCCATCTTTATTCAAAGAGATGCAGTTCCATAGTGTGAACAGCAAACCCAGAATGCATAAGTGAGATGATTGGCATCGTTGCATTAAAGAAAGACATGTGAATGACCTCTAAGAGAGAGCCAGTGTGCCTTGTATTACACCCTAGAGATATATGGGCTTGTATCTCACAGACTATAATACTGCAGAGGTGTTTTGCATTGTGATTTTGGTGGTCAATTCAGCAGCAGCTGAAGCACATAAAAAGGGTGTTTATGGGACAGACGTGGCCCATAAGGCCACCATTTACCACCTCTAGTGTAAATTTAAGTCCACAATGGTGACATGCAGTTATTAATGATAATATTAGAATGTGGAAGCTAGTCGACTCTTCCCAGAACCAACCATTTTAGAATCAACCAGGCAAAAGAACCTTATACCTGAGACAGGTAGCCTGTGGTCCTCTGTGTAATTTCCAAAGCCATCTACAAGTAATCATTTCAGACCCCTGCAAAATGTGATTTGTGTAGATATTGGGAGGGGGACAAAATGAAGGCGTGGCCCTGCCAAATAAGAATTCGCTCTCCCCTATCCCCCCCCCCCACATCTTCAAGTCCTTACATTTCTAGCATTGTGGTAACTTAAAAACTTAAAAGAAAAGGGCAGGTAAAGTTAGCAAGAGAATGCAAACACAGGAAGTATGAGTTCTAGGTGTGAATTATTTTCAGTGTTTCACCCTGCAATACAATACTAGAAATTTGGAGACTAGGGCTGCAGCCACACTGCAAAAATAATCCAGGTTGACACCACTTTGACTGTCACGGTTCAATGCTATGGAATTCTGGGAATTGTACTTTGTTGTGGCACCAGAGCTTTCTGACAGAGAAGGCGAAATGTCTTGCAGAATTCCCTGAATTCCATAGCACTGAGCCATAGCACTGAAAGTGTTGTCAAACTGGATTATTTCTGCAGTGTGTCTGCAACTTGAAAGAAAATTTCATTTGATAGAACAGAATTTGGGAGAGCAATGTCCTCATTTTGCCTCTGCCATTGCTGCACCCTTGCCTGGCAGTCCACTGGGTGAAAAACAAAGGCAGGGGAGGGAAGGCGATGACAGACAGGGAACAAAATGAGGTTATCCACTCACTGTCAACATGCAGTCCTCAAGAAATTACTCCCATGGGAATATACAGAACATGAATATAAAGACATAGCCGTGTTAGTCTGGAAAATCAGCATGCAAAAGGATCTAGTAGCAACTTTGAGACTAACTGAAAGAAAGAAGCTGGTAGCATGAGCTTTCGTAGACTTAATCCTGCTTCTTCAGGTGCGTAGGGTCTGCGCACATCAATATGAATATGTTACTTTTTCTGGACTGCTACTCCCAGAATCCCCTACTGTGGACATTATGTGAACTATAGTCCAGAAAAATAACTTTTCCGGCTCTAGAAATGTGACTTTTGGCAAAAATGAATAAATAAATCACCACACCTGGCTTATTGGAGTAGAGTCTCTTCATTTTGATTGTCACAATATTTGTGCTGAATTAGGATGGTGAAAGTTATTTTTACTTCATATTTAGAGTAGGAAGAATGTGAAGTTTTTAAAAAGAGCTGTGGCAAGGACAAAACTAACTGATTACCCAATTCCTAGGAAGAATGTGATACATGCATGTACACATAAATATCTATTTCTGAGGTCTATGTGTGAGTAGTGTGGTTGGTTGTATGTGGCCAAAACAACACTATTCCCAAACAAGAGGGAGGTATTATCAGATTCATGGCAAATTCACTCAGGGATTTCTCTTCACTCCCCTAAAAGCTCACTGACAACTGAAATGCTCAGCAACAGTGGAATGCTAACTGATTCTTGAGGTTGGGAACTTAGGACCTTATCCCACGCTGCTCTCAAAAGTGGCAAGAAACCGATATGAGCATCATTGCAGTACTATAGCGCTAGTATAACATGGCGCTAGCGCTATAATAGCGCTATGGATAAGGTAGCGCTATTGCAATGCCCGCTGACACCGGGCATTCAAAAGAACCTGAATGATGCTGCATTCCGAGCGGTTTCTTGTTGGATTCTGAGCGACGTCGTGGGATCACCCGGAAAACTATAGCGCTATAGCGCCTGATTCCATGTGGATTCTTGCTGCTTTTGGCCCCGTGGGCTAAGGTCCTTAGATGGAAGAAGGGAATGGAAAAGATTCTTGTGGTGGAGGGATTATTTATTGATTTATTTATTTATTGCTGTCTTTCTCGCAGAAAGGTAAAAACACTTTAAAAACAAAGTGCAATCTGTGGGTGAATATCCCACTTGTGCAGACAGAGCTGAGCTGACAACTGATGCTTCACTGTTTCACAATCTGTCACCAAGAAACTGCATTCATTATGACACAGTACAGTTAGGAATGGGCATAGTTTGTATTGGTCCCC
>CM034710.1:14461194-14478244 GCA_020142125.1 Phrynosoma platyrhinos | reverse complement strand
GGTCCAAAGGCCTCAGGGGGCCACATCCGGCCCCCAGGCCTTAGGTTGACTACCCTTGATCTACACAATAGTATTTTTTTCTACCACAAGAAGGCAGCTTATCTGTGGGAATAGATTTATTTCTTAGACAGGCTACACAGATAAGAACAACTATCCTTTACTTCCCCACTATCTAAAAAGAAAGGAGGATGGGTCCCATGTTAGCCTGAAAGCCATGTCATCTAGCCACTGGATCCTAAGGGTGTGGATAAGGCTGGTTTGTTTTTTTCCATTGGTGAGGGAAAAGCCCTCTGCATATGCTAAGAGATACTTTATTACTACTACACTTAAAACTCGGGGGATACTAAGGCTTGACTCGTAAAGCATTTCTAAGAACCAACCTCCATGCATCTTCTTACCTCTTCCCTAACACAATGAGAAGTAGTGTGCACACCAGTGATTAAGGTTGGAGGGTAGAATAGGCCACTTGACGGAAGAGATGCCTTGGCCTGGAAGATCTGAAGGGGGGAAAAAAAGATAATCTATTTTTTTACAAAAAATTTACATCGTCTTTCTGTTGGGAAAGGGAAAGATTAATTGCATTCCAGAGTATTGAAGGGATTCACATTGTTATCATTCTTGGGAAAATGTTGGAGAATGGGAGTGGTGCCTGAGAATTGGAGAACAAACATTGTTTCTCTCTTCAAAAAAGGCAAAAAAAAAAAAAAAAAAAAAAAAAAAAAAGTCAGGCTGACCTCAATACAAAGAGGTGTCATAAATGATGTGCGAAGAGCCCAATTAAACCGCTTCTCCATTTTAAACATCAACAAGATTCCGTGGAGGAACTCATGAAGGTGAATTGGCATCAAATACCAGGGCACTTTGATAGCAGAAGTAGCATTTTTCTTCTTCTTTAGGACCACCTCAGTCTCACCCAGAAAATCTGAAAGGACTGGCAGGTCACTCCTTACCTCTGCGCCTTCAGCCCGTGCATCCTCCACAAGACTCTCAATGGTCTGTCGTTGCTTCTCATCAGCCAAGGCGACCACATCCACAGCCTTGTCCAGAAAGTCCCCCAAGCGGAGCTGTCCCATTCGGTGCTTCAAGCGTTGAATGAAATCTTTGGCAATGGATTCCTGCAGAAGCAGCTGAGACCCAGCATTGTGGACCTGAGCACATGGGGAGGGGGGAAATAAAACTACTGCATTCTAATGATTGCCCCATAATTTTTAACATGTAATAAAGCTTGAGTCTCCCTTATCCAAACTGCTTGGGACAGAAGTGTTTTGGATTTTTAAATTTTTTGGCATACCTGTATTTGCATATGCACTTAAGAATATTCTTGGAGATGGGACCCAACTCTAAATGCAAAATTCATTTATGTTTCATATACACCTTATACACATATTGTGAAGGTAATTTTATACAATATTTTAGATAATTTTATGCATGAAACAAAATTAGTGTACACTGACACATCAGAATGCAATGGTGCCACTATCTCAAGCCACCCATTAAAAAAAAATTGGTTGTTGGAGTATTTTGGATTTCTGGATAAGGGAGACTCAACCTATATGTGTTGAACTGTTTTTAACTGTTTTAAATTCCTGTTTTGATTTGACTGTTGTCTAATGTTTTTTAAACTCACGTAGTAACTGTTTTGCCAATTTTGTTTTAACATACTGTACTGTAAGCCACTTTGGGTCCCATAGTGGGAGAAAGGGAGGCTATAAATGTAGTAAAAAAAAAAAACACAACTAAATAAATGTCCGATTCTTATCTCCTTGTTCTACTGGCAGCAACCTGGGTGTCTGATGCCATTTTAACCCTGCTCCATTGTCTCTTCTGAAAGCCCACTTGCTTTTTCAACTTCCTTCTGCTTAAACTTAGCAGCAGTCATTCCATCCAGCTGAACTGTTTCCCCTTCAGTGTGGTCTGTTGTAAGAACAGTCACTTCAAAAACTAGCACCTGAGTTTATTTTTACACCCTCCTTCACCATCCTTTTTCCTAGTATGTTGTGCCATTTAGACTGTGAGCTTGAGGGCAGGGACTGTCATACCACTGTTCTGGAAAGGTAAACATACTTTAACTCAATAAAAGTAGGAGTGCACTGTTTATATCTGTTCTTCAGTTTGAATTAAAAGGTGCCCTGATTCACTGGCCAACAGGGGCATATGTGTATTTATAAAAACACGAACATGTATGTATGTGCTATGTGTGCCTATATACACACACACACACACAGCATGCATGTATATCCCATCAGCATCAAGGTTAAGTATGAACATTCTCCTGAGCCTACATGACTGTCCCACATAATTTTGAGCCACTCCAGTACCCTGAAGTGTCACAGTGTGCCATCATGTCTGCTGTTTGATGTTAATTCTGACTCCATTTAGGGGGGGATGCAGACGGCGCAAAGCGCCGTCTTGCAGGCAAGGAAGGAGAGGTGCAGCCACACAGCAGCCGCCTCAACCCCTTCCCGAAGACGTCATCAGAGCGCGCACCCTGATGACGTCCTCCCAGCACAGCCTCTGCATGCGCTGCGCCGGAAGAGACACGGAAGAGCCACGCGACAGCGTTTCCAGCACCCTTTTTGCCCCTTGAGGAAGGAGCACTATTTTGGCGCTCCTTTCCCATGCACCAAAAGGGTGGATTGGGGCCGAGGAGTGGGGCAGCCTTGGCCCCGATCCTCCGCTTCCCAGGGTGGCCCACGGCCGCCCGTCTGCAAAGCCCCTTTGAGGCTATCTGTGTGTGTGTGTTACTGTTTAAGCTACAACACTTAAAATGGTGTCAAATTGCATTATTTCTATAGTGTAGATGTATTCTAGCATTCTGGGAAACCATGATTTGAATCCCTGCTCAGCCACAGAAACCCTCTAAGTGACCTTGGGTAAGCTACACTCTCTCATCCTCAGAGGAAGACAATGGCAAATCCTTAGTTTTTTGTGGGTTTTTCGGGCTGTGTGGCCATGTTCTAGAAGAGTTTCTTTCTGACGTTTCGCCAGCATCTGCCAGCCACAGATGCTGGCAAAACGTCAGAAAGAAACTCTTCTAGAACATGGCCACACAGCCCAAAAAACCCACAAAAAAACTATGGATGCCGGCCATGAAAGCCTACGACTTCACAATGGCAAATCCTCTCTGAATAAATCTAAGAAAATCCTAGATAAAGTCAGTATACATTGGAGTTGACTTGACACGACAACAAGAACAACTCTTATACTTTTCAATCACAAACAACTGCAACTGTACATCATTTTATTTAACTGAAAATTAAAACTTTGGAAAAACTATGGAAGGGCTAGAGAAATACAGGCTGCCAGTTGCTAACTCTGCTGTAACAACAAAACTGAGAGAGGGGGAAAGAATGTCAATTTCTGTATCTTTTCTTGGTCCCCAAATCTTCAAACCACACCCAGCTCGCCCATCCCTGGCTCAAGCCTACCTGCCCCTGGTTCAACCAGATGGCATCTACCAACCCATCAACAGCGCTATCCAGGTCTGCTGAATCAAAGACAATGAAGGGAATTTTTCCTCCAAGTTGGAGAGAAAGCTTCTTGCCAGTCCCAGCAGTGGCACGGCGCAGGCTGCGGCCCACCTGTAGCAACGACATCATTTCATGCACAAGAGGGAGTATATTTAGTGATGTATCTCTCACATCCTCTCAGAAAAATGAACCCTCACACTACCCAAACTAAACTCTCTAGGTTAAAATGCCAATTCTGGTGGGAACTGTGGAGCTGAATGTGTTACCCAAGCTTTATTTAATTTGTATCCACTCTTGGCACCTTTCAGAGGTGTTGAACTGCAACCCCCATGACCCCATGCCCAGTTGTGTATTGTGTATTGAAGTCCTAAACAGTTTGAGGCCTGGGTTGCAGGAAGACTGGGGTTACATAAAAAGGAGTGAAAGGCTTAAAAGCCTATCCCACAGTGGGGGACTGGGGAAATTTAAGGGCAAATGCTCATGAAAGTTCAGGTGGAGTTGAGAGTCTCCCTGCAAATGCTTAATCTGCTGAAATAAAGGAAGGATACAAATTAAATAAATAAATTAGGAAAATACTCAACAGCTTCCATGACAGTGGGATGATAGATCTGCTCTGGGTTGTAACACAAACTTTAAAGAAGCCAACCAAAGTGTTGAATCTAATTTGGGGATGACGTTCAACACCTTCAAAATCCAGACTTTAGAGCAAGTTTGCCATGTCACTGATATGGAAGCCACCAGCCACCATGGAACAGCTATCATATGGAGCTCCTCCTATAACTGTAAAACACCTAATTTAGCTCCACTCATAGAAGTAGGAAGTAAATCACCATGGATGTTACCATGTCATTAAGAAAGAGACTCCACCAAAATATGCTGCCTCAGAGTGTGGTGGAGTCTCTTCCTTTGAAGGTTTTTAAAGCAGAGGCAGGGTGGCCATCTGTTGGGAGTGCTTTATGTCTTCCTGCATGGCAGGGAGTAGGACTGGATGGCCTTGGTGGTCACTTCCAACTCTGATTTTGTAGTTCTATGCTGCTGCAGCTGCTGCTACACAGAAGTGGCTTGAGCCCCCCAAACCATGCCCCAGAATTGCCACCATGAGAAACAGCCCAACATGAAGGCAGGTGCCCATGTTCAGGCAAATGATACAGAGGTGGAAAACTTTTGATCTAAACCCTCAACCCTTTGATTTCCCAACATGCATGGTCAAAATAAAGAATGGTGGAGTTGAAGCCCAAAACACTGAAGGCTTGAGACATTAGCTTAGTGCCATACATAGTGTCAATGCAACCAGCTATACAGGCCCATCAACAGGTACTAGTTTTGGCCAGCTGTAGGCTTGACTGAAGACAGCCAGCATGGTATAGTGGTTTGAGAGTTGAACTATTATTTTGGAAACCAGGGTTTGATTTCCCACTCAGCTAAAAAAATCCAATCAAGTCCAAAAGACACTGCAGAAATAATCCAGTTTGAGACCACTTTAACTGCCCTGGCTCAATGCTAGGGGACTGTAGTTTTATGAGACATTTAGCCTTCTCTGTGAGAGAGCTCTGGTGCCACAATAAACTACTATTCCTAGGATTCCCTAGCACTGAGACAGGACAGTTAGTGGTCTCAAACTGGATTATTTATGCAGTGTGTTTTGGACCTGAGTGATCTTGTCTGAGTCGCATACCCTCAGCTCCAGAAAACCCTATTATAGGTTCACTTTAAGGTAGCCATGAGTTGGAAATTACTTGATGGCACACAATAACAACAAGCTTGACCGAAAAGAGTTGGGTCCATTCTAGGCCTCTTTTTCACACCTATGAATGGAGAACAGCACTTACTTCAGCAGAACCAGCGAAAGCCACTTTGTTGATGCCTGGATGGTCAGCCAAGGCCTCTCCCAGCCCCTGATCCCCTGTGATGACATTGAAGACCCCAGGAGGTAGCCCAGCCTGGGAACAGAGCTGAGCCAGGAACAGAGCTGTAAGGCGGGTGGAGCTGGCTGGTTTTAGGACCACAGTGTTCCCTGTTGTAAGTGGTGATTGCAAGCAGAAGGAAACAGGACAGAAAAGAGAAAAGAGATGGACAGAAGTTTACAGAAATATTCTTACTCTTTTTTCTGCCATTTCTGTCTACAGAAATATGCTTCTTATTTTCTCTGCCATGTGACACATGGATACACATCAATTTTTCATAACCTGTACCCTCCTGGTGTGTTGGACTACAAAGACCATTATCCTCAATCTGGATAATATGATGGGAAATGTAGTTCAATGCTCCAGGAGAGCACCTGTCAGGCAGAAGGTTGGTGTAGGAGGCTGTGGGAGGGTACATGTGTGCATATGATAGGGTGGATCTCAATTCGTCAAATAACTTGCAAACCTACTGTAGTTCCACAGCCCTGCTCACAATCAGCAGATGACTGATTGAAAAGGAGCAAAACATAAGAAAAATGCTATCCTGTCTTTGTGAGCAATGATCCAAAACATGAAGAAGGGTGTGGAAAAGGGGAAGAGCTAGATACTCTTCTCAATTTTAGCACCAGAAAACTCAGGATGCCACAATGAAATTGATGGGTTGTAGGTCAGGACAAACAAAAGAAAGTTATTTTGCATGTTTTGTTGTTGTTGTTGTTGTTGTTAACTGCATTTGCATCAATCTCAACCCATGGCGACCCTATGTAAACACCATTAATACATGAAATTCTACACCACAAGATGTATGTGGCTGTGGATTTAGAGAAATTCATGAAGGAGAGATCTTTAAGCAGGTACTAGAAATGATAGCTAAATAAATTTTCTACATCCAAAGACAATACCCCTCTGAGTACAATATATTGGGGACTCACAACAGGGAAGGTCAGTGGCCATTATGACCACTGTATGAGCTCCAAAAAGCCTTTTCCACGCTGTTCTCCTCTCAATGTGGTGGGTTAGTTTCCATCATCCCCACCCGCAGGCTGTTTATACTAGATTGCCTCTTCTTCCCCAATCCTTTTACCCTTGTTTCTTGTCTGTTTCAAACAAAGGCAGGCAAGGACTATCTTATTATTGACCTTTGACTAAATCCAATTACTAGTTCCAACCAGAGTAGATACACTGAATCTGTGGGATAAGGTAAGTGTTGATTTACCAGTCAGCAATTGATTCAATAGACCTACTTTAAGTGGGACAAGCAATTTGGATTTAGGCCTACATAAGCCATACTGGGAGCCTTCTTTGGCTGAAGGGTAGAAGGCAAGTGGCTCAAGCAATTATTTCATAAATGATAAATTTGGTTTGATGGGTCAGTTTTTGGGCTCTTAAATTTCACTACACTGGAGAATGGTGTGAGGATTTTTTGATATCTACTGTATGTACTGGCTGAACACTAAAGCCCTGCACATACCACCTAGGCTATGTCCTTTCAAATATATTTGTTACTTAGTGAATTCATATTTTACACATGTGTGCACACACAAACATAGAAGAAGATCCCCTTCTCCACTGCCATTCCCTTCTCCTTTTGTATAATGTCTTTTTAGATTATAAATCTGACCACAGGGAACCGTATAATTAACCATTTGAAAGCCGCTCTGAGAGGCTTTGTGGCTGAAGAGCAGGGTATAAATACTCCAAATAAATAAGTTAAGTCAAGGAAGTGCAAAATATTCTCTCCCATTTTCAGAGTGCCCTTTTGAAATAAATTAAGCTAAGACATTGTGTGTGACCACTCCACAGAGCTGGCACAGGAAATTTTGTGCCCTCAAGAAGCACAGCAGATGGTGTCTCTGTTCATCCAAGTCAAAATGCATAGTATCCAAAGCCAGGCAAGTTGCTCTAGTACCAGAGACAAAAAAGATCACATCTCTCCCTATATTGTCAAGTCTAAGGGACAGTTGCTTGGATACTATGCATTTTAACTTGGGTGAACAGAGGCACCATGTGCTGTGCTTCCTGAGGGAGCAAATTTCCTGAGCCAGCTCTGGGGAGTGGTCACACACAATTTCTTAGCTTAAATAAAATAGGTTGGGGAGAGAAGAATATGTTGCACTTCTTTGACTTATTCTATATGTTTCCTGATGCTTTCTGACACCCCATACCTGCTGCCTCAGCTAGCTGCCTCACCCTGCCTAGTGTGATTTGAAGCCATCCATTGAGTTTCAAGATCGTGTGGAGATGTAAACTTATATTTCTCCTCTCCTAGTCCAACAGACTAACTACAGCACCTGCTCGTTGTTTCTTGTTTGGATCAACAGAGATAACTCCTCCTTTTTACTTACCCATAGCCAATGCTGGGCACACTTTCCATGTCAGAGTCAGCAAAGGAAAATTCCGAGGGACAAGAGTGGCAACAACACCTATTGGAGAGAGATTAGGGTTTAAGTCAAATTCCAGAGATCTTCAGGTAGATTAGAATCCAAGGAGCCATCCCCAATCATGTTGCTTCACAGATATATGGAACTCTGACTCCCAGCATCCCCAACAGATCTGGAAGGGCAGCAAAAAAGATATCTGGGTCAATAAGAAAGCAAGTGAGGACTATTGAATGATATCCTTTATTGCTGAATGTCCAACTGTGCTTGCTTAACATCTATGTTATACTTCCTTTACTATTTGCTCTTTAATCTGCACTGTATTATGGTTTTGTTGATGCACCCCAAGTGTCATCTCTGGATAACAAGTGAGGTATAAATTACATTTATAATTTATATAAATGTGAACAGTGTTCTGTGTTCTGTGCAATCATGCTGGCCACATGATCACATGATTGTAGTCTCTGACAATGCTGGCTCTTCAGCTTAGTAACAGAAATGAGCACCACTCCCTACGGTTGGACACTACTTGACAACCTTGTCAATGGGGAATACCTTTACCTATAAATTACATTGCATTGAACTGAAAAAGAAAAGGAGATGTTCAAGGTAAAGCATGGCTGTCTGCCTTTCCAAAAGCATTAGGTTTTCAAAGCGGCAGTAACAGATAGCCCAGACTGACTGGGTCACATGAGGTAACCTATATAAGGCTGGCCTCAAGTCTTGTGAGAGGAGGGAGTCTCATGAGAGATTTGGGTTCCTGTGAGATCTCAGATCTGGTGAGATTCCCTCAAGCCAATGGCTGCTGCAAGGGGAGGAATTTTACCATCATCAGGTTAAGCACACTGCTCAGCCTGGAGGTGCTAGCTGCCCTCACAAGAGACCCACCTCCCCAAAATTTGGTAATTTTGGAGACTGTGTATTCAATTAATACTAAAAAAATGCAGGATTTTTGGAGTTGTACCCAATTCTCATACAGGACATTTCCAACCCTTAAATAACAGACTTGTGTGCCTTCTAGTTATTTCTGGTGACCCATCATGGTGACCTCTATCATGGGGTTTTCTTGGCAGGATTTGTTTGGAGGAGGTTTTGCCATTGCCTTTTTCTGAGACTGAGAGAATGGGAGTTGTTTTCCATGGCCAAGCGGGAGTCCAAACCTGGTCTCCCAGAGTCCCTGGTAACCCTAAAAAGTATCAACCCCACAATGAGATCTCTCTTTTGGGAATGACTATGAATATACTCTTCTATGCAACCATTAAAGGTACAGTTTTCACTGTCAATCCTAAATGGAAAATAGTGGGATAGAAATAAAACAAAACAAAAATGTTTAAATGTCTCTCCTAAGGCTTTGGTGATGGTTGAAAGAACATTAAGGAATACTCTAGTATTTTTTGTCCCATCCATTGGCCTTGTCCACCACTTGAATCAACCCTACCAAAATTTCTCTGAAGCTGAATTTGACTTTCAGGCTGAAAGAACAGCTCCAACCTTATATAAGAACAAAATACCCCCTTTTTTTTCTAACACTGCTGCAGAATGTTGTTAAGCACACTGTGAAAAAAATTGTGGTAAGAAGCAGAGAGGGGGACTGATAATCTCTGGACTAGGCCTTAAACCCTATCCAACTCACCAAGGGGCTTCCAGCCTTTCATCTCCACGTCCATCAGCTGGGCCCAGCCAGCATGGTGGTAAAAATGCCGGACCACCAAAGGCAGGTCTGTGTCACGGGTTTCTCGAATTAGCTTCCCACTGTCTAGGCTCTCCAGAAGGCTGAGAAGACGCTGATGTTTCTGGATGGTTCTAGCCACACTGTAGGAAAGACATCATATCTAGATTGAGCAAGAGGTCAAAGTGCCCTGGATGAGGCTATTTGCTTCCAGATTTTGGAAATCCAGCCACTGAGGGATTTTGGGAGATGTATTCTAGAATGTAACTTAAACCGTTTGTGTGTTTTCCATAATGACATCTCCCAGTTCAGAAGATGTGTGGATTGTGGCATTTTAGAATGCAAACAGCAGAGTGTGGGAAAAGTTTATTTTTGAGTGACTACTCCCTGAATCTATGCTGCCTGGAAACAAATAGGCTCTGGCACGCAGTCACCTCTGAGGGGATTTACCCTACTAATCTGTATTAGTTTGCAACTTAGTTAATTTTCATTTTAGTGACTGACACATTAGTTGATACTTCCCTCAGAGTATCCTACAAAATTCAGTTTGATGAATGGGCTGAGTATTCTCTTAGGGGTCCTTAACCTCTGAATTATAGTTCCTAAAGTTCCTTGGGGAGAAAGAATGACTGTTCCACCAAGGCCAATATTAGAAATTGGGGCTGAACCAGTCACATTTAAAGTAGCTCCACTCAATCAATGGGAAATTAGTAAGTTCACACTTACATAAATTATCTTAATTCAATGGATCTATTCTATTGGATTTTGCCCAGGACAGCATCCTTCACCAAACTCAAGGAAAACAAGCTAACAGGACAAACTATTGGAACACATAGCTCAATTCTTCAACACCACAGCAGCTCTTTCTGATCTCCCCAGCATATGTAGACTGAGGCAATTGCTTCCCTTTGCCTAATAACAGAATAGGGCCTGAAGATCTCATGGTCACCACATACTTGTACAAATGCCGGGCTCGAATGTGGCCAGGGAGTTGGCTCCAAGTTTCAAAACCTTTTGTGGCAGCATCAACTGCTGCATTCACGTCTTCTCTGTTTCCTTGGAGGATAGTAGCCAGTAGATCCCCTGAAGGATGAAAGAAAGGAAACAGGGTTCATTTGGCAGCAAGTCTCAAGACCTATCAAGTCACCACCGCAATGACATAGAATGAAGTATACAGAAATTTCTAAATTATACCTAAATCTGGTAGGTGTAACTGTATTCAGGAAAGGAAGGAAGGAAGGAAGGAAGGAAGGAAGGAAGGAAGGAAGGAAGGAAGGAAGGAAGGATTCCAGCCCTTCAAGTCCTTAGTTTGAAGTTGTGGCAATGGTTTCAGCTTTCTAATGTTTTAGAGGAGGCTGAAACCATTGCTATAATTTCAAGTTAAGGGACTACAACCCAGATGGAAAGCGCAGCTACCAGAACACCACTGGAGAAGTACAGTGGGACCTCGGTATCCACCAGGGAGCTGTTCCGGACAACCCCGCCCCATAGATACCAAAATCTGTGGATGCTCAAGTTCCTATCTAGTGCTGTTGCAGATGCCACCTTCCTCCTCCTCCTTCTATCAGTCCTCCTCGTCGTCCTCTTCTTCCTCCTCCTCCTCCTCATCTCAGTCCTCCTTGCCATCCTCCTCCTCCTCCTCCTCACAATTGCTCCCACTGCCTGAGAAGAGCACCTTCTTCCGGATCAGGGCAGCTGCCCATGGGGCTCTGAGAGATTGTGCTGCCATCAGCAGAAGCTGCTCTTTTCAGGCAGTGGGAGCAATTGCAAAGAGGAGGAGGAGGAGGGGGGGGGGGTAGTGGCAGCGACAGCTGCAATAGCACTTAGTAGGACTTTACTGGGGACAACCAGGGGCTTGCTATCTGTGGATGCTGGAATGGCAAGTCTGCAGATAAGGAGGGCCCACTGTACTGGACCACAAGAATATCACAATGACAGACAATGACCCATTTAGCATCAGCTCACTACTTTTAGGCCTATAATATGAGCTTCTTCCAGCCCTCCCAGAACTGAGGAATAACAGGGTTAACATGGAATAAAACAACTTGCTCATTGCTTCAGATCTTCCCGAAAGATCAGGAGACCTCTATTTCTGAACTGTGGTGGCTGTCTGCATGGGCATCCAACTGAGCAACCTGGTGCATCCACCACTGTCACAGGTGGCTTGTTCTGAAGTGAGAAGAAGGTTCCCAGCATGTGACCGTCACTGAATGCCTCATTCTGACTTCAGAAGTGAGAGACTTGCAGTGCTGGCAGATGCACCATGGGAGTCCTGTGCAAACAGTAGCAGTGGAGCAGAAAAGAAAGTCAAGGTAACAGGGGCAGAATGGGACAGCTGCAAGACCAGGATACTCCAGGCTGTCCCTAAGGTATCCTGGCTAGGGCAGACAAGGTTTGAGTCTGCTTCAGAACATCACAGAAGTGCAGAATATTAGTCACCCTTAATGTTTGCACCATCTCCTTCTCTTAATATCTTTCTTTCTCTACCTGTGCTGGGGTTCTTGATGGAACAGATCTCCCTTCCATCTGGCTTCAGCCACTTGCCATCCACAAAATGCCCAAAGCTACGGCCATGTGATTCCAGCCAGGACTGAAAAGAAAAAGGGAAATGGTGAGTGTGTGAGAAGAGAAGAAGGGCAGTGTTTAGAAAGAAGCAGTGGTTTCACTGGGTGGGTGCGAGAAGTGCAGAATGCACCTGGTGACACTCTAAAGGAGGGTTAACACCCAGTGAGGCCCTCCTCCAGCTGTAGTGGAGAGATGAGTGTGCCCCTCATGGGTTTGTTGCAGCCTGGCTATCTCCCTGGGGTGGTAGCCGAGGCAGTGGTGAGGATGGCAGGTGAGCAAGGCAGCAGGAGGGGAGGGTGAAATGGGGCAGGCCACCGACACCCCCTGGGCAGCCCCCACTGCACCAGGTGTCACCAAGGCTGGTGACACCACTGGAAAGAAGCACAAGTTTGATCTGAAATAATGCAAAACCCTTTTTTATATAATGAAGGTATTAAGCAGCAACTATTATCTAGCAGACAGAAAGAACATCTATATCACAGATATGGAAACTGAGGCCCTCCAGATGTTGTTGGACTTCAATTTTCACCACCAGCTTTAGACAGGATGGCTAATCGTCTGGGAAGTTCAAGTCCAACAATATTTGCAGGGGTCACAGTCCCGCACCAGCAAATCTAGACAAAAGGCCTACACCCTTGAAATAATGCAACACAGTTCAGAACATAAAAACCAAAATTAGCCCATGTACTGGGGAAGACGTCTTGCCACTGCTTCAGTTCATGGGCTCCCAATTTCCCATAGATTTGAAAATGGAGGAAAATAGGCTGGTGGAGGCAGTGCCAAGGCTAGACAGCTACATGTCTGGGTGCCAAAGCCAGGGAGCTACACATCTCTGGATTCAACTGTGCCAAAAACCTCAGGGGCAACGGGGGGTGGGGGAAAAATTGTAATCAAGGAAGGATCAGGCTCTTAAAAAGAGAAACAGATAGATAACCTACACAGCTATGTTTCCCTTCACCAGAACAAAGAATACAGTTTTGATTGCTTGAATCTCCAACTAGAAACAGCAGTGACATTTCTCAGTCTAGGAATGGAAGGCTCATATGCTTTATACCAGAAGTCCCAGTGCTAGCATTTTCACCCATTCTCCCTGGTACCCAACCCTCTGGCTGCAATGAGGTTACCATCAGGATTGTTGACTGAATATTGACAGCTGTTTCCTACCCCAGTCTGGCCACAATGAGGCATGGGTTTCTAATGCAATGCACCAAAACACTGACATACCAGAAAGTTCATAAATTTAGGGGCGTTATCCTGAATCAACAACTTTTGTTTACCATGCCAAGAAGTTATACACACATATTTCCTATCTTGCTTGGGTTCAGTCACTATGCATTTGCTGGAATGTCTGAATTCCACCTACCTATTACATAGGTGAGACAGAACTCAACCATGCTATGAATAACTAGATCACATCAAGAGAAGTGAAAAGAATCACAGAGCCTGAGGAGGTTATATTTCAAACTACCCAGAATTCCCCAGCCATCATGGAAATGCCATCTGATGGGAAGGGGTTTGGATTCTGGGTCTTGCAGACCAAAACAACAACAACAACAACGCCAAACAGTGAACCTCATGATTGAGTGGTTTCTGCTTCCCATCCTTAAACTATGAACATGCAAAGAAGAAAAAGCTTGCATTGGTCTTAGATTTCATTTTTAAATCAGCTTTCCCTAACCAGGTGCTTTGGTGATATGTTGGATAATGACTCCCATCATCCTTAACCAACACAGCCACAAAGTCCACGTTGGTTGAGAACAACAGGGAACAGTATCCTACCACATCTGGAGAACATCATGTTAGGCTAGCTTTGCTTAAATCACTGAGGAGTTTAAAGATTATGTGTTTATCTCAAGGGAACACTTACAAAGGGGCCAAGACAGTGAACAGAAGTTCTCAGAGGATGCATCCGTACAGCAGAAATAATCTAGTTTGACATCTCTTTAACGGCCATGGTTCAATGCTATGGAATTCTGGGAACTGTCGTTTTGTGAGACATTTAGCCTCCCTTGTCAGAGAGCTCTGGTGCTACAATGAACTACAGATTACAGAGTTCCATAGCATTGAGCCATGACAGTTAAAGTGGTGTGAAACTGGATTATTTTCGCAATGTGGAAAAGGCAGTGAAATGGCTTGGAATGCCTTAAGAAAAGGCAGTGAAATGGCTTGGAAATCCTTCTGGACTTTCTGACTAAGGAATCAGGCAACCTCCTCCAGTATGGGTCCCTCCAGATTTTGCAAGGCACCTGTAGTGCCCATCATCCCTAACCACATGGCTGTGTTGCCTGGGGCTTATGAGAGTTGTAGACTAAAATATCTGGAGGGAACCTTGCTGGGGAAGGATTGCAGGGCCCATGGGGTTGCTCTTAGCATAGGCAACCTTTAAGAGAAGGGGTTCCTGAACACGGGTGTCTTTGGCAGTTGCCCCTCCAATGTCTTTGTAGAAGTCCCTGTTCCAGTTCTCTTCCTTTACACGCCATTGTCCATTCAACTCCTTCTCTTCTCCTGGTTTTGCAGCCTCCTTTTCCTTCTGGCTCTTGGCCCACATCTCCCGGATCCAATTCATCTCAGCAGCCCAAAGCCTCCGGTCCTTCTCCCGCTGGGCTTTCTCTTCCTCCCAAAGGCCCTGGAAAAGCCTTTCCCTCTCTCGGAAATGAGTTCGAATGTCTCGGATGAGCTCATCAAATTTGTCATCCCGGGGTCTCTTCCTTCTGTGGCGGAGCTGCACCAACTTCTCTCGTGTACTCAGCAAGCTCCGAGACCTAGAAAAAGCTGGGAGACAGAAACGGTGTTATTCAAAATGGCTGACACTAGGCCCAAACCTCCAAAATGGCTGACACTAGGCCCCACCCCCTCATGCCCACGCGAGGCTCCAGCACAAGTGTGGGGAATTTTGCTGAGCCAAATTCTAATTTGGGAAGAGTCTCAGGGAGGGAACATTTTAGTAGCGGATGGAGCTAAAGGCGAGGATAAAATGGACATTTTCCTGGTCAAGCATAAGTCAAGACAAAATGGACATTACTTCCTCACTAAGCATATATAAGCAGACATGGCTTACTTCTATGCCATGTCTACTTAGAAATAAGCTGTGGGCTGAAGGTCCTGGCCCAGTATATGTTAAACTCATACCAGTTGAAAGAGCACACACAGCACAAGCTTGGGAAAAGTGACATTTTTGGATTAAACCTGCTGGCTAGGATTTTGGGAGTTAGTCCAAATGTAACTTCTCCAAGTTAATATTTTATTTCTCCCTCTCTCTCTCCCTCTCACACACACACACAAACACTGGTTACTTGTCAGTGGGGTGATAAATTCATTCTGGCTTTTAGTCCAAACCTTAGCAGAGCTGCTCAAGATACTATTCCTACCCCTAAAGTCGGTTGAGTACTTTGGGTAATTCCTTTAAAATTCAGGCTAAAATCCAGAGAGATTCATCACCCTGCTGACACAGAAGCTATCATCTCTCATTGATACCTATTATGGACAATATCACACTACAGTCAGTCCTCTGTATCCATGGATTCAAGCATTCATGGCTTGAAAATACTTTAAAAATATAGGAATTCCAAAAAAACAAACCTTGATTTTTTGTATCCATTTTATATAAGGGATGCCATTTTTCTATGCCATTATATTGAATTGGACTTGAGCATCCACAGATTTTGGTATCTAGGGGGGTCCTGGAACCAAACCCCAGCAGATAACAAGGGCCCACTGTACGCTGTTATAACGCTATTTTTCTACATTAACTGCTATGGCTACCTCCTGTGGAATCCTGGGATTTGTAGTTTAGGGAGGGGTATTTAGAATACTCAGCCAGAGAGCTCTTAAGCCTCACTAAACTACAAACCCTAGAATTCCACAGGAGGCTGCCATAGTAGTTAAAGTGGAATAATAGTGCTATAACAGTGTTGTGTAATATTGTCCTATATACAGTGGGCCTTTGGTATCAGCTGGGGTTTGGTTCAAGGATCCTCCCATGGATACCAACATCCATGGATGCTCAAGTCTCATTATATGCTATAGCAGGGGTAGGCAACCTTTCCCCTTTAAGGGCCGAGGGACTTCAGCTCCCAGAATCCCAGGAGCTATTGGACAACATGGGACTATTGGCCAACATGGCTGAGGCTTCTGGGAGCTGAAGTCCCTCGGCCTTTAAAGGGGAAAGGTTGCCTACCCCTGTACTATAGGGTAGTAAAATGGGATCCCTTATATAAAATGAAAAAATCAAGGTTTCCATTGTGGATTTTTTTAAAAAAGGTATTTTAAAGCCATGGATGGTTGAATCTGTAGATGTAGAGCTCATGGATATGGAGGGCCAAATGTATATTAATAAAGAACTTAAGTGCTAAGTTATGTTGCCTATGGTCCAAAACACACTGCAGAAATAATTCAGTGTGAAACTGCTTTAACTGTCCTGGCTCAATGCTAGGGGATCCTGGGAACTGTAGTTTATTGTGGCACCTGAGCTCTCTGACAGAGAAGGCTCAATGTCTCAGAAAAAACTACAATCCCCATGGTTCCCTAGCACAGAGCCAAGGCAGTTAAAGTGGCCTCAAGCGGGATTATTTCTGGCAGTCTGTATAGGCCCATAGTGACCATAAGGCAAACCTATAATAGGGTTTTCTTGGCATATTTCTTCAGAAGGGTTTGCCATTGCCATCTTCTAAGGCTGAGAGAGTGTGAGTTGTCCAAGATCAGCTAGTGGGTTTCCATGACCAAGTCAGAATTCAAACCCTGATTTCCTAGTGTCTTAGTCCAACAGTCAGACCATT
Organism: Phrynosoma platyrhinos; assembly: GCA_020142125.1. Taxonomy (NCBI): domain Eukaryota; kingdom Metazoa; phylum Chordata; class Lepidosauria; order Squamata; family Phrynosomatidae; genus Phrynosoma; species Phrynosoma platyrhinos. The sequence goes on along the minus strand of CM034710.1, from coordinate 14,461,483 downwards.
ACACCATGCTAGCCCAGTTTGTGTACATCCAGTAAATTCATGGAAATCTTGACTTACAACTTTTCTTCCTTATACTTGCTTTATTGCTTCCAAACACAATTCACAAGCCTATACTGAACAATGGCTGTAGTTGATGGGCTGAGGAATAATGCATTGATATACTTAGCGAGTGTGATATACTGGTTTGACTGTTGGAATATGACTCTGGAGAACAAGGTTCAAATCCCCACTTGGCCATGACTCCCACTGGGTGACCTTGGGCAAGTCACATTCTCTCAGCCTCAGAGGA
>CM034710.1:14429998-14442413 GCA_020142125.1 Phrynosoma platyrhinos | reverse complement strand
AAGGGCATTCCATAGCCTTTCATGATCTATGCTTTGCTATAGTCTATAGAGCACATGCTGATATTCTTTTGGAATTCCTTGGTGCCCTCCATTAGCCATTGTATGTTTGCAATGTGGTCCCTTGTGCCTCTTTCTTTCTTGAACCCCGCTTGGACCTCTGGGATTTCTCTCCTCGTGTATGGTTGGAGCCTATGTTGCAGAATTGTGAGTATGATTTTGCTTGTGTGGGAGATCAGTGCTATGGTCCTATAGTTGCTGCAGTCTTTTGTGTCTCCCTTTTTGTGGATGGGGATGTATATTGATCGCTTCCAATCTGTTGGCCATTGTTTTGATTTCCATATCTGTTGACATATGTTGGTTAGCACTAGAGTTGACTCTGTCAGTGTGGATTGCAGCAGTTCAATTGGAATATCATCTGTTCCTGGTGAATTGTTTTCTGCCCTAAATTACAAATCCCAGAATCACAGAAGGCAGCCAGAGCAGTAAAAGTGGAATAGCAGCATTATAAGAATGTGGTGCAGTAATCTTGAGAGCTGGCCCAGTAGCATAAGGAGAAGGACTTCTGCAATCAGACCCCCCTTTTTAATCTCTCTGGCCCTTTACACTGGGAACGGTGGATCCCTTCAACACATTTGCCTGGGTTTATATTTTTGAGCAGGCAGTATTTGCACATCCCACGTGTTACAAATTAAACATCTTCATTTTAAAATAAACAAGTTTCTAATGATCATGCTCAAAAGAGGGAAAAGTTTTGAAAATCAATGTTGTGAAAGCTCCTTATCTTTCACATGGGATGTCTTTGAACTGGTATCTTCCCACTGAGATGGCATCATGTGAAATTGTTGTTGTATGTCTTTTAAATCACATTTCTGATTTATGGCAATCCTAAGGTGAACCTATCATGGGGATTTCTTGGCAAGATTTATTCAGAGGGGGTTTGCCTTTGCCTTCCTCTGAGGCTGAGAGAGCATGACTTGCCAAAGGTTACCCAGTGGATTTCTGTGGCCAAGTGAGAAATCGAACCCTGGTTTCCAGAGTCATAACTTAACTCTGAACCACTACAGCATGCCGTTTCTTCATCTCAATTTACACGTTCAAAAACAACCATAAAATCCAGGGCAATTTATTTGACTTGCTTTAGCAATAGGTGCGTCTTCCTAACACTTATTTTCTCACCTCCAGGTGGTAATGGTTGCACTGCTTACGATGTCAGCATCAGCACCAGCTTTTTCAACAAGATGGAGGTGAGCATCTTGTTGAACAGGAGCCTTTCTGTCCCCAAATTTGCTGTACCGCCAGGGGCAGCATTTGTACAAGGATGGCACAGGGAGGAACCTTTCCTGCCCAGGAACACCTGGGTATATTTTGCTGTTCAGAAAGTAGGAAAAATATTGGAATGAGAGGAGGTGCTTCCAACAGCAGGAAAGGTGGGCAGGTGCCCTCGATCCCTTATTGCATACCTGTGAAAGTCAGTATCTCCCGCATCAGTGGGGTAGTGAATCTGTTCTGAGTTTCTGTCTGAACTTTAGAGGAGTTAACCAGGGTGTGAAATGCTCCTTTTAAAAAGCCAAGCAAATATTTGGAGCAGATTCACTGCCTCACCAGTATGGACACCACTAGCCATACGTACCGAGCTTTTCCTCCACCAGTCTAAATCAAGAAGAGCCCACAACATCCTACATGTGCATGCACATGCTATTGCACAAGGGCTGCTTCATTGTTGTTTTTGTGTGTCCTCAAGTTGTTTCTGACTTATGGCAACCATAAGATGAACCTTATGAGGATTTTCCTGGCAAGATTTGTTCAGAGGGGAATTGCCTTTGTCTTCCTCTGAGGTTGAGAGAGTGTGACTTGGCCAAGGTCATTTAGTGGGTTTGCATGGCCGAATGGGGATTCAAACCCCAAGTCATTGTCCAATGTTCAAGCCACTACACTACCTGGCTTACTGCAATGTAGTTCCATATGTGAATTACACAGTCCCATCACATGGGTATTTTTCATTAGTTATTTATTAACGACATTTATCTTCCCTTTTCCTTGAATTAGTCCAAGGCAGCATAAGTGATTCTCCTTTTCCTGTACTTCTACTCAACAACCCCATAGGACATTTCAGGCTGACAGAAAAGGACTAGCCCAAGGTCTCCCAAAGTACTTTCATAGCTTAGTGGAAGTTAGAACCTGCCTTTTCCAAGTCCCCGTACAATACTTTCACATTCCAAGCAGATTAATTGGTTCTTTTTGATGCCCATTTAGGACCAGTCATGTACCTAAGAACTGTTTTATGTGATGTCAGATTTGTGTCATATTAGGGAATGCTCCTGTAAGACCAACTCAAAGAGTACCAGGTAGAGTGCAACTTTCAAGTGTTCCACAGTTCTTCATCTGGTGATAAATAAGGCCACAAAAGGGACAGTGGTGATAGTGGAGAAGACTAGCTGAAGCTGAAGCCAGAGAAGTGTAGTGAGTGATGGACCAGATGAGTTTTTGAAGGCATTCAGTTTTTGCTGTGTTAGCTGCGATAGTTTAGGGATCTGCTTGGAGTTCTCCTTTGGGCTGAAGAATAAACAAACAATGGTCCTGTCCCCCAGTTTTTGAAATATAAAATCCAGCTGCTATTTGTCTCTATCTCTATTTATTTTTATTGTTTATTAATTTATTCAATATTCCCCATTCTCATAATCTGGAATCCTGGGAGAGAATTCCTAGGCAAAAGACAGAGGTTCCTATTCCCTCAGATTTTTTTTAATAGGATGCTGGAAATGGCACCTGAGATTTCCTGCATGTAAGGTGTATGCTCTACCACTGAGCTGTGACCCCCCCTCCTTACCTCTACAATTTGCATTTTGATGTGGTTGGTAATTAGTTATGCACAACTCATACTTTCTCTCTTTCTATCAAAGCTTGGGAACTTGTGTCCCTCCAGATGTTTGAGTACAGCTCCCATGAGCCCAAACTGCTATAGCCAGCCATGATAGGATTCAGTAACATCTGGAGACTGCACAGTCCTCATTCTTGAGTTAGGGAGTAGTGGTCATGTTATTATGTAACCACACATGCGTATATATCTTCTTAGATCAGGGATTCCCAACCTATGCTCTGGGCTTGTGCACTTCCCAGGTGCTTTGCAGCTGCCCAAGAAAATGAAATAAAAATTTAATGAAATTAAAGAATAAGAAACAAAAAGTAACACTACTCCTAAATACCATTAACTTGTAAGACATAAGGTAGGCCTCTTAGGAGCTCCGCCATAGAAATTGATTCTAGAAAGGGCTCTGCAAGTTAAAAAGGTTGGGAACCCCTGCCTTAGATTGTACCTCAGAGAAGCAGCTCCTCATATCTTCTCTCTATTCTTTCCCATCTTCAAGAGCAACCAGTTCCTCAAAGAGTTTTTCATCACGGTTGCCTTGGAAGGACTGTCTGAGAAATACAAGATGGATCTCAGCAACCAAGGTATGAGGAGTCAGCCTTGCTCCTGGAAGGCATTTGATCTCTCATAAGGGCAGCTCCCTGACTGAGTTCCAGGGAAATACCTTTGATTAAAAGGGACCCTGAAACAGGTTCCGATCCCCTGCTATGCCTGGGGTCTTGAGCACAGTTTGGGCCTCTGCAGCCCAACCTAATGATGCTGTTTATATTTTCTTTCAGAATGGCTAATTCTGAAGAACAGGAAGTTTATGGGCTCCATATCAGAGCAGACCATCCGCACCAAATCCAAACCTGTCATCCAGGAGGTGGAGAGCAGGTGCATCTTTTGTGTGTGTCTGCGTGTGTTGTCTCCTTTAATTTGATTCCACATCTTGGATTAGACAATGTTGCATTTTAAAATTCTTGTTAGTCCCCTTTCATGTATGATATCTGTGGTTGTATCCACACTGCAGAAATAATCCAGTTTGACACCATTTAACTGCCATGGCTTAATGCCATGGAATTCTGGGAATTGTAGTTTGTTGTGGCATCAGGGCTCTCTGACAGAGATGGCCAAATGTCTCACAAAATTAAAATTGTCAGAATGCCATAGTATTGAGCTATAGCAGTTAAAGTGCTGTCAAACTGGATTATTTCTGTCATGCGGATGCAGCCTGTTGTATAACCTAAAAAGTATAATGCATATTAGTTCCTAAAATTTCATTTTCAGGGGGTTTTAGGTTAATTTTGCTTGGTCTGCCTTTTATTGATCATTTCCTTGGCATATATTAGACATACAGTATGAAACATAGCTACACCCCCACCTACCCCCAGACAGCTGGTTCGGGTCCCATATGGGATAAATACAAGATATAAATCAAGTAAATAAATAAATAAATGACTCTAAGATCAGGCTAGGAGAAATTAACTCCAGGAGCCAATCATGCTTATCCTAAAATCTGGGAACAGGATCAGGTAGTCTGTTTCAGTTGGCAAGGAAGGGGGCATTAAAGGGCTTTGTGATGTGCGAGATGATCTTACAAAAGTAAGATCATCTCACACCCCACTCCCATGAAGTAATGGCCTGATTCTTCTTGGTGACCTAATACAGTTATAACACTCCAGTATATTTTACTAGGTTGGCCATGGCTGGCATAGAATACCTTTAAGATGGGAATGGAAATCATTTAGTCTTCTAGATGTTGTTGAACTGCAAAGCCCAACATTCATAGCTTTTAGCAACGGTGGGAGTTGCAACAGAATGACATCTGGAGGGTTGTGTGATTATCACTTTAAAGAAGAAAAGCTAACTGGGCAGCTCTTAAATGCAAATTCTGATATCACATGTAATTTGAGACAGGGGAAACAAGTCTGTGGGTGGAGGCTTATGTCATTTCAATTGCTCTTTTAGCCACAAAAAATGCTTCCCCATTGATTGGAATCGTCATTGCTTTGGAGTCCTGTCACAGGGTGGTTGGTTCCTCAGATGAAACAACAGTGAGATGTGGGCCCAAACTCAGTAGGGATTTTAAGAAGAGCAACCTGTCTGATCAAATGCTTTAACTTGTTTCATTCCATAAGTATTGTTTCCTAAAATGTTGTGTGTCTTTTCTTTTTCCTGTAGTGAAGTCAAGGAGAAAACTAGTAACTTTCGGCAGTCTTCTGTATCCAAAAGGTATGATTGGAGGAGACACTTAGAATGGCGATGGGGTCAGAGAAAGAATATGATACTGTTGCTGAATCAGAAAAACCAGTGTGTGATCACAAATAGATTAGACTGTTCCAAAGTAATTTACATGGGACTGCCTTTGAACGCTCAGCAGAAACTGCAGTTAGTACATAACAAGTGAAAATTGCAACAGAGTGTTGCAGCAGTGTTGTTTTGAGGATTCCAGCCACTCCTTTCTATTTTCCTTCCTTTCTTCTGTTCTCCCCCACATTCCTGAAACAGCCAGGCAGCATTCCATTGTTATTGATCACAGTCTTGTTTTGGGATTGTTTTTGGCTCTTATGGGGGGTTCCTCCTGCTTAGTGCTCCCCTGTAAACATTTAGTACTTCTGTGAACTGTGGGGCTTCCCCAGCCTGGTGTAAATTTTGGCTTTATAAGCAACTATTTTTTCAAAATAAATTAAACAATATAGTACACAGTTTACAGTAACATCAGCTAGAGTAGAATCCTGTTCTTTCCCAGCTCAAGCTTTATTGCACTGTTTACTGTGCACTACTGTAACCCAGCATTGAAAGTTTTTGTTTCTCCAGCCCTCCTTTACCATACTCCCATGCTGATGCTGCTAAAAAAACTGCTTCTTCAGCTTTCTAATTTATATGACTGGCAAATTTCTTTTTCTAACATGCCAGAGATTGGTACCACTAATTGCAATTGATTCTTTCTTACCTGAAAACTCACTAGAGACTAGCAGCCAGTGGCTTGTAGATGAGCACCAGTCCAGGGATGATCACTTTGAGTAGCAGTGTGGTGAAACAAGTTGATCTCAACTGGTCTCTGGCAATTCTGGTTCGAATAAGACCAAATAGGAGAGTTAACCCTATTATTAACTGTCTTGAACCCTTGATATGAAGCAAACCTTATATCTCAAGTCAATATAGGTATAACTCTTAAAAGACTGCCTATTCTAACAGAATGTTATTTAATTAAGAGTTGTAGCTATATTCTGGCATGAGCCTTAATCAGGAATAAATTGTTTGCTCCTATTTTTATGAACAGACAGAACAGATTCCAGTGGAGGATATATATTCTCTCAAACCATGAAGACATGCTTTTTTGCAATCCCATTTCCCTTGCTTACAAATCTAGTGATGGCCACCAATCCAGCCGACTTTAGAGCTCTGAATGCCAGTTGCTGCTAGGGGACAACACTAGCAATAGGGCTGTTGTTCTTTTGTCCTATTCATGGGCTTCCAGTAGCCATCTAGGTGGCAGATAGAATGGTGAATTAGTGTGATCCTTAGTGTGATCAGCAGGATCCTTCTTATGGTCTCATTTAAGTCTTTCTCTCTTATTCCACAGCTCTGCCACCGTTCCTGAATACGTAATAGTTGCTGAGCCCTCTGTCAGTCACCCTGACCATCTAGTAGCAAAAATCTGCCTTCCTAAAATGGTAACTTGGCAGCATATAGGTTGTAGGAAGCTATCCTGGATACTCCTGCCCCATAATGACATCAAAATGAATTTTTTAAATTTCTTTTTCCTCCTACCTTTCCAGACCTCAATGAGATCCCTCGACCTAGACTTGGGTGAAGATCGAATTGTGTTACAGGGACATCCCAGACTCTATCATTTGGACATCTTCATCCCATACAGCATTGTTCCTGAAGAAAGTAAGGCCCAGTTCCACAGAGAGACCAAGGTGAGTGATCAAGGCAGTATACTCCCAAGTTAGTACCCTCAGATGATTTGGACTATAGCACCACATCATTCTTGTGGTTATGATGTGTGGGGCTAATAGGAGTTGTAGTCTGACACATTTGGCAGTGTCTGGGTTGGTGAAGACTGAATTTGTCAAGATTCATTCAAACAACACACCCCTCCTTTCAAACTAAACCAGCCTTTTTCTACCCCAAAGAACTTGGAGCTGCTTAACTCCAGAAATTTTCTCTTTGCAAATACATATCTTCAAGGTAATATCTAAGCTACTGATAAGCCAGGGAGATGATGAGATGCTTCAGGCCAATATAGGTTCACTTCTGTTACTTCTCAGTTGCAGAGAAACAACTTAGTACAGCAGTTACACTAATTAAATGGAGACTTATTCTGGGTACCTCCTCAGCCACTAAGGTGTTATCCAGTATCATCAGACATCTCATCCCAAATGCAGCTGCATCAGTAGATGAGCATTTATTAAAAGAACCCCAAAATGGAGGTATTCCATTAAAAAAATTACAAGAAGCACTTTGATTAAAGGAGTGACAACTTTTTAACCACATGTATAAATGGGATGGTACCTCGTGGTAAAATGTGAAGACCCTTTGGTTATAGACAGTAAAACTGAAGAGCATCACATTTTGCAGTGTTTGGCATGTTACTTTTAGCACTGCTTTGTGATTTTTCCCCTCCAGACTAGTATTCTTTTTATTCCACCTTCCTCCATGGAATTTGGAGTAACCTTGTTTTAGCCTCACAGTAGCCCTGTGAGGTAGGTTAGGTAAGAGTTGGCAACCAGTCTAAGGTCATTTATTTGTGAACATTCTAGTTGAAAAGGGAATTTGTCCTTGGTTCTCCCTGATCCTAGTATGAATACTGCAACCACTATACCACATTGCTTTCAAATTTCCTTGCTTGTAACCAGGAGAAGGTGAATCTGAATCAAGTAATCTATCCAGAATTATGCAAGACAGTTATAACCACAAATGGACAGTGAGTTGACTTTTTCTACTTGACACTGTGTTCTTGAACTTGATTAGCTTCTGCAACATCAACAATAAAATCCTACTCAGCAGATTGCAGCAGCAGGGAATCCTCTATGCTCAAATAACACAATTCTTTCTCTTTCCAGATCCTCACTGTCTTGATGCCTGTCCAACGCCCATTACTGTTGCCATGAGCTCCTAGGAGAAAAGCTGGAAGAAAGAGTGTTTTGTCAGCCCAGGGACTTAGATCCCACAGCCTCGTGTGGATAAGCAAAAGAGCAGAGATCCAGGAAGGATGTGGAGGATGAAACTGCTTGTCAAAGCAGTGGTGTTGGGCTTGTGAGGAGGTAGACAAGGGTGATAGTCTCTACAATGTACAGGTTCTGTACCCAAGCACTTGCAATAAAGCTAGAGCTGGGAAAAGTTTCCTGTGTTTCAAATGCAACTTGCAGAGTCATCCAGACACTGAGGATTCTGGCTGGGAAAGGAGTGGTAGTCCAAAAAAACCCCAAAAAACTTTTCCGTGTTCTAAATAATGTGTGTTGGATGGGATCCAGAGCTTTCCTCCTTTTTCTTCCCACGAGTTCTGTTCTCAACTTCCCTTCCACCCACAACAGCTGCTGTTTTTTCCTCTTTCTGTTTCTCAGCCACATGTACAAGCTACTCATCTCCATTTGCTTCAGCAATTAGTTTATAACCCAAGAGTGAGCAACCTTTGACCCTCTGGATGTATAGCATACCATCAACCCAGACTAGCTAGGATGGACAGGAAGTGAATTCCAGCAACATCCATAGTGCTGTGGTTTCCTTCCAGGTTAAATTGCATTCTCTATCAGTTCAGTTGGGCCTGGTTCTTCTCTTTCATGGAGGCTGGCTTCATGCTTCCCACCCAGACCATGAAAATGTTCTGTCTAGTTGTTTCTGGTTTTGAAGAAAGGGTAGTTGCAGCCCACAGAGGACTAGGGGATGGTGAGAAATGGGGTGGGAGGGGTCCCCAGTTGGTCTACAGTTGACCAGTCCTGATAGGCACACTTTAATATGCTATATTAAAAACCTATCTAGCCAAAGTGCTTCTCTATGATTTTAACTATCTGGTAAGTATAGCTCGACTATGTCCCCAAATTCTGTGCCTTCCCTCTTTTTCTCAGATCCTCTTGTGTCATCACCTTCCATCTCTCTCTCAACCATTACCACCTCTGTTGCTCCTGCTGAGTGATCCCCTGCAGGTGTGATGCTCATCCTACTAAAGTGGATGTTCACATACTATATTATTTTTCAGAGTAGGTTTTTCTATATTATGTCCAAACCTTTGTAGTGTCCCTTCATCTTCTGAGACAGTTGTGAAACCTCGTTTTTAGATTTATTGGCTGGAATTCAGTATTGCAGCTTCGAATGAGTAACCTTGAGTTATGGTTCCATAATTGATTGGTGTTCATGAACACTGTGTAGTTACAATCATGGCACTATTGCCATGATTACGAATGCCTTTCAAAAATCTGTTAGGCAATTGCCAAATTGGATGAAGAAGATCTGTTCAGCTGGTGATTGGGGTGCGAGGAAGAAGATATTTGCACCAGCCAGTGAGGCAATGACAAGGACCTAGGACAGGTCCTACTCCTGATTGTAACAGCCTTACCAGTTGGTGAGAAGAAGTGAAAATATCCTCCTGTTTGTGTCCTGATCACCAGCTGAATGGACCTTCATCAGATCAAATAGTTGCCTAGTAAATTGGGTTGGGGGAGTTGGGTTAGAAAATCCTATTTAGTCACACTTATATAACTTAGTTATACATAACTAAATAGGCAGTGTAGAATTCCAGCCCTAATCCTTTTTTTAAGACCAATGAACCTTCTTGCCATAGACATTTTAGAAAGGTTTCTAGCCCTTATGATTCTAAATAGGCCAGTATACTAACATGTCAGCAGTGTGCCAAAGCAAATGGAGCTTTGGAACATAGCTCTTCTTCAGCAAGAAGACAAAAGGGGCATTTATGTTCTGTTTCATCCCCCGCCCCCCAATTTATCCACCTTTTTGTACATACAGATCTCTGTAGCCTTTGAAGCAAATGTGCTTGAACCAAAACACCATTTTTTGGTGTAGATTTTTCTCCATCTTGCTTACGTTTTGCTCATCATGTCTGGAAATTTTTTTTAAAAAAAATCTACAACTTCCAGAATCCTCCAACCAGGCTGAGCAGGAAAGGAAGAGATTGCATGGGAGGAGAGCATACTGCTTTCTCACTGGTGGCCTGTCTTTTTATTTGGGTGGAGAGATGGGCTGAGGTGATTGTGGTCTAGTTTGCATCATCACTGTTGCTATCTAGTACTGTAAAGTCTCATTTTTTCAGTGTCTTTGTTTGCAGACTTTGAATTAAATTTTTAAACAAAAAAGTAAGTTCCTAGACATGATTTGTGATGGGATATCTGAAACAACCAAATGGTTGTAGCAGAGTGTTTTGAAAAGTAGCGATGTAATTATTCACTAAGTTTCTTCTTGAATGAAGCAATACATTATTTCAGCAGTTTTTTTCCTGCTGCAAGAAAGCCTTTGAAAACCATGCAGTTTTTGAAGGCTATTCATAATTCGGCTATCCCAAGACATTTTGTTGCCTGAGGCACAGAACAAGAGACTTCACATGCTGAAGCCAACTGGACTGGCAACAGGAGCTTGTGTCAGCACTTGTTATAGGGTAAGTGCCACAACTGAAGGCAGCAAGGCTAGTTTAATGCCATGCAGCGTAGGTTGTGCATGCAGTTCTCTTCCAGGAGAGGCAAATGGCTGCAGGTCAGCTACTTCCATTGCCAGCATCTGCTGCCTGAGACAGTTGCCTTGTCTTACCTAACGGTAGAGCTGGCCTGGATCAAACATCTATCTTTCACCACCAGTCTCTTCACACTTGAATCCTTCCAAACATTCTGCCAGACATTTCTCTGCCTTGTTCATTTCTATGTTTTACATTATGAAAGGACAAAACAGGCATATGCCAAAAAAAGGTCTAAATTTTACTAGTCCAATTTGACAAATCTTGGCATCTTGACTAGCAGTGACTCTTTTAGGTCTTGACCTTTCTTAGTACAGATCTTTTTTTATGGGGCTACGTGAGGACATGAATTTGTAACCTCTGGCAAGCAAAGCGTGTGCAATGCCACCAATCTTCCCTTCATTTTTAAAATCAGAGGCTTTTTTTTTCTCACTTGTGTGCATGTGCCCACACACACACATACACACACAGAGGTGCCAAGTCTCCTTCCTCTGTTCCCTTCTTTACTCATGCACCCTCCCGTCTGTACAGCCTGTTCCACAAGCACATGTCCATCACTGCCACCCCCGCCAGCACCCTCCCTCCATGCCTTCTGTCTTTTTCATTTTTCTTCATACAACTTGTTCCGTCGCTCTCTCTTGCATCCACTTTGGCTGGAAGAGAGAAATGGAGTGAGCTCTAGGGTATATGAAGTTGACTGCAGGATGCTTTGTCTTTCAAGGGCTCTGGTTGCAGGTTAGAGGGTGTGTCGTGGGGGCTGGGGCAGACATCTTTAGGTTAAGGATGTGGTGGGAACTGTGTGCCATCATGTAGTCCTTTGTGAGGGAATTGGCCATGTACACCCCATTAAAGAGAAGACTGAGGAGTAACATGGTTGCACTCTTTAAATATCTAAAGGGCTGGCACAGAGAGGAGGGTGCAGATTTGTTCTCTGCTGCCCCAGAGGGTAGGAACAAGTCTGATGGTGTTAAGTTACAAGAGGGTAGATTTCATTTGAATATTAGGAAGAATTTCTTGAAGGTAAGAGTGGCTGGGCAGTGGAACCAATTACCTAAAGAGGTGATGTGGTTTCCTTCACTGGACATCTTCAGAAAGAGGTCAGACAAGATACCTGCTGGGGATGCTGCAGATGGAGTTCTTGCACTGAGTGGTGGGTTGGACTCAGTGCATCCCTGTTAACCCTACGAATCTATGGCTGCATCTACACTGCAGAAATAGTGCAGTTTGGCACCACTTTAACTGCTATGACTCCATCCTATGGTATTCTAGGATATGTAGTTTGGTGAGCTACCAGAGCTCTCTAACAGAGAAGGTTAAATAGCTCACAAAAATACAAATCCCAGAATTTCATAGTATTGGGCCATGTCAGTTAAAGTGATGTCAAACTACATTATTTGTGCAGCACAGATTAGAGCCATGTGAGGTTCACTGTGGGCCTTGGAACATCCACTGATTTCCTAAGCCATTAGTTCCCAGAAAACTGGCCCGTCTTCCCCCTCACCAAATTTATGCCTTCCAAACATTAAGATATGGCCTATAATACTTTTGTGTAGCTAAATACTGCTGTGGGGTGCTTACTGTAGAGCAGTACTACTCAATGTGGTTCATGGACCAATGTTGGTTCCTGAGCGATCAGCTGCCTGTCCCTGGCATATTTTCTGGAATGTATTCCAGGAAATAAACAGTTGTAGTAATAGACACAAATAAGGCACCAGTCCCTGGCACAATGGGAGGAAGAAGAAGAACTGTTGATCTCTCACATCAGACAGCTTGCAAAGCACTGATGGGGAGTTAACTGCAGTGTTACTAATAAGTGATAGGTGGTGCTGTGTCCACTCTAAAGCAGGTACTGTACTTCTACTCCTGTACAAGAGTATCCT
>CM034710.1:14387182-14414976 GCA_020142125.1 Phrynosoma platyrhinos | reverse complement strand
AGAGAATTTAAATAAAAAGGGGGGGGGAGACCATCTCTCCAGAGATCATAAAGAAAGAGGGACAGGTCAAAACTCCAGAGACCCCAAGGAAAAAAAAAAGGGGGGGATCACCACATCTCCAGAGACCAGAAGGAAAGGGGGGCAGACCAAACTTCCAGAGGACTTCAAGAAAGGGAGATCAGACTATATCTTCAGAGACCAGAAGGAAAAGGGGGCAGACTAAACCTCCAGAGACCCCAAGGAAAAGGGGGTGGCTCCCCACATCTCCAGGACCAGAAGGAAAGGGAGCAGACCAAACCTCCAGAGGACTTCAAGAAGGGAAGATCAGACCATCTCTCCAGAGACCATAAAGAAAGAGGGGCAGACCAAAACTCCAGAGACCCCAAGGAAAAGGGGGGCTCACCAAACCTCCAGAGACCAGAAGGAAAGGGAGCAGACCAAACCTCTGGAGGACTTAAAGAAAGGAAGAGCAGACCATCTCTCCAGAGACCATAAAGAAAGAGGGGCAGACTAAACCCCCAGAGAAGAGAAAGGAAGGGAGAAAAGCCCCAGCCCCAGCCCCTTTCCCTGACCTCCAAGCCCCTGGCCTTAAGGAAGATGTCCTCCTGGTGGAATCTGTAGTTTCCCCTCCTGCGCCTCTCTCAAGGGGATCCTGGGACGCCTCACCTACAGGAGAGATCCTCCTCCCTTCTTTCTTGGCACCAAAGGAGCCCAGGCAGACACCATGGAGTTTCGGAAAGAAGAGTTTAAGAAGTTGGCAGGGAGGACCTTAGGAAACCTCCACAGGTGAGGAGACCTTTTCCCGACCCCTGGGGGCATGGAGAAGGGAGGGCCAGGGCAAGGGGACCAGGTGGCCTCCCCACAAAGGAGGACAGACCAGAAAAAGGGAGGACATTCAAGAAAGACACTGAGATAAATATACATTCATTTCATCTGGTTTACTTTTTACAGCTATATTAGATATACTGTATTGTTTCTTGAAGAGGAACAGCAAACATAGCGATGATGATGATGATGATAATGATAATAATAATAATTAATAATAATAATAATAATAATAATAATAATATCCCACCCTTTTCCCAAATCTGGGACTCAAGGGAGCTTACAATATTTTTTAAAAAACAGTACAATTAAAAGCATACCAAGAGAGTCCATTAAAACTCAATTAAATCACCACAATATTCAAACAAATTGCATGTTACAATATACAATATAGTTTTAAAAAGATTTTTTTAAAAAAATGTTTACTCAATGGGCTTACTCAGTCAGGCTCGAAATGGAGGACGTTTTGGAATTCCTCCTGGGCAGGAGATGGAAATGTAGGGCATGTCCTGGAAAAGGAGGATGTCTGGTCACCCTGGGCAAGAGGTGAGTTAGCCATGTTTGCCTGTTGTAGCAAAAATGGATAACTCATTCAAGGATTCACAGGATTTTTTTGGGGGGGGGCATAAGATTTCTGGTGGAGAGCAGCCCACTTGGGACACTGTGTGGTTGTGTGAATGAGATTTTTCTGTGTTGGAGCAAAGTTTAGCACCAGGGTGACAAAAAAGAAAAAGGAGGAGAGGGAAAGGACTTTTATTTTTATTTTTAGGATATTAGTATATTTATTTTCGTATTTTAGTATTTTATAGTGTGGTGTTTTATCATTTGCTTTTTATTGTATATGTTCTGATGTACTGCCCTTTGGTGGAAAGGGCATTATAAGTAAATGTTGTTGCTGTTATTATTATTATTATTATTATTATTATTATTATTATTATTATTATTTTAGACTTCAGGTCCCATTCATTTTTCCTGAGGTGGTGGGCAAACTTCCTTTGGGTGTGCATGTGAGAATGGCTCATATTTGCAATGGGACCTATCCACTCCTTACATACTTAAGATCTCAGTTTTTCCTATGTACGCATATTCCTATACAGCTGCTGTGGTCTCACCTGCACACACTCACGTACACACAGTGGGGTGCTCACAAGTATCCGCGCATGACCTCAGTTTTTTCCTAACACCCCCTTGAAATGCCTCACAGTCTTATCCTAGCAAGTCTAGTGCTGAACAGATGGTTTCAAGCTAAGTGATGTGGGAGCCGAGGTGTGGTATGATATTTAGAAGGTGGCATTTTAAACTGTGAAGAGACTTGGGTTCCAGTTCTACACTCAGCCATGAGGTTCACCATCTGATCTTGAGTTAGTTGCTCACACTTTAACCTACCCCACAGGGCTGTTGTGGGAGGAATAAAATGGGGAGGAAAAAGAGACTATTGTCACGCCATCCTGAACTCCTTGGATGAAAGCTTGGGTTAAAACATTGCATAACCCACACAGACTCATACACCCAAACATCAACGTTCATACATATAAATACAACCACACTTATACACATTTTTCACATATATGATACAGATTTTCTAACATTTTCCTATCAAAATTACAGTACACATCTTTTCTCTCCCCCTGTCTCCTCCCTTCTTCATATACCTCTTCTCCACCACAGTCCAGTTCGCCCTCCCTCTCTTCAATCCACCTTCCATCTAGTTTATTTTTAAAACTCGCTCTCTCTTTCAATCCTCTCTCTCTGTCTTACTCTTTGGCCAGATGGAGCTTCTCAGCTGAGAACCTGGGTGTTTTTTTCCCATACTTGTTTGCATGAGACACATGGGCAAAATGTTTTGGCTTACAATGTTTTGCCCATCTAAATTCCACTTTAATGAAATCTCTCCACTATACTGTCCTCCCCGGCCATCCTTTTGGCTTTATGCTGTTAGAACTTAGCCAACCTTTGTATATTAAAGGTGATCAGGAAAGTGGGGTGGCGAGATTGGAGAGAGGTAAATACAATAAGAACAAAAGGAGAAGAATATTTCCTTTTTAATCTCCATCTCCTCATTTTCACTTCCTCCCATGCAGTCATCTCCTGCTACCCGCTGTACCACACAATGATCCAAAAGACCTAGATTGCTTTGCCAGCCTGAAAGTGGGTATGGGCCTCCAAGTCATCTGTGAACTTATGACAACCCTGTGAATTTCATAAGGTTTTCTTAGGCAAGGAAGACTCAGAGGTGGTTTTGCCAGTTCCTTCCTCTGAAATATAGCTTACAGCAGCTGGTATTCATTGGTGGCACCCCATCCAAGTACTAGCCAGGGTTGACCCTAGTTAGCTTCCAAGATCAGATAGGATCTGGTGCATTTAGGATATTTAGGCCTTCCAAGATGAATACTACAAATTCTTTCCCCTTGATTAAATTTCCCTCACCAGCACAAGGGAAAACAGAGATGTTCCAGGGGGAAAGAGTCCTAGAATGGATTTAAAACAATAGAAGATTTTGGATAGGAAGGAGCAGGTGGGTGGGTGGGTAGGAGCCATGGTGGTGATTATGATTTTGTGAAACCCATATTGTCTCCTTAAGCCTATAGGTTAAGGAGTGAGATTCAAACCGGGTGCCAAGTCCCAGAGTGGGAGATTGATGGAAAGAGGAATGAGTTGGAAACAGGGCCTTTGGTGTGTTTTTAAGGAGCAGGGGGCTCAACATTGGTAAACTTATTGTTACTAATTTTGTCTATTTGAGGATAGTCACTGGGAGAGGGCAAACTACTCTCCATTATCCATTATCATTGAGATATCTTTAAATATGAAAGCTTCTTACAAGCACAATGTCTACTTAAAAGTCCTCTCCCTCTGCTCAGTGTAACTTATTCCCAAGAAAACATCCATAGGCTAGGTTGCAGGCAGCCTTTATTGTTCCAGGGAGAGCTCAATGGCAATCGCTGTCTTAATACCTCTTAGCACTTGATATTTCTTAGTGCTTCTGACTGATAATGCCAAACAAGGCTCAATTACATTGGAGTCCAATTTTGCTAAAAGATTTTTTGGGGAGGGGGAAAATCACACCCCCTCCCCAAATCCAATCCTAGGAAGGGCTTAAGCTTTTCCCAGCCCATGTCCCAGGGTCCATGATGGACATCTTGGGAAGAGACTGTGAACGTACTAGGCTTTGGTAACCAGATCTTCAATTTCTCAAGGAAAGCCTAACAGAAGATAAGTAGTCTATAAAAGCACAATTAAAGGGTCTAGTCTCTTTAGACTCTGGAAGGGGGGGATGTAGGCCAGAATATCACCCCTCCTTTGTATAGGGTTTTTCAGTTTCCCACACCCTGGATTTTATCAAACTAAGGCTCTTCAAGGCTCAGGGAGGTCATGTGAGGTTCTGGTTGATGTAGCATGAGGACAGTTGCTTTATATATATATATAGGCAAACAAAGAAAAATCAAAATCAAATCCCCAGCCCACCTTGATGATGCAGGGCAGTGGGGGTGTTGGCAGCAGCCCTGGTGAAATTGCTTTACATAACTGGCATGAATTCCAGTTCAAAATGTGCACCGTCATAGCAGAACTTCATAAAATATTCACCAGAGTTATAAGTGGCTACGCTGACATCTCTCCTTTCCTTGCTTCTCTCTCGTCTCTCTCTCCATATATATATTTAAACCTGCATGGATATTTTATATATATATATATATATATGTTTTTGGCAGAGTTGGATATCTGTGCAGATAACAGAAATTTCCTCTGCCCCCTAAACATGGATACCTGCTGACAAAAGAAGGATTTGAAAGACATGTCTCTAAGGAATTATGAGGATTAGGGAAGCCCCAATTGACTGAAAGAGAGATATATAACCAGTTCAATTTCTCTGCAAGTGGAGACTCTAACCTCTTTTATTTAAAGGAAACCAGGTTTCTAGACCTTATGGTATAAATCTGTTAATTCCTACTACAGTAGAACCACTGAATCAATGGGGACATGGTAAATTGACATTTAGGTGAGCTCCATTGATTCAATCTGTTTACTCTTGCCAAGACTAACAACTGGATTTATGATGAAAGCTGCTGAACTAGGCTTGTTAAATATTTGTTAAAAATCTTAAATGCTCTCCAAAAGTTGAGCATGACTTCTACAGGATAGGACCTCCATAATAGCATGTCTCCTACTGAGACATGCCTCCTACTGAGAGCCAGTCTGGTGTAATCCAGACAGTCAGCATCCCCTCACTGTCCTCCTCCCATTTTATCCTCACAACAACCCTGTAAGGTAGACCAGGCTGAGAGGAAGGAATTGGCCAAATATTATTATTCAGTGGTTGCCACTTTTCAGTGAGGACTAGCATGTGGATGTCTTGAGTCCTATAATATTCTAACAACTGCCCCATACTGACTCTTTATTGTCCCCAGCAAAGGCTTATAATTTATTCAGCTTCCCTATGCCAAGTGCTTAAATGGATTTAATATCCCTTCTGTGTGTCCCTAGAGAAATGCTACTCAAAAGTGGTGATGGTTCGACCAGTGTCAATCCTCAAATTTCCAAGGACAGAAGAAATAATTGTAGCCAGTGGGATGAATATGGTATTGATCTCTGGCATATTGGGAGGAAAAAATTAACTGCTGATCCCCCATATCAGATAGTCTGAGAAGCACTGCTCCAGAAAAATATGGGAACTGTAGTCCCATGAAAGGACTGGGAGTAGGGATCTTTGGCACAGAATGATCAGCATCGAACTAGAGTTCCCAGGATTCTTTGGTGGAAACCGTGGCCACTTAACTGAAAACTGATATGTGTGTGTCATAGATATAAATATACCTATTGCATCATAATGAAGCAAAAAGGGACTATGCATCATCCCCTGCCAATAGTGGAGGGTCCTTTTTAAAACCTCTTTTATCCCATACAAAAGCAGAACCTTTCCAATAGCTGTCTTATGGAATTGCTTTTAAGAGAAACAGGAGTCCAAGAGCTGGAACATTTTGATCATAACCTAGGAACAGAGTTTAAGAAAAGGTTTCCTCCCCAGCATTAGCTGTCATGTTGGTTGAGAGTTTTGGGCATTGTTGCCCCAACATGTAACTTTTCCAGACTCTCCTAGGACTTTTTATTTACTTTATTTATTTATTTTAAAATCCTCTCTCTCTCTCTCTGTTCTTGGGCTCTCCATTATAACAGATCCTTGGGTCAAACTAAAAAAAAAAAAAAAGAATTTCAAAACCCTATAAAAACAACCAGAGCTTGGAAATATGCTTGTAAAAAACCTGCAGTTTGTTTCCAGTATAGTTCCCCAGTTACCAAAACTAGTTGCTTGCTATTATAATTTTTAAACAATAGCTCTTTACTTTCCCATTTCTCAAAAGCAACTAAAATAATTAATTTTATGTACTTTAAGAGATAAACCATCTGTGCAACACATGTCTACCATGAGTTTACCTCACTATTACAAGGAAATAAGATTCAAGGAACTAAAATGTTACTACAGTTACTTAGCAAAAAGAATTAATTTATCCCTCATCCTTTGCAGACTGCCAGAAATAGTGCAAATTGAGTCCACTTTTAGGGTTAGGGTTAGTGCTAGGAAGTCATGGGAATTGTTTTTTTTCCCCTGAGACATTGAGCCTTCTCTGTCAGAGAGCTCTGGTGCCATAGTAAAATACAGTTCTCATGATTCCCTAACCCTAACCCTAACCCTAAAAGTGGACTCAATTTGCACTATTTCTGGCAGTCTGCAAAGGCCCTTAGGGATGAAAAATTGTAAGGTCAACTATCTATATGCTTCTGACTGAAAAAAGGCACAGACTACCCGCACACAATGTATTATCTGGAACAAATTACTTCAAATGTCTGAAAGTACTACAGGAAAATATACAATAATTTGAAAGCAAAGAGCAGCTGCATTGGGCAAAATCCCCTGCCTACAAAAAAATATTTTTCTTTGCCCCTAAATGTCAAACAAGTGAGGAAGAAGTGTGTGTTTCCAAAGAGGGAGCTCCAGAATGAGAGCAAGCCTTGGAGAAGTTACCTTTTGGAATACAACGCCCAGCATCCCCAGCCATCAAAAAAGCTGTCCCTAGTCACCCCCCGCCCCAAAAAAGCAGGTCTCCAAAGATAATCTTTGTGAGTAATCAGATTCACAGTGTCTGAGTCAGATATTGGGGGGAGAGAAGGAGGAGGAAAGAAGCAGTGCTTAGTGATCCCCACCTCCTTGGCTACATCTGCACTGCAGAAATAATTCATTTTGACATGACTTTAACTGCCATGGCTCAATGCTATGGGATTTGGGGATCTGTAGTTTGCTGTGGCATCAGAGCTCTTTGACTGCAAAGTCTAAATGTCTCACAAGACTACACATCCCAGACTTCCATAGCATTGAGCCATGGCAATTAAAGTGGTGTCAAACTGGATTATTTTTGCAGTGCAGCTGGAGCTGTCACCAATGGCCCCTGGAGACACGTCTTTTATACTGGTCTTGCTTAATGGAGATCTCTTCCTTCAAATAGCCTGGGCAGCTGATTTTGCTGTCATGAAAGAACAGCACATTTTTAATCAGTTGGTTTAATGCTGTTGTATTTTCACTACTGGAAAAGCACCTACGGTCTTTTCTGGGATTTGCAGTTTGGTGCAGTATGTAGGATTTTAGAAATCTTTAGTGGTATAGTTCAGCCCAGGAAGGATTCCAAGTACCTCCCTGCATGATGGGTAGGAGTAGCAGCTGTCACTAGCCTTGCACATATCCTAGTAGTAAGATCCTGCAGTCTTGTGTCACTCTGATGCCCATCCAAAACACTTTTGTGCCTATGTGGTAGCTTAAAACCCAGCATGCAGTGGATTAGTGTAAATACATTCTCTCCAAAGGAGACCACTCAAATTTTGCTTTTTAAAAAGAGCCAGATTCTGCAGCTCTAATAAATTCAGCAAAACAAGTACTTCAGGATATATTTTGCATAACTGAGTCACCTGGTGTTGCTAGGAGGAGATGTTGTTGTGGTGGTGGTGGTGTGTGCCTCCAATTCATTTCTGACTTCTGCCAACCCTAAGGCAAACCTATCATAGGGTTTACTGGGCCAGTTTTTTTTCAGAGGGGGCTTGTCATTGCTATCCTCTGAGGGTGAGAGAGTGTGACTTGTCCAAGGTTACCCAGTGGGTTTTTATGCTTGAACGGGGAATCGAATGCTGGTTTCCAGAGTTGTAGCCCAACATTCAAACCACTACAACTATATTTCTCAAAATACCCTTGTGAGACTATGTGCACAATTTAAACAATGGCCCTATTTGAGCATTTTCCCCTTCTCCAAAAAAGCAGGTGAAAAGACAGTCTTGTTTTAGATCCAGAATTAGAGGAGAGCCATTGAAATAAATGATACAAACTAGTAATAATAGAATGATAGGGAAATGCCTTCAGTTCTGGAATCCTAATCTAGTATTGCCAATATAATCATATTCTGGGTATGCAGAGAGGGAGGTGCTTTTTTAAAATCCCAAAGATGGCCGGCTTGGCCAGCATTAGCATGTTGGCTTAGTCAAGGAGAGCCTTTACAATCTCTCCACTTTTGTGCCTACAAGCCCCATCTGCCCATATGGAAAGGGAAAGATGAAATTGTAGTCCCGAACAAAGGGCTAAAGGTTCTCATGCCCTCCAACATTTCATAGATGAAATTGGGATACGTATGACCAAGCAATATCAGAGTTTGGTCAAGATGGCAAAAGTTATTAATGAGGAAGAACAAATAAGCTAGGAGATGCCTGAGTCTACAGGGAAGGACAAGATTCCACCTCCTCCTTTCTTCCTCCCTCCCTCCAAGAATTAATTGAGTGACAAGTACTTTTACACTTGAACTAAAAGCAGCTGGAAAAGTGGGATGACAGAGGATTAATCGGGACTGTACCTGCCAAAATGGGACAGTCGGAGGCTATGGGTTCTGTGTCTCTGGAGATATGGTGTGTGATCCAGTAATCCTATGGTGATATCAGGAAAAGACATGGGGCAGAAATCTAGGGTTTCTAGAGAATGAGCAGGGAGAGCCCACTCCCAAGTGTAGAAGGGCTCACTTGACCACATTTTGAAGAAAATGAAGTCCTACATGTTCCTTTTTTTTTTTAAATGAGATCCATAAGACCATTAGACTCAGAGTCTAAAATTACCTAAATTGCACTTCTGGTAAGCCTTTGTCCTGTGCCAGCCACATCCTGAACAAGCAAACAACCAAAGTAAAAAGGCAGAGAGAAAGATCTGGCATGTAAAAAGGGTGTCCTTAGACCAGGGGTCGGCAACCTACAGCCCGCGGGCCGGTTCCAGCCCCCCGAGGCCTTTGGACCGGCCCCCGCCGGCCCCCCTGCTGCCCCCTGCCACCGTGTGAACTGCCATTGCGCCACTGCCATGCGCAGCGCGGTCACCATTTTGTTTTCCAAAATGGCGGCTGCGACTAGTTCGTGCATGCGCAGTACCCTTGTGCATGCGCGAATGTGCCGTGGCCGCCATTTTGGAAAACAAAATCGTGGCCGCGACTCATTTGCGCATGCGCCGTTGGCCGTGGCTCGTTTGCGAAAACAAAATGGTGGCCATGACGCACGTGGCGGTGGCGCGGAGGCAGAGTGTGCAGCAGCGGGGGTTGCAGCAGGGGGCGGCTCACACGCACGCGCCACCATTCCCTCCCCCCACCATTGCCCCATGAAAGACCTGGGGATCCCCAGCCCGGCCCCAGGTAAGGGGAACTTGCCGACCCCTGCCTTAGACAGTCTCACTACAGCCAACATTGTATAGTGGTTTGAGAACTGTACAATAAGTCTGGAGAGCAGGGTTCAGATCCCAGCTTAGCCATGGAAACCCACTGGGCAACCTTGAGCAAGTCACACTCTCTCAACCTCAGAGGGAGGCAAAGGCAAACTCTCTCTGAACAAATCTTGCCAAGAAAACCCTGTGATTGGTTCATCTTAGGGTCACCATAAATTGGACATGACTTGAAGGCACACAGCAACAAGAAGAGACAGTTTTACTAAGCTGAGCAGCCTTTGGAAGCTTGACCTGGGAACTGCAGGAAGTGGATGAAACTGGATTCAATACAGTTTTGATTCAAATGCAACTGAGATTCAATTTAATGTTTTAAAAGTTGTTAAGATTTCAAAAATGTATTTTGCACCACTCAGTGACCTCTTGGCTTTTTGAGGGGAAAGCATATTTGTCACAAGATGAGAAGCTGAAACACTGGGTGTTGATTTTCCTTTCATGCCTCTGTGTATCTCGGCGCCTGGTATCCAGAGATTCCTTCCACAAACCCTCCCACTCACAGCCTGCTTTCCCAAGCAAACTGAACTCAGATTCCTGTGTCTTTGTTCCCCATAATGTATCTTGACGCATCTCCATCTATTTGTTCATGAGCCAACATGGTATAATAGTTAAAGTGCTGGATGGCATCACTGGAAGGACCTGAGTTCCAATTCCTAATCAGTAGCGCCAGCCCTTCCAATAGGCAAAATGATGCAACTCCCTCTGGAGGCTAGTGGCAGACTAGGCTTTACATAAAATTTATATATGCTAATTTATATGTTGAGATGCAAAATTAGCCATAATTAGTACAGTGCAAATGAACCTGTGTACTATAGTGGTTTGAGCATTAGACTAAGGGCCTTTGCAGACTGCCAGAAATAGTGCACATTAAATTGAGGCACTGCCCTGGCTCAGTGCTAGGGAATCATGGGAATTGTATTTTTTTTCTGGGACATTGAGCCTTCTCTGTCAGAGAGCTCTGGTGCCACAATAAATTACAGTTCCCATGATTCCCTAGCACTGAGCCAGGGCAGTGCCTCAATTTAATGTGCACTATTTCTGGCAGTCTGCAAAGACTCTAAGACCCTGGAGAACAGGGTTGAAACCCCCACTCAGCCATGAAAACCCACTGGGTGAACTTGGGCAAGCCACACTCTCTCAGTCTCAGAGGACGGCAATGACAAACCTACTCTGAAGAAACACGCCAAGAAAACCCTGTGATAGGGTCACGTTAGAGTTGCCATAAGTCAGAAGCAACTTGAAGGCAAACAACAACACCACATGGAGATAAAAAATATTTTGGCCTGAATTTTCATCCCAACTAGAATAAACCCATTAATGGGATTTGCATGATTGTTGACCATTCAACCATTCATTTAGTGAGTCTGCCCTATTTAGGACTTACTAAATCCTTTTTGGCTGGTGGCTCCCATGTTTAGTGGAATAGTAAATCCAAACTGGGATTCAGTCTAAACTGTGGAAGAGATAACCAAGATACTGAACTCTAGCCTCAAAACAGGTTTAGCCCTGCCACTAAATTTCAGGCTAAAAAACAGAGTGGGTTCAGCCTCCCCCTTTAACATGGGATTCACCAGCCACCACTGGGCTGCTGATTTTGATGTCATGAAAGAGCAGCAAATGTTTTATTATTTAATTTAATGCTATTGCGTTTTCACTGCCAGAGAAGTGGAAAGGTGTCTGTGGACCTTTCAGGAATTTGTGGCTTGGTGCAAAAAACTGTAGAAATTTCTGGTGGTATAGTACACAGAAGCTGACTAGAATTCCCTGAAGCACAGGATTCAAAGTACCTGACCAAGCTACAAATGTCAGGATTGCTTAGGATGGAGCCATGAGAGTTAAAGTGATATCACGTTACTACAACTTCCTTCCTTCCTTCCTTCTTTTATCCAGTGAAAGGCAAGCTGGTTCCCTCCAAACAGTTTAGACTACAACTCTCATAACCCGTCCCTTACCCACTGGCCATTTTCTGGGGCTTATGGAAGTTGCAATCCAAAATACCTGGAGGGTATCAGGTACCAATACATAGATGTAAATTATTCACGCTTTCTTCCTCCTGTATGTAACTATCTACCCAAACCAATATTATCTGTACTCTTTCTCATCCAACAGTCTGCCTGATCTCTCTTTCTCTTCCCATTCTTGCCATCTAACTTTTATTTATTTAATTAATTTTTGCTACTTTCTCCCTGTTACATATTTCTGAAATTTTGAACTGGCTATAATGTATGTATATACAAACATTTTCTCTAAAATTAGATGGAAAAATATAAACACACATAATCCAGGGAAAGTAACCCTTGCATTGTCACAGCCAGTGTAGTGAAATGGTTACAGCATTAAACTGGAACTTGGGAGACTGCAGTTCAAGTCCACTGCGGGAAAGATGGAGTATGAAATGTAATAAAACAATAGGTCCAGTTCAAATGTAGTATCAATACAGTAAAAGTTGTCACTTTCATCAAAGAAGAAGATGTGCACGCACATGCTTCCTCATCCTTCTTTTCATTCAGCCAGCTTCAGAATTGACATTTGGGTCAGCTACAAATCCTAGGATTCCACAGGATGAAGCCATGACAGTTAAAGCAGTGTCAAACTGTATTAATTCTGCAATGTAGCAGCAGTCTATGTATACTTCCTCAGATGCATGGATCTCTATGCATCCTCCATGTATCTGAGAAAGTATATTAAAGTCTACGAAAGCTATTACTACATCTTCTTTCAGTCTCAAAGGTGTTACAAGATCCTTTTGCACAATTATATTCCAGACTGCAGAATTAATGCAGTTTGACTCCACTTTAACTGTTTTGGCTCAATCCTATAGAATCCCTGGATTTTTAGTTTGTTGTTGCACCAGAGCTGTCTGACAGAGAAGATTAAATATTTCACAAAACTACAAATCCCAGAATTCCTTAGCATTGAGCCATGGCAGTTAAAGCGGTGTCAAACTGCATAAATTCTCCAGTGCAAATGCAGCCTAAACAGCTATGTCTCTGAATGCTGTCAACCAAAGGGTTGAAGTTGTATCATTCATTTTTCAGCAGCTAAGATCTACTCTTCTCTCTCTCTTTCTCTCTCTTGCCGGCCTGTGGTTGTTGTAACATTTTGTGCGCAGTTGCTGAGAATAAGACAGCTGGCCCCAGAGCTAATCCTCCGCCTAGCATCCGGCGTAAAATCTTTTCATAGATGCTGTTTGGCTTTCCCGCCCCCAATACCCTAACCCTTATATAATGTGACTTGTCTCTGAGTATGCGTGTGCGTGTGCGTGTGCTTGTGACAGATTGTGTGTTCAGTCGGGAAAAGTTCAGCCTTGACAGTGCTTCACCTGAAAAAAAAAATCTGATTTTTAAAAGAGCCTTGGGGAGTGGGGCTGAGGAAAATATGTGGAAACTCATCCTGTTGAGTTCTCATCTGTAAGAAACTTTATTATGTGAGGAGATGCTGTGTCTTCTCAGATGTGAGAGCCCACATAATTTACCTTTGGCAGATGGTCTCATTATGTGATTTAAGTTATGGGTTTTTGGGGAAGTGGGTGATGGGCTGATGAGATTATTGTTATTTTTTAGAACATTAAATTCTGATGATCACTTTTCAGAGAAAGAAAGGAAAGGAAGAAGAAGGCCCTTGCATTCCTTGTTGACTAGGTAGCCCAAAGGTTCATCCATGTGAAAAGTTTGGGCTAAAAGTTCTAAATATATGGAATAGAGCAGTCATTTGCCACCTCTTGCAGGGCGAGAGGTGTGGATGATGGGAGTT
Organism: Phrynosoma platyrhinos; assembly: GCA_020142125.1. Lineage (NCBI taxonomy): Eukaryota > Metazoa > Chordata > Lepidosauria > Squamata > Phrynosomatidae > Phrynosoma > Phrynosoma platyrhinos. The sequence continues at coordinate 14,401,619 of CM034710.1, read as the reverse complement.
GTGGTCTCTTTGGGGGCTGTGGATGATAGGCGTTTTAGTTTGGAGGGCAGTGGATGAGGGAAGGCTGTTTGAGAGAGTTAAGGATCAAAGAACTTGGTTGGACTTACTTCCAAGGAGATGTTCAGCTGACTAGTTATGAAAATGGAGAGTTCATGCACTTTTATTTGCTGCACAAGAGAAAGGGGATTTCAGGTTCCAGGAGAGGCTACAGTTTCTGAAATAACCTCTCCTACACACAGCAATGAGAAGTGCAGGTTCGGGTCTTCAGCCTTTGGTCCTTCAGATGTTTTGGAGTTCAGCTGCCAAACACTCTAGCCAGCATGGCCAGGGATTCTGGAAGATGAAGTCCAAAATATCTGGCCAGCCAACGGTTAAGAACCGCTGCCCTTGATTTTCAGGTAAACAGAACCGATTGCTTCTGCACCCCCAGGACTAGCAGACCAGCCAGTGGACAAACCTGTCTCACCTTACAGAAGGTTTATGGCTAATGCCAAAAGTTGCATCATCAAAATGTCAAGTGAAAACTGAAAAGAGAAAAAGTTGAATTGGGATATATTTATAAATTCCCGTCCATCTGCAGAGGTATGAATGGAGACAATGGTTTCTTGGCACAACAATATATTAATGCGTGGGTCTCCATCACAGCTGTGCATGTAGCAAAAGCATTCTCCTTAGGAAAGTTTCTGACTTCAAGGAAAATTATTTGAGAGTAACCAGATGTTATTGCTTTCACATCTCAGGACTAACAAGTCAGCCGCTTGACATCATCTTACAGAACCCGTTGAAAGTTTTTGCCCAGTGCTGCAATTTGCATCCTTCTAGATCCCATTACACTCTGGTCTCACTCCCACAACACTTCCCATAACTGCTTAAAAGCCTCTGGCATTAATTTTGTACACCATCAGTGCATCTGAAGAAGTGGACTGCAATTCCATAAAAGCTGATGTTGATATAAACCAGTAAAGGTGATGCTAGATTCCTTCTCTCCCACTTTCCTTTTTATACTTTCCTAGCAGATTTGCTTTAGGGCCTAAATACCCTAAAGGCACCAGATCCTGTCTGAACTTGGAAGCTTAGCAGGGTCAGCCCTGGTTAGTACTTGGATGGGAGACTGCCAAAGAACACTAGGTGCTGTAGATTATATTTCTGAGGAAGGAATTGGCAAAATCACCCCTAAATCAAGGGCATCATTGGCAGGGGTGTAGACCTCACCAGGGGACACTCTAAGGGAGGGTGATACCACTGCTCCCCAAATATCTGCCTTTGGGCAGAAGCAGGCTATGAAGTTCATCTGCATCCCTTTAAAACGCTGAAGAGGGGTGTGAGGGGGGGCAAGGCTCAGTAGGAGAATAACAGAGAGGCTTTTTCTATTTAAAAAAGTATGTTTTTTAAAAAAATGCAAAATAGGGTCAAAGATCGAGTTATTTGGATCTCAGCTTGCAGAAATTCAAAACCAGTATGGCCAGTGATAGGTGACTGTGAGAGCTGTAGTCTAAAACATCTGAAGGACAAATGGTTCCCTACCTCAGCTCCAAACCTTAACTGAACTACATTTACCAGAATCACTTGGTTGGCAACCAGCCATGACAGGTATGTAGTCACACACAAAAGAGACAAAATATCACTGTCCACTTATGGTGACACCATGAATTTTTATAGAGTTTTTTTTTTTAAGGAAAGGAATAAGTGACTGAAATACATTTAAACTTGAAATTTCAACTTGTTTAAAACTAATTTAAACAGGTAAAACATCCACTAAACAACTTTGAAGAGCTTTTTTGTATGAAGATACAGTGTATTCTTTGATCCTATTTGCTGTTAGATAGGTGTGGGAAACCTTTGATCAAAGAGTATACTGCATCTTCATACAAAAAAGCTCCTCAAAGTTGTTTCATGGAAGTTGCATCTGTTTAAATTATTTTAACATGTTTATATTTATTTCAAATATGTGCCTTTGCTACATTTATATTATATTATATTATAGCATTTATTTAATTAATAAGCACATATACTTTTCACTTTTTTTCTTTCATAAAACTGAAGGTGGTCTGCAGAGAGTGCTCACCTCAGACTTGCTCTGCTTGTTATCTAGCTAACTTTAAATATTTATTTAATGAATATTTAACAAAGTGACTACATCAGATAGCCTGAAACCACATGCTGGGACCAAATATTCCTCAAAAATATTTCTACACTAGATATTTCTATATACAATGATTCTATGATAGTAAGTGCTGCAGAGCAAGGAGCTTTTTCATTTTGCCTTTTGGTCCTTAACATCTCCGAGGAAGGTCTGGGAAGGACTTCTTGTCAAATGTCTCAAGCCTGTCCCATGCGTGCTGTCAGCCCTGAGGTGAAAAACAAGATGGTGCCTCCTTCCATTCTTCCCAAAATCTGGTTGAACTGGCAACTGAATTTTCCTTCACTGTTTGTGATCAGACATCCTCCACTACACCTGAAGGCAAACAGAGTCTCTTAATACTACTCAGTGATAACACTATGATTCCACTTTTACTGTGATGGTTGCATCCTGTAGAACCCTGGGATTTGTAGTTTGGTCAGGGGGACTAGAGCTCTCTGGCAGAGAATTAAACTGCCCACTCCCCACAAAGCTGCCATGTGAAATAATGGATAAGGCTCCTATTCCTTTAACAGTTGCATAGAAGAAGGAATTTCAGCAGGTATTGGATGTCAGAAAGTGTTGAAATTCCTGCTTCTACCCAACCATTTAAGGGACAGGAGACTTTTCTCCAGCAATCCCCTCTGTACAACAAATCCCAGGATACCATGGGATAGAACCATAACAGTTACAGTGGAATAAGAGTGCTATACCTGTAGTATGAAAGGGCCCCAGGCTTAGTGAATGCCACATAACACACAGTTCTCTCTTCTAGTAACTTGCTGCTGTCTCCCAACATCTGCCACCTGATGAGGTTGCCTCACTCTGCTTAATGATGGGGCTGATCCTGACACCACTATTGATATCTCCTTTTCCCAAGGGGACCGGAGGCACTCCAGGCTAGAGTACCGCAGGTCTTAAACTGGATCGACATCTTAAAACAATGGTATTACTTTGAATGTGGCCATGCAGTGTTTAGATCAGTGATTCCCAAACTTTGGTCTTCCAGATGTTTTGGCCTTCATCTCCCAGAATTCCTGACTGTTGACCCAGCTAGTTGGGGGCTTCTGGAAACTGAAGTCCAAAATACCCGGAGGACCAACATTTGAGAATCACTAAACAGATTGCACCAGGACCGGGATGAGTCCAGTGTATATCCTTAGTATAGACAAGCCCCCAGGATCTGTTTTTCAGAGGTGATGCCTAAGTGGCCACCTTATATAGAAGGACAATCTAAAGTATTAAGAGACGAAATATATCATACAGTGATATCAGCAATGGGTCAGCATCTTCCACTGCATTTGTGCAGGCTGGAAAGAGGAGTAGGGTGCAAAAGCCACATGGTACTGTTTTTCAGCATCTTACTGCTACACCTCACTCCCAAGCATCTGCTGTCTGAGGTGGCTACCTAACATTAGGGCTGGCCCCAAGGCATTTTATAGCAATACTTGTGTGTCCAAAGGGGCACCTAGCTTTGGCTTTTGGATACCTAATGGGGACAAATACCGGTAGGCACATACAGTTTAATCAATGAACTGTACAATCTGCATGCGCGCACACACACATTCCAGAGCCTCCTGCAAACCACAAATAAAAATTATCCCCACGTATATATCTTTTGCAATCCCAGATCAGTTGTGTTTTAAACCAATTTTTCTAAGCTTTGAGAAGAGTTCTAAATATTTCTCCTCTTTTTTTAATGCAGGGATTTTCTGGTGCTAGGCAGGATCATAAAAATAGGCATTGATGTGTGTAAATGTATTTGCAGCTCTGTATAAACCTTCTCCTCTTTAAAACAAAAACAAATGCATTTTCAACACAATCTGAATATCAGAATTGTGTGTGGTGGAGAAGCTTCCATTCATGAGCCTTTTAATTGGGAGAATGGAACAATTACAGTTGGTCCTCCATATCCACAGATTATTTTTTTTATCCATCCATGGCTTGATTATACTTTTAAAAATATATACATTGCAAAAAGCTAACTTTGATTTTGCCTTGTACATAATAATAATAATAATAATAAAAATAAATAATAATAATAATAATAAAATGGACACCATTTGACTGTGCACTGTATATAATGGGACTTGAGCATTCACGGATTTTGGTGCTAGAACCAAACCCCAGCAATATCAAGGGGCCACTTTTTAAATGTCCCTGTTGACCATACTCATACTGTCTTGGTAGCCATTCATAAGGAACCTAGACCTTGTCTATATGTGCCAAAAGGTCTGTTTCCTCCCCCTCCCCCCAAATTCTGGTGTCATCCTGTTCGGACAATGCACGGACCGACTTCCACTTCTGGTGTTAGCAGACCAGACAACGTCCAGAACGTCCTGCAACAGAATTGGGACATAACAAGGTTAAAACTGAGTTTGAAAAAACCCCAAACCTTACTTTACACTTGTGAATGTTCTGTGAAGATCTGGAGCCCTCCATTCCTGCACCACAGCAGCTGTCTGTATGGGTGCCACTGGGCTGCCCAGAGCATCTGCCACTGCTATACCTTGCATGTTCTGACATTAGAACAAGGTGCCCAGCATGTAACAATCACTGGGCACCTGGTTCTGACCTCAGACAAGCAACTCATGGTGGTGATGGACATGCCAGGCAACTCAGCAGGACACACATGCTGACAACCACTGCCATGTGGGAATGGAGGGCCAGGTCAACAAGGGCAAGTTGGGACAGCTGTGGGACCAGGATACTCTGGGCTGCCCCTGGAGTATCCTGGCCAATTCAGACAAGGCCCTAGTTTGTTCGGTATAATTCTTTTGTGTGTGTCCTAAGCAGAGCTGATAAAATTTACTTTTTAATGTTACAACTTCGAGACTCCCAGTCTGCATCCACACAGCAGAAATAATCCAAGTTGATGCCACTTTCTGCCATGGCTCCATCCTAGGGAATCCTGGGAATTGTGGTTTGTTGTGGCACCAAAACTCTCTGACAGAGAAAGCTAACTGTCTCACAAAACTACAGTTCCCAGAATTCCACAGCAATGAGCCATGATAGTTAAAGTAATGCCAAACTGGATTATTTCTGCAGTGTGAATGCAGCCCCTCAGCCAGCATAACTATATGTCTGGTGCTACTCAAAGCAGGGGTTGATGTACTAGCGCTGGTCTCTGAGCTATTGCCTGCCAGGTCCTGATGAGTTTCCAGGAAAGGAGGAAGCAGTTGTATCTTGGCACATATAGGTCCCCCAAGTTGATTCTGTAATCATTTTAACTATGTTCTAAGGAGGGAGAACGATCAAGGAATCTGCCCCGTGGGTAGCTGCAACATCTGGCACCTCTTCCTGCTTCCATTGACAAAAACCCAATAGGAACAGAGCAGAACTGTACAAACAGTGCACTGAAAAGCATATGATGTGCCACTGCCAGCTAGAGAATTCAGACTCTATGGCAAGAAGAACTGGAATGAGCAACCTGTTTACAAGTTAAGCAAATTCATACAAATGGCATCATGTTGCCTGTTTCTGCTCATCATGCAGATTTAAGTCCAGGTCTGAAGACATGTGATGGAAGAGCCCTTGCTCAAGCTAAGCAGGGCTGGATCTGGTACCAGTAGCAGCTCAATATCGGACTGCTTTGAAAACCTCATACATGTACCATTCTGGGGTGAGACCTTGGGAAAGTTAAAATTTTTGGACTTGAAAAAGTAGGTTCTGGAAAACAGTTAAAAAGTGTCTTTCTTAAGCTCTATACTGGCTGGTGCTGTGCAGACCAACATGAAGTCACAGGGGCCTTGTACTAAATCCAGTGACTGGTTCATCTGAGCCAATATTGTCTATGTTGTTGTTGTTTTGTGCCTTTAAGTCATTTCTGACTTATGGTGACCCTAAGGCAAACCTATCATGGGGTTTTGACACAATTTGTTCAGAGCGGACTTGCCATTGCCATCCTCTGAGGCTGAGAGACTGTAACTTGCCCAAGGTCACCCAGTGGGTTTACATGGCTGAGCAAGGATTTGAACCCTGGTCTCCAGAGTCATCCAGTGTTCAAACCACTACACCAAGCTGGCATATAGGGAACACCTTAATTCCTGTATCTCTCTTTATTGCTTGTCAATGGCTCAAAATATATTAGCTCTATACAGTCTGATTAGGTCATCATCACAAGATTTTCAAGGTAAAAGGAGTGGTTCACCATTGCTACCTTCTGCACAGTACTGACTTTGGGCAAGTCAGACTCTCTCAGCCTCAGAGTAAGACCATAGGAAAAAATCCCTCTGAACAATTATTTCCAAGAAAACCCCATGATAGGTGCATCATAAAGTGAAGTTGTCTTGAAGGCTCACAGCTGCTACTAACAAGGGATATTAGCTCCTAGGCTGTGGAAGTGAGTTCCACAACTTGGGAGCAGCCATTGGGAAGGGTGTCCCCCACCTTCCCATGAAACGCACCTTCCAAGTTAGTAGGACTGAGAGAAAGCCCTCCCCTGAAGATCTTAAAACATGGACTGGGTTCTCTAACATCCAAAATCCACAAAAGAGTGATACTTTTAATCAGCCAACAAAGTGCACAAAATACATGATGCAAGCTTTTGAATCATAGAATCATAGAGTTGGAAGAGACCCCAAGGGACATCCAGTCCAACCGCCTGCCATGCAGGAACTCAAAATCAAAGCATCACTGAAGCATCATGTATTTTGTGCATTTTGATTGGCTGATTAAAAGTATCACTCTTTTGTGGATTTTGGATGTTATTGTACTTTGCTATATGGCCAATACGGCTACCCCCAATATGTTTCCTGGGTTCTCTGAGGAGATGTGGTCTTTTAAATAGTCTTAGGGAATTAGGGAGGTAGGATAAGGAACACTGTCTGGTCCCCTTACTTCTAGCCAGGTGGTTGCAGAGAAATGTGGAGGATGAACCCTGGCACCACAGCAACTGGGAGGGAAGGAGGAAGTTAACCTCCTTCTTTGGAGGTTTTTAAACAGAGGCTGGATGGCCATCTGTCAGGAATATTTTAATTGTATATTCCTGCATGTCAGGTTTAGCCCTGATGGCCCTTGAGATCTCTTCCAACTCTATGAATCTAAATAAATATATAGAGCCCCTCTTGGAAAGTCTTTGCAAATTGCAGCAACAAATCAATCCAAAACGTTCCAAATCCCAGCAAGCTGTTGCTCCACTAACTGGTTCTGGAAATGTGCACATAGCACTTTTCTCTTGTTCAGAGCCAAGTCCACCAAAAGTGGAGAATTTGTACCCTCATCTCCCTCCTGAAGATAACCTATGAAAACTAGAGACTCAGGGCCAGGTCCTGATATCTGGCACCTGTTTAAAATCCTGACCTCTATCCTTTGTTGTTGTTAACTGCCTTCACGTCAGTCTCGACCCATGACAACCCTATGGATGAGACATCTCCAGGCCTTCCTGTCCTCTACTGCTCTGCCCAGTTCCTGCAAACTCATATTCATGGTCTCTTTCCCAATGATTCATGCCTTCTCATGATGTGTACAAAGCACGACAGTCTAAGCCTGGTCATCTTAGCTTCTAGGGATATTTCTGGCTTGATCTGCTCTAGGACCCATTTATTTGTCCTTTTGGCCATCCATGGGATCCTCAGCACTCTTCTCCAGCACCACATTCTCTCAAATGCATTGATTTTCTTCCTATCTTCTTTCTTGACTGTCCAGCTCTCACATCCATGCATGGTAATAGGGAATAGGTAATAGGGTCTCTGTTTTACCCTCACCCTTTCATTCAACCAGCCAACCAAGGCAATACAACCCAGGGTAAGTGTTTTAATGTTAGAGCATCACATTCCTAAAGGAACTTTAAAAACAAAAAGGAAAGAAGCCAAACCATTAACACATCATATCACCATCTGTTAATGGCTAACCGTTGACTGAAGCCTTCTTTTGTATCTCTCTGTTCGTGAGTTTGTCTCATAACTGTCATGCGATGGGCTGCTTGCCAAGCTTATCACATTAATTTCAATTAACTGGGAAAGAAGCTGTTGAAAGAATTGGGGAATTCATGTAGCAGCTCAACTCTCTTGCCTTGCCAGCGGTTCTCTCCTGCAGCCTTATAGTTCAGCTGCTTGGAAACTTATCTAAACTTGTGGATGATAATTTTTTAGATAGGGGAGAGGATCTCACACCTTCATTCTGGCTACTCTTGTCTTACTTATCTTGATGGTCTTGTAGAAGAGCTTTGGAAAATTCTTCTTAACAGGCAGTAAAACAATTTAATTATCTCAAGAAATAAAAAGACCATAGGTTAAATCCAAATTTCTGTCACCCATACAAATCTGTTTAAGTTTTAAGATCTGAAGGGGAGACTTTTATCTTGGTCCCACAACCTTCCCAGGTGAATTTGGTGAGGATGCAAGAGAAAGTCTTTCCCATAGCTGTGGAACTCCCGTCCACAGGAGATCTGGTTATGACCTTCCCTGGTCTTTTTCAACCAGCAGTTGAAGACCTTTTTATCGAGGTAAGCGAGATTTAAATAGATGTAGCAGTAGTATATGTAAAGTAGTGTGCTGTATTTTATTTTTCTCAATCTTTTATTAGCAGTTATGCTTTAAATTTGTTTGTATTTAACCATAGATTTTTAATAATATTCTTCTTTAATTTTTTTAACCTTTGGAAATTAAGATTTTAGCTTTATCTTGCTTTAAACCACTGTAACTCATCTTGGTTCTAGAGAAAACTCTAGAGAAAAATGGGGTATAAATTCAACAGATAAGTAACTAATCCTTAGAGCTGGTGTGGCATTTGGATATGAATCTGGAGAGCAGGGTTCCAATCCCCACTTGGCTAAGGAGATTCACTGGGTGACCTTGGGGAAATCACACTCTCTCAGCTTCAGAGGACGGCAATGGCAAACCCCCTCTGAAGAAAAAATGCCAAGAAAACCCTGTGATAGATTCACCTTAGGGTTGTCATAAATAGGAAATTACTTGAAGACAAACAACACAGAGTAGACCCACTGAAATCAAGACCAAAGTCAGTCACAATTAACTTCTGTCCTATATTGATTTCAGGTGTTCTACTTTCTGTGTGGTAGGGCCTAAATACCCCCAAAGACACCAGATCCCCAAAGACACCAGATCTTAGAAGCTAAGCAGGGTCAGCCTTGGTTAGTAATTGAGTAGGAGACCACCATCAAAAACCAGATGCTGCGGGCTATATTTAAGAGGAAGGAGCTGGCAGAATCATCCCACTGTACAGCACTGTAGTAGTATTAAAAGACCTAACTGTGTTAGTCTGTTTCATCATAATGAAATATAGCACCTTTAAGATTGATGGAAGAGAAGAAATTTTTAGTGCAGGCTTTTGTAAATTCCTGTCCACTTTATCAGATGCATGGAGCAGCACCTATAAGAACAGATGGAGCAGCACCTATAAGAACAGACATTTATAACAAGGGAGGAGAGGGGAGTGTGAATTACAATAGAAATGCAAAACACGTGGGTATGTGATGGGGTCTGTGCCAGGGATGAGATGGACTCACGTGGCTGGCTTTTCCCTTCCTCTTCCTGTTGCAATCCATATTGACAGAGTCAACTCTAGTGCTAACCAACATATATCAACAGATATGGAAAACAAAACGTGACCAACAGATTGGAAGCAATCAATATACATTTCCCATCCACAAAAAAGAAGGCACAAGAGACTGCAAGAACTATAGAACCATAGCATTAATCTCCCATGCAGGCAAAATCATGCTCACAATTCTTCAACATAGGCTCCAACCATACATGGAGAGAGAAATCCCAGAGGTCCAAGCGGGGTTCAGGAAAGGAAGAGGCACAAGGGACCATATTGCAAACATACGGTGGCTAACGGAGTGCACCAGGGGATTCCAAAAGAAAATTAGCATGTGCTTTATAGACTATAGCAAAGCCTTTGATTGCATAGATCATGAAAGGCTATGGAATGCCCTTAAAGACATGGGAGTGCCAACACATCTGATAGTCCTGATAAGGAATCTGTACTCAAGACAAGGGGCTACTGTCAGGACAGAACACAGAGAAACAGATTGGTTCCCAATTGGCAAAGGGGTCAGACAAGTCTGCATCCTTTCATCCTATCGGTTCAGCTTGTATACAGAACATATTATAAGAAAGGCAGGCTTGGACCCAGAAGAACGAGGGGCTGGTCCAAAGGCTTTGGGGGGCCGCATCCGGCCCCCGGGCCTTAGGTTGCCTACCCCTGGTTTAAGGATTTCTGTTCAGAGGTCTGAGACAGGATGTCTAGGAAGGTTGAAGTGTTCTGCAACTGTGTTTTGGGTATCGTCCTTTCTAATATTATCCTTTCCTATGTCTGATTTGTGTCCATTTACTGTCTAATGTAGAGACTGTCCTGTTTGTTCAATGCAGAGTGCTGAAAGGCATTTTGAAAAAGGATTGCATATAACACATCCGAGTCATCCTATAGAGTCCTGAGGTTGTAGTTTAGGGAGGCATGAGAGTTTTCTGGTAGAAGAATTCTATTTCCCCCCCCCCCCATGAAACTATCAATCCCAAGATTCCATAAGATGGACACATGGCAGTGAAAATGGAATAAAAATATAATAATTATGTGATGTGATAAGACCCACGTATGAGATAAAATGTCGAGTCAGCTATCCAGAGTGGTAGAATTCAAAGATATAGCTGTGTTAGGGGGGTTGCAGACTGCCAGAAATAGTGCAAATTGAGTCCACTTTTAGGGTTAGGGTTAGTGCTAGGGAATCATAGGAATTTTTTTTTCTGAGACATTGAGCCTTCTCTGTCAGAGAGCTCTGGTGCCACAATAAAATACAGTTCCCATGATTCCTTAACCCTAACCCTAACCCTAAAAGTGGACTCAATTTGCACTATTTCTGGCAGTCTGCAACCCCCCTATGTAGAGAGATCTTGTAGCACCTTTGAGACGTAACTGAAAGAAAGAAGTTGGTAGCAGGAGTTTTTGTAGACTAAAAGTCTACTTCCCAGATGCATATGGATCTGATTGAGGAAGATCTCTCTGCATCAGCTATCCAGAGTTACTGGGTAGTTTGTCTCCTTCCGCAACCACCACACCAGTGAAACTGGACAATGTACAACTGGCAATGTTTCAGCACAGCAAATAACACAACTGTCAAGGCCTCTACACAAGAGGGTGTATAACTCTAGGGCAGTGGTTCTTAACCTTGTTGGAGGTACTGACCCCGACCAGTTTCATATGCACATTCACCGAACCCTTCTTACGATTCTTACGCACTCACCGAACCCTTCTACCGCCAATACAGATGGACCATCAGCGCCATCCAGTGAGGGGAGTGGGCTGCCACGCTGTCAATCACGCCACACGACCAATCAGAGGGCCACTTCTGTCGGTGGAGGTGGGGCAAGCTGGTTTGGTTGGATGGGGCATATAAATAGTGGGGCATATAAAACGTATACAGGTTATCACCTGCAGCGAATGATGGACGAGCGGGGCGTGTCATCACGAATCATATCAGATCCGTCTTGAAACGTCACTTACTGCTTTTAAGAAAGCAGTCAAGCCGGACCTCTTCCAGCAGGCCTTCCCAGAATAAGCCTTTTGCAGGGATGTATATTTGGGTCCACTTTACCCCCAGTCTCTCCACCGAGTGTGGCATTCTGTTGTTGGTGCTATTATTTAATTTATGTTAGCTATATGTTCAATTTTTAACTTATCATGTTTAATACTGTTTTAAGGGGTGCGGGCTGTGGGGGGAGGGTGAGGGAATTTGGAATGTTGTATTTTAATTTGTTGTTTAATTTAACTGTTGTATTTTAATTTGTTGTGAGCCACCCCGATTGCTGTGAAGAGGGGCGGGATACAAATAAAATTTATTATTATTATTATTATTATTATTATTATTATTATTATTATTATATGAATCGGATGTGTGTCTTGACTTCCGCCAAACCCACGAGACTGACTCACCGAACCCCTGGTGTTCGATCGAACCCAGGTTAAGAACCACTGCTCTAGGGTAAGGAATCATTTTCTCTCCAGATAGTTTGGTTTACAACTTCCATCAGCCTACAGCCATGACCAATGGTAAAGGATTGTGGAATTTTAGGTCCAAAACATTTGGCAGGGCAACATTTATTTATTTTCCTCAAATCCCACACTATATCACAAGACCTCAAGGTGGTGTACAATTCATGTAAAGCAATTCAGAATAATGTAAAAATTTTAAACAATAAGGAATAATTTACACAATCTAAAAGCATATTGAACAACCTCACAGGGAAAACAAATTTAAACTGCTTAAACTCATGTAGTTGTGCAGATTTGGGCAAAATCTCTAGATAACCCCCCTCCCAGCATTTGATAAAAAGCCAGCTGTTTCTAGATGGGGGAAAATGGCAAGTTTTGTTTCTTATTTGAAATGACAATGCCCTCATCCCTCTCAACTACCACCCTGCACTTGGACTAGAGGGACGATGGGCTTGATCCAACAGGTTAGTACTGGGATGAGAGACCTCCAGATACTGTAGGCTAGATTTCAGAGGAAGGAACTGGCGAAACTACCTCCAAGTATTCCATGCTTAAAGTGGTGTCCACGTGGGCCAGGAAACTCTGGCAGCAGCCCAGAGTATCCTGCTCCCAGAGCTGCCCAAACTTCACACACACACACACACACACACACACACACACACACATTTCCTGGGGCCCTTCATTCCAATTCCGGGTGGCTGTTCGCATGTATGTCTGCGGTGCTGCCCAATGCAGGTGCTGACACCATTGCAAGTTCCTTCGCTCTCAGGTCAGAACAAAGTGCCCAATGTTGATCACATGGCTAGGTGCCTCATTCTGATCTCACAATGAGTGATGCATAACAGCAGCGGCTGCTCCAAGTAATAAAAATATTTATAACACCCTTTTCACCAAAGGGTAAAACATCACACATATATAATAAAAAAATTACATGATAAAACACAACACTATAAAATACTAAAATTATATGCTAATATATCGTACTAAAAACAAAATCCTCATTGATTGCTACCCATCTTAGCCACTTTAGGGACACCTAGCAAGTTAATCCAGTGAACTTGGTGGAACAGCAGGGTGCCTGGCATTTGAAAGGAGGGCTCTTCCAGGAACAACTTCCAGGAACAACTGGGGCAACTAGTGACTTTTTACATTCTGTTTTTAAAAAGGTATACTCCAGGTTTGAATAGACCCAACTTTGTCCAGACCGTTTGTGCCAGACTCAGGGACTGGGCCCTTCATCATCCGGACTCCCTGCCAAGAAGACTTGGGCGGGAGAGGATGTTTTATTTGGCCCATATAGACAGGGCCTTTGAAAACAGTGTGAAATTCATGGGGTCGACAGGTGACTTGATGGCACATACACACACACACAGTCCCATAGACACTCTCATCTGAGAGTAAGTGCCATTGAACTGAATGGGTCAGAGTCTGAGATGGCAAGGAGTGAACTAACATAGGAAATTATCACACGGAGAAATACTCCCAATATAGATTCGGGATTTAAAAGCCAAAAATGGATGTCATCAGATGCGCCTGCAGCCGGGCGAGTGCAACCCGGATGCAGCCCAGACCCCAGCCACATTTATTCAGCAACTTTTCAAAAATGGGAGCTTGCCATTTTTGAAAAGTTGCTGGATAAGTGTGGCTGGAGTCCGGGCTGCAACTAGGTTGCACTTGCCCGGCCGCCAGCCCATGCAGTAACATCTGATTTTGGCTTTTAAATTCCAAAATCTATATCGGGAGTATTTCTCCATGCGATAATCTCATAGTTACCTGTAACAAGTTATTTGTGTGTGACACAAGGACATAACAGAGTTAACCTTGTAAAAATAGTAAGCAGCAACAGCAACTAATGCAGCCATTCCCAAACGTTAGTCCTCCAGGTGTTTCGGATTTAAGCTCCCAGAATTCCTGACTATTGGCCAAGCAGTATGCAAAGGAATCTTGTAGCACCTTTGAGATTAACTGAAAGGGAAAATTTGGTAGCATGAGCTTTCGTAAACCTGAGTCTACTTCCTCAGATGCACGCGGTGGAGTGGAAAGTCCAGGGAGAGACTTATATAAGCAGTCTGTGTGTGAGAATGTCCATAGGAATGCAAAACTTTGTGAGTGTGGAGATGAGGTGACAAGTTCAGTTTTAGCAATGGCCGATGGCTATTGCAGGACAAGACAGGAGGAAGGATGTTGCCTAAAGCCAAGGTGAGTAGATGGCCATATGAATGAGTCTTGATGTATTGTGGGAACCAAAAGGAAGACAGGATGAAGACAGCCTCTATGGACGTTATCACACGAGGCCGAAAGCAGAAAGAATCCTCACCTAGGACGTTATCACACTGGGTCTAAAGCGGCACCATCCCTGCATCA
>CM034710.1:14372829-14385759 GCA_020142125.1 Phrynosoma platyrhinos | reverse complement strand
TATATATATATATATATATATATATATATATTCAAGCAGTGGATGCTTGAATCTGTGGATAATGAATCTATGGTTGAAGAATCCAAGGATACAGGTGGCTGACTGTAAAATGCAACAAAACAGAGCACAGATTGAGAAGCAGTGACCTGCAGAACTGAAGGAAAAGACAGACCAGAAGCTAGGATGTTAAGAACTATATATGTGTGTGTGTGTTCCTTCAAGTTACCTGTTGACTTATGGTGACCTCAAAGATTTCATAGGGTTTTCTTAGGCAAGGAATACTCAGAGGGGATTTTGACAGCATCTGGTATTGGTTGGTCTCCCATCTAAGTACTAACCAGGGCTGATGCTTAGCTTCCAAAATGAGATGAAATCTGGAGCCTTTATGATATTTAAGTCTAAGAAAGATATACCTGGCAGAAATTCAGTAGGTGCAGCTTCCCCTTAGCTTGGAAAAGTACTGTAGAAAGTTACACCTGTTGGTTTTTGGTTTTTACTTTTCACACAGCTTTTATAGATATAGAAGAACTACTAGGCAAAAAGGACAACCATTTCCAAATTTACCTGTTTGCCTCCATCTCTTCTTCCACTCGTGTGGTCTTCCTATCTCCAAAACATCATCCCCAGGTGCTGACTCTCATACTCTCCAACATTTCATAAATTAAAACTGGGACACATGGGGCCAAACAAATTCAGAGTGTGATCAAAATGGCAAACATTCTTAATAAAGGAGAAAAGACAAGCTAGAGCATGCTGCAGTATGCCTTTGCCTGAGCCTACTGGGAAGGACAATATTCTGTCCCCTCCTCTGCTCGCTCTGCTCTGCTCTGCTAAGTAAATTGAGTTCAAAGTACTTCTGCCCTTTGAACTCTGTTTGAAGTAATTGAAATAAGCTGAAGACAAATGGAAAAAGTAGGAGGAGAGAGAGAAATTGGGACATTTTAAAAGCAACTGGAAAACTGGGACAACATTCCTGCCAACTCAAGAGAGTTGGAGGGAATGGAATCTATAATCAGGATCCCTCCATAGAAGGGATACTATTTAACATACTATTAAGCTATCTCTCCTGAGTTACTTTCCCTGTATGGCAAGAGTTGGAATCAAGTGGACCTCCAATGTTGGACTGCAACCCCCAGCAACCCTAACCACTGTATATAGTCTGACAGAGAAGGCTAAATATCTCACAAAACTACAAATCCCAGCATTCCAAAACATTCAGCCATGACAGTTAAAGTGATGCCAAGCTACATTATTTTTACAGTGCAGATTAGACCTAGGGGTCTTAGCAGACCACAGACTAAACATGAGGCAACAATGTGATGCGGCAGCTAAAAAAACCAATGCAGTTCTAGGCTGCATCAACAGGAATACTGTGTCTAGACTGAGGAAAGTAATAGTCCCACTCTGTTTTGCTTTGGTCAGCTTTCACCTGAAATACTGCATCCAGTTCTGGGCACCATGGGATTGGATTGGATATTGAAAGGATATTGGCAAGCTGGAATGTGTTCAGAGGAGGCAACCAAGATAGTTAAAGGTCTGGAAACCAATGACCGCCATTCCCCCCCCCCCGGCCCGCCGGAAGGGATGACTTCAAGGGACCGGCCCCTGGCTCAAAAAGGTTGCCTACCCCTGCTCCAAAGTGTAGGACCTGAGCCACCAGATTCGCATGACAAGAAAAGAGATACCATCTAAACATTAAGAACTTTCTGATGGTAAGAGCTATTCAACAGTGGAATGCCTTGGAGTGTGGTGGGCTCTCCTTCATTTGAAGTGTTTAAATAGAGGTTGGATGGTCATCACCCTTGAGTGCATTAACTGTGTATTCCTGCATGACCCTTGGGATGCCTTCCAACTCATATTAATTATTCAGACTTCAAATACATATGACTGAAGGTGTTTGCAAATGTGTGTTGAAGTGTGAACCCACAGACAAGATATTCTTGTAAAAATATATATTTAACCCAATTTTTATATACTTCCACAAACATCCTGAGTTTATCAGCCTTCTCTTTTTTTAAACTGTGTTACTAGTCCTCGTGATTGCAATTGTAAGCATATTCCATCTCCATGACTACCAAAAGAAGGATAAATTATGCAAAAATATATATCTGACTGACTGGCAAAATAGTTCAATTTCATGTTTCACACTGACAAATTTTGCTTATTATTTGTGTATTTTAGCAAAGAAGACATTGGTTAGGTTGCCAACTTTTGTACCATCCTCCTGTAGCTGTAGCCAATAGAATGCTTATCTGCATGCTATCAAAGCCTTCAGCTGCTGATTTCTACATTATCAAATCTCTGTTGAAAGCAGAGGAACAGACAAATCTAATTTCTTGCTGGTAAGCTGGCTGTCATATCTATAGGCTCCTTCATTCAAGTGTGGAATAGGGAAGAAGGGTGTCTGCATTGGTTCTTTGCCTAAACTGGATCCAGATTTATGGTAGGTCATCATGGGCAAGAGAATATGCCTATGGGCCTATGCAGAAGGTTTGGGGGCCATTTTCCCCTTGTGCCACCCACAAGCACCATTTTTCAGCCAAAACTAGTCAATTTCCCAAGGTTTGTGGTATTGTGGGTGTTTTTCACTTGAACAATCAACTAGGTTACATGTGGTCCATGGGCTATAATTTCCACATTATTATGGAATCCAAAGGCAACAATATTAACAAACAACAATATCTCAATATTAAAAAATACAATTACAAATTATAAAAAGTAGTTTGAAAAATCCACCAACAGATCCCTTGTCAATGTACAGGCTTTCCTGGATGCCCAGACATGCCAGCTCTTGAGTTGATGCCAATTTTGTTTGCCAGAACTTTGTACAGAAATTTGCAAACCTTAAGTCTAATTCTTCAGGCAGAAGTAAAATACTTATTCCTCACTTTGCTGTAGGAGAGTGTTCTGCTCTTTATTAAAGAACACCAGCAAAGGAGCCTGTGTGTTTTTGCTTAAACTTGGAGATGAATCTGAGCAATGACTAGATGTCGTAGTTTCCAGAATGTGGAAATTGGCCATTAGATATTTGCTTATTCCAAATGGCTTAGATATACAACGAAACCTACATCATACCTAGTAGGGAAGTGTGAGTAACCTTTGGCCTCTAGACATTTTGGATTACAGACCCCATATAACCATTGGCTACAGGGGATAGGACTGATGGGACCTGTAAGCTAAACATCTGGACAGCCAAAGTTTCTCTGTTGCTACAATTGTCACTCTAACCCATTAAAATCTTCCTCCAATCCCTTTTAAGATTTGGGTCATGCAGACTTTGTAACTTCAGCATCAACTTGCCTTTACTTTATTTTTTTAACATGCAATCTATTCCAACCTATTCTGTTCTATTACATAGAATCTCTTTTCTTGTAATTTGAATCCACTGGTTCATGTTCTAGTCTCTAGAGCAGTCAAGAACAAGTTGACTCCATCTTCTACCTCATATCCCTTCAAATATTTAAAGATAACTATGGTGAATTGCCTGAACATGGATTTTGGAATATTAAAAGTATTAGACTGGAAGTGTCACGTTTATTGGAAGGATCAAGAGAAACATGCATTTCCCCTGGCCTGAAAAGGAGAAAATTCATAGACCAGACATTGCCAGTCATGTGCCCTGAGATGGGGCACATCTCCATTCTCTGCCTTTGCATTATATCTTAACAGGAGACAGTGGGTTGCCTATTTTTTCCATAATTTTGCTCCCTTTGCTGTCAAGAACACAGCAAAAGAACCTTATAAGCAGATATTTTCTGCCTGTATTCTCTGATGATTCAGATGCAGGGCTGCAGAATGTCATGCAAATACATCCACACTGACACTGATGTACCAGTAAGTGGTAAATTTGGGAATGCAGTCAGTAAGCAATAAGCCATGATACCAAGGAGTCTGAAAGATTCTGACGGCTGTGTGAAGCCATATTAACAAACCAGTCCTCCGCCTTTTCTTCTTGACTAGGGATAGGCCTTTGGTAAAGCCAGAGGGTCTTAATTGTCACTCAAGGCCAAGTCATCCCCCAAATACTTGACATTATGGGATAGCTCATAGCAGTGATGAAAACTGCAGTTAAGATCAGAGAGGACAAGGTAGCCTAAGGTAGGTGACAGGTGACATCAGCATCCCTGCCAATTGAACAGTCCTGAAGCATCAACCCTCAAAGTCCCAGATCCAGCCTGTTTAGGGTTGCCAATTGAGGCTAGTTCCAGGTCTTGAGGTTTCCAGGACAAAACCTAACACCTAGGTCCAATTCAGATGATGAAAATTATCCTAGATGAATCCAGGATGAATCTCCGTTGTTCACATGCATTTCGAATGCACCCAACTAAGTTGGGGGGGGGGAGCTTCCAAAACACCACTTAGCCTGAGAAAATCAATACTGGGTTTTTTCCCCAAGTTTTTAAAAAAGAATTGCATCGTCGGCTGTGTGAATAACTGATGCAAATAGACTTGAGATAAAGGGCCTTTACAGACTGCCAGAAATAATGCAGCTTGAGTCCACTTTAACTGCCCTGGCTCAGTGCTAGGGAATCATGGGAACTGTATTTTTTTCTGAGACATTGAGCCTTCTCTGTCAGAGAGCTCTGGTGCCACAATAAACTACAGTTCCCATGATTCCTTAGCACTGAGACAGGGCAGTTAAAGTGGCCTCAAGCTGCATTATTTCTGGCAGTCTGTAAAGGCCCAAAGTTCTGCATGCCTTGAGCATGTTCTGAATGCATTCACATTGTTGATTCCATCTTTATTTGAGATCTGGCAGGTGTGAGCAACAGAACTCGCAGAGATGCACAGATACGGTTTCATAATGTGAACAACAAACCTGGAATGCATGAGTGAGACTATTTGCATAATTGCACTTTAAAAAATGATGTCTGAATGACCCCTTAAGGATGGCTCCTGGTGATATCATTAAGCATTGTGCATTAAAAAATTTAGATAGAAATCTTAGCTAAAGGGTCTGTTTCTAGATCAAGGTGCAATGAAGGCATTATCTCTTCTCACTTACATAGGGAGATTGCATTTGTTGTTTATTGTTGTGTACCTTCAAGTCGTTTCCAACTTATGATGACCCTAAGGCAAACCTATCACAGGATTTTTTTCTTGGCAACTTTATGGGGGTGGTGGTGGTGTTTTTCATTGCCATCATCTGAGGCTGAGAGAGTATAACTTGTCCAAGGTCACCCAGTGGGTTTTTACGTGGCTGAGCCAGGATTTGAACTCTGGTCTCCAGAGTCATACTCCGTCATTGTAACCACTACATAACAGATAAGGAACATTTAATCTAACCTACTAGCTAGAAGATGGTAGCAGAGCAGAGTGAAGGGTGAGCCCTGGTGCTATGAAAATGAGTGGGAAGAAGGATGATAATAAATACACGGACTCCTGCAGAGTCTTTGGAAGTTGCAGCAATAAATGAATTAAGCCTTGGAAATTGTAGCAAGCTGTTGTTGTTCATAGCCCTGCCTTCTTGCTTAATCCTGAGCCCTTCAAAACTGGAGAAAATGCACCTATGAAAATTGGAGATTCAGGGCCAAGCCCCAAGATGTGGCAAGCCTAAACTTGCTGCGCTGCTGGTTCCCGCACAGACATGCATAGTGGATTTTCTTCTGTTCTGCAGTACCTTGTCCCCAAATACACACACTCACACAGCACTGAGCAACAGTTTGCACTGAGCAACAGTTTCAAGGGACATGCGTGCGTGTGTGCCAGTGGCAGCTTATGAAAATGCTTCTTGGAAGTGGGGGAATTGTGTGTGCTTGCATGCATATATGTGTGTGTGTTATTCTTGGTTTTCTTGCTGCATATTTGATGAAGAAGGTGACAAAAGAGGAGGGGGAAAGAGGGGACAGAGGCCCTGGCCGCCGTACAGAACTGCTGAGCTTTAAAGCTATCTCCATATGTTCCCGGCTGCCTTGTTATCCGACGTTAGCAGAATAACACACACACACATGCTGTGATGGCATTGCATCATTTGCCTCTTGTGTCTCACCTAGGCTGATAAATAAAATGTCTTCAAGCACTGTTCCATAAGGAGCAGGAACAGAAAGCGTTCAGCTGGTGGCCCTGCACTGCTGAGGAGGAAGCAGGTGGAGAGAAAGAAGGTGTGTGTTCCTTATTTTGCAACCCCACCTTCTATTTTGGATCTTTTGTGCGTGAGAACTGGAAAGGTGCCAGTATTGGCACCTGTTCTGTTAACACGGTGAAAGGGTGGAAAGAGGACAACAATCTCACTGATAAGACAGCTACGCACAAAGAAAAATCGGGCATGACCTTGTTGAGGCTTTGTGGAAGACATCACCCTATTGATGTTGTCGCTGTGTGCCTCCGAGTCATTTTTGACTCATGGCAACCCTAAGGGTTTCTTGGCAACTTTCTTCAGAGGGGGTTTGCCATTGCCATCCTCTGGGGCTGAGAGATTGTGACTTGTCCAAGGTCAGCCAGTGGGTTTTTATGCTCAAGTGGGGATTCGAACCCTGGTCTCCCAGAGTCGTAGTCCAATGTTCAAACCACTACACTACACCCCAACCCTAATGATGTACATCAACAAAGATTACATCAACAAAGGTAATACCTAAGGCATGCTCCGTCCTCTCTGCCCAGCAATGCCTCAAAAAAACAATGGATGCAGTGGTTGAATTGTACTTTTCCCATGCGGACAGTAATAATGGAGCACAGTGTGCTGCTGGTGCTCTTAAGGCTGCCTGGGTTAAATGCCTAGCTCAGCTGTCTTTAACACACAATCCTAATGTGTAGGACTACAAAACCCATCACACCAGACACTTGAAGATACCCCCCACACACATTTCACAGCTGAAAACTGGGACATGTGCCTGCCGCCAAGCAACATCAAAAGTGTGGTCTCAATGACAAAAGTTATGAATGAGGAAAAACATACAAGCAAGTGGAGATTGCAGCGGTTTGCTTTTGCCTGAATCTATGGGGAAGGGCAAGATTCCTCTCCCCCTTGAGTGCAAACTACTTTAGCACTTTTGCAACAATGGAAGTCAGCTGAGAACAAAGGGGAAAAGTGGAAGGATGAGGGGAAAAACGGGGGCATTTTGAAAACAGTTGTGGTTTAAATTTTGGTAAAAGTTTTAAGGCTTTTTCTTCTTTTTAATTCAGATATTTGCAGAATTGCTAGGATATTGATGTGTGTAAATGAATTTACAGCTCTGTATTGATTTCCTCCTCAAAAAAAAAAACTTCCAGCACATTCTAAATGTCAAGACTGTATGTAGTTGAGAAGCTTCTATTTCAGAATCTTTCAAATGGGAGAATTTGTTGTTAACTGCTCTCATGTTGGTCCCAACTAATGGCGACCATCTGGATGAGATATATCCACAACCCTATCCTCCAAATTCAGACCCATGACCTCCCTGATTGAGTCCAACCCTTCGGTGTGTAGTCTTCCTCTCTTTCTACTATCCTCTACCTTTCTAGCATTATTATCTTTTCTAATGAATCGTGCTTTCTCATGCTGAGGCCAAAGTATGATAGCCTCTAACTTCTTGACTGCAGTACCATTCTGATCAACGTTTGATCCTAGGTACGCGAATTCTTTAAAACTTTGATTTCTTCATTGTCTAGGTCAAGGGTAGGCAACCTTTCCCCTTTAAGGGCCGAGGGACTTCAGCTCCCAGAATCTCAGGAGCTATTGGCCAACATGGGACTATTGGCCAACATGGCTGAGGCTTCTGGGAGCTGAAGTCCCTCAGCCCTTAAAGGGGAAAGGTTGCCTACCCCTGGTCTAGGTTGAATTTATGTATTTCTTCTGTAGTCATTATTTTTTTGTTTTCTTCATTTTCAGCATTAAGCCTGGCTTTGCACTTTCCTCTTTGGCCTGCCTTGGTAACAGTTCCAAGTCTGTGATGTTTTCTGCTAGTAATAATAATAAATAAATAATACATTTTTATTTCTAGCCCGCCCCTCTGCTTTGCAATCGGGGCGGGTTACAAGATTTTAAAACATACAAAGTTAAAACAAGCCTTATCCCCATAACCCCCTCCAACCCCCTAAAACAAGATTAAACTTTAAGAGATTAAAACATAATACAGTCTAAAACCAAAGAAACAATACATTACAATAAAACAATAAACTCAAAAATGAAGCGAGCTACAGACAAGGGACAGTTGAAACCATCTCCCCTCAAGTTGGAAGATTATTCCGGGAAGGCCTGCCAGAAGAGGTCCGTCTTTACTGCTTTTTTAAAGGCAGTAGAATGGTGTTATCTGCGTATCTAAGATTGTTGATGTTTCTTCCTCCTACCATCCTTCCTCCTTCTTCAGAGTTTAAGCCTGCTTTTCATATAACTCACATGTTTGTAAATCAAAAGTAAACTTTAAAAAGATGAAAGGTTGTGGGTTTCCAGAGCTTCTGGAATGTTGATCACAGTTGAGTTTGTAGAGATGTTTTTAAAAACTCTTCCCATTGTCTGGCAACCAGAGATACAGAATCCACAGTCCACAGGTTGCCAGCTGGCTACAGCCGCAAAACACTCCCTTTTGCTAACCAGCTGATCCTCTAGGTGAGGAGCGGAAAACCGCTGTTCCAGCACTGTTTTTTGCAGACAGCAATCTTGATGCAGGAGGTCAGTGGGCAGAGGTGGAGGTGGAGGCCAGTGGAGGTGAAAGCCAGCAACCTGAGCAGATGGCCTGGTGCAACCCATTGCTTTTGATGCCAATTGCTGTGTGGCCATATTTTCGTAGGCAATCTGATTAAATGTTTGGGATCAAGGGAAGTAATAAAGCTCTATTCTGCTTTGGTCAGACCTCACCTGGAATACTGTGTCCAGTTCTGGGCACCATAGTTCAAAAAGGATATTGACAAGCTGGAGTGTGTCCAGAGGAGGCAACCGAAATGGCGAAGGGTCTGGAAACCCTTATGAGGAGATGTTTAGCCTGGAGAAGAGAAGGTTAAGAGGTGATATGATAGCCCTGTATAAGTATTTGAAGGGGTGTCATATTGAGGATGGAGCAGTCTTGTTTTCTGCTGCTTCAGAGAATAGGACCCAGAACAATGGATGGAAGTTACAGGAAAAGAGATTCCACCTCAACATTAGGAGAAACTTCCTGACAGTAAGGACGTTATCACGTGGGGGTAAATCTGCTGGTTAATCCACACAAAATCCAGACAGAAACTGGATTAGTGCCCCATGTTTTCACACGATGTCGCACAGAAACTGGACAGAAAGTGGACAGAAACTGGTGTTAACCGCGATCTTTTGTAATCCACTTGTCTGGAGGAAATGCAAATATGTAATTATGGTAATTACGCATTTACCGTAATGTGATCGCCAAATGCGCATTGGGGAGCATTTCCCTGCTGTTGCCATGGTTCCAGCGAGCATTCCTCTATCTGCGCATGTGCAAGAGGCTCATTTCTACTACGTTTACGGGATATTTTCGCTTGTGTGTGGACGTTCAATGCACTTACTGTAAATTCGCAATTAAGGTAATGACGTTTGCGTAAACAAGGTTTATTTCCCGTTTATTTTCGGGATGCCTCATTTCCACTTTTATTTTCAGTTTCTGGGCCACGTGTGATAATGTCCTAAGAGTTGTTTGAGAGAAAGACACTCCCTCAGAGAGTAGTGGAGTCTTCCTCTTTGGAGGTCTTTAAACAAAGGCTGGATGTCCATCTATCAGGGGTGTTTTGATTGTGAGTTCCTGCATGGCAGAGGTTAGACTGGATGGATCTTATAGTCTCTTCCAACCGTATGAGGCTATGATTTATAGGGAGCTGAAATTCTGCACCCAGAGAACTGAAAAGCAGAATAAAAAAGCGCCTACAGCCCAGGGGTGGCAGAACGGGAGATTACAGGTATACCCCAGTTAATAAAGTAGATGTGTTTCCAGGCATTACTTCTTTAGCAGAAAATGGGCTACCTGGAAATAATAGGGACAAACAGCAGTTCATTATCTTACGTGTGATCCAAAACTAACAATATGCACACATGAAATGAAACAATCAGGTCAAGTCAGAATCCGTGGATACAGAGGGCTGGCTGTAACCTGTTTTTCTCACAAATTACTTTGACAACTACCTGTAGTTGCTTTTTGCAGTAAGAAGCTAGAATTCAGTTACTTTTATGTCTGTAACAGTTATGGCTATAATTCCCTATTTTTCAGTGGAATGGAATGGGGTTTGTCTGACTCAGTCTGAACAATGAGAGGAGGGAGCACACAGGTAACTTTCTCATGCTGCAGCTGGTAATTACTAGCATTGCTTGGTAAATGGTAATGTCTTTTGCATTTGTCTCAGAATTTCCAAGGTGCAGTGTCTCAATTAGCCACTTGGCGGAAGCAGAGAGCCTTTTCCTGTATTTTCCAATGCCACTATAATAACATTAGTGGTAACTTGTGAATTACTTTTCCAGACTGTGGGAACAGTAAGTAATAACAAGTTGGATGAGCAGAGCAATGACTAAAGTAACTAGTTCGTTTTAAAAATAATGCTCCAAGTTCTAATTGGGATTGTTGCTTTACAATCCAGACAAATATTCATCCTGTCCATTGTAAGACACACAGATCAGTTCTGTTGTTGAAATGTCTACAAAGAATATTTAGGAGATTGTATCTTGGATTAATTATGTGGTGGGGCTTGTTCATATACTGACACATATATTTTGTGGCATAATGGCTAATTTTGAAGTCAAAGTACTTGTCATGAGTCTCATAGCCATGGTCCCTAAGGTGAGTCCAAAAAGTCCAGCAGTTCTTTTGATCCAACTCTGCAAACTAGTTCTAAGCAGTTTTCTTTTGTGCTGCCCACAGGTCTTTTGGAAAGCTAATGGATCTTTGTGATAAATTCAAGATCAATCCACCCCCAAATACCAATGGGATTGCATTCACAACAGCATATTCTTGCAGTGAAAATTTTCCTCCCAGTTATGGGATTATGGGAATTATAGTCCAACACATCTGGAAAGCAGCAGGTTAGGAGTGGTAGCTGCATAGCAGGGGTGGGCAGCATGGAAGCCTCCAGATACAGCTTAACTACAGCTCCCAACATTCTGCTCCATTGGCCATGCTGGCTAAGGACTGATGGGAGTTGCAATCCAACATTTGGAGTGCTACCCCAACACTGCTGTGTAGTTTAAGGCTATTTTTCTGCAACCCAATGAATGCTTACTCAGGAACAAGCTTCCCTGAGAGGGATCAGATATATTTTTGAGCACATGAACCTAGGATTTAGTAGACCAAAGGAATTTTTTCCCAAAGCTCCAGACACACCTTGATTATAGTACTCCATCTCTGGGTTTCCTTTTGCTCTGCCCAGTGAATGGTGCTTGGATTTGGTGCGTGAAGGTGAAGACAAGCAAGGAATCGGAGCCTGAGGAGCTTATGGCTTTGCCCAAGGTCACCGCAAACCTGCTGGCAACCGGCAGCTTAGCCAGGGATATTTAAAACCGTCCCTTCCTAAGCTGCCGGCTCCGTTGCCTTGAGCTGACGTCAGCTCTAGAAGGATCATATCGACAGTCAGGACAAGATCCAGGTGTGTATATGTGAGAGAGATGCTCTAGTCTGGGAAAGAGTAGTGTGCAAGGCCCAACCAGCAGAAAGAGCCCTTCCTCAGCCCAAAGAGCAGATGTAGCTCTCATTCTGCAGTCTCTAGTAGGGAAGAATACAATGGGTCCTTGGTACCTGCTGGGGTTTGGTTCCAGGACCCCCCATGGGTACCAAAATCTGTAGATGCTCAAGTCCCATTATATACAGTAGCATAGTGAAAAGGTGTCCCTTACATAAAATGGCAAAAATAAGGTTTGCTTTTGGAATCCGTGGATGAAAAAAAAAATCCATGGATACAGAGGGCCAACAGTATTTGGTTGACTGTAGGCTCTTCCCAGTTACTCTAAAGAAGGGTGTGTTCTCACAATAGATTTCTTTAGGTTTGCCAATTCTCCCATCTGTGTCCATCTGTGCTCTGTTTTTTTCTGTGGGCTGTTTGCACCTGTTTCTTGGAGCTATACTAGGACTATTCAAATTCTTTGGTTTTTCTGGTGTTTAAGTAGAGGCAATGGCGTCTCTGGTGTCACCCGGTGCGGTAACTCTTTGGACGTTTTCACACGGGGCAAAAGGAGGACTCTATCCTACCTCCCACCGGCCCCACTCCGGGTCCTCTTCCGCCTTGTTCATACACGCGCGGCGGCAAACCCCGCCCCTTCCGGTGTCATCCCTGCCGCCGGCCGGCGCATCGCTCCGTGCGTTCAAACACACGGAGCCCTAAGTCTGGCCTCACTCCGGCCGGACCAAGGCTAACTCCGACTAACTCTGGCTTCAGGTAATTCCGGGTGGCAAAAGGAATTAACCTGCCGCCGCCGGAGTCATTCCAGTGTCAGCGGCACGGGGGTCCAGCCGGCTTTAGGGGAAGGGCTCCAGCCGGCTTTAGGGACCCCCGTGTGAAAACGTCCATGGTGTCTCTCACACACCCATTGACCTCCTCCCATTTCACACCATACAGAATCCTAAGGGCCTTTGCAGACTGCCAGAAATAGTGCAAATTGAGTCCACTTTAAGGGTTAGGGTTAGTGCTAGGGAATCATGGGAATTGTTGTTTTTTTTTCTGAGACATTGAGCCTTCTCTGGCAGAGAGCTCTGGTGCCACAATAAAATACAGTTCCCATGATTCCCTAACCCTAACCCTAACCCTTAAAGTGGACTCAATTTGCACTATTTCTAGCAGTCTGCAAAGGCCCTAAATTAGTCATGCTTTTTTGCACTAATGTTCCTTGTAAATCCTAATTTCCATATACCACTGAATGTAATGCTGATAGTAGTGACATGAACAACCAGCAAAAATTAAATTGCACCTTCGGATTACAATATCATATGCACAACCTAAATGTATTTACATATACGTAGTAAAAAATTGATTAACATGTGAAGCTTTTAAAGAAAATTTTAAAAGAATAAAAACAATTTAATACTTTTT
>CM034710.1:14335896-14359934 GCA_020142125.1 Phrynosoma platyrhinos | reverse complement strand
TATTATTATCATTATTTATTATGGTTATTCATACAGTCTATTATAAAGGTATTTCCTGGGCATCAGTTCATTCCATGCATCTGAGCAAGTAGACCTAGGCTTCATCCACACTGCAGAAATAATCCAGTTTGAGACCGGTTAAACTGCCATGGCTCAGTGCTAGGGAATTGTATTTTGTTGTGGCACCAGAGCTCTCTGAAAGAGAAGGCTAAAAGTCTAACAAAACTACTACAGTTGCCCCTCCATTTTTGCGGACTTCGGGTCCTCAGTCTCACTTTTTACAGACTGGCAAACAGGGAAGGATATCATGGCATGTGCGCCCGTGGCACTTATGCAGGGCCACACACAGGAATGCACACTCATTCAAGCCAATGGGGCTTGAATATTTGCAGTTTTTTGTTTCTGTGGGGAGATGGGTCCAGAAGGGATCCCCCGTGAAAATATTTCCAGAATTCCACAGCATTGAGCCATGGCAGTTAAAGTGGTATCAAATTGGATTATTTCTGCAGTGCAGATGCAGCTCTTCGCTACAAAAGTTTATGCTACAACCTCTTTCACACAGTTAGGAGCTTATTGCATGTTTTAAAAAGCCAGTTTACCTTTTCTGGCTTCAGTCTTCATCCAGGATAAAAGTGGATGTTATCGCATCGGTCAGCTCCTTAAATCGCCGCTGAATCCGCCACCCAATTCCAGACTGCGTAAACTGCAGGTCGAGGCTGCGTTCAGCTGGCTGTTTTTTGAAATCGGAAGCTTCCAACTTCAAAAATCAGCCAGCTGAGTGCTGTGGTTTACCTGGTCTGGATTCGGGTGGCGGCTTTGGAGGTGATTTAAGGAGCTGGCCCATGTGATAACATCCAGGTGTATCCCAGATGAAGATTGAAGCCGGAAAAGGTAAACCAGCTTTTTAAAGTGTGTGATAAACTTCTTAGTAGATTATTGCACTACACTCTTAAAACATTGCTAGTGTGCTTTAACTGTGCTGGCTGCCTCCTGTTGCATTCTGGAACTTGTAGTTTAGGAAGAGGCATTCAGGATATTCAGCCAGAGAGCTCTTAAGCCTCACTGATATTTCCCTTTCTTTTTTCTTCTATATTTTTTCTTTTTTAATTCTGTCACTGGTGTAGCTGAAGATGATAATTCCAAACAGCTAGTATAAACATCCTTTATGTTACAGCAGAGGTTGCCATGAGGAATTAAAAACTGTAGAAATTCTAACCTCTTCCATATATCTTTACAGGCTCTTATGCAGGGGCTGTGGTAGCCATGCCTCTTGCAGGCATTTTAGTCCAATATTCTGGATGGAGTTCTGTATTCTATGTTTACGGTAAGTCAACTGGAGACAAATAAAGTAGTTCCAGTTTGTTATAAACATTTGTCTGTCTAGATCAGGGGTAGGCAACCTTTTTGAGCCTGGGGCCAGGTTGCTGTCCATCAGACAATTGGGGGGCCAAAGCACCAAAAATAAATAAATAAATAAAAGTAAAAATAATTTAAAAAATTAAAAATTTTGTAAAAATATGCATGCACGCTCTCTCAGCCTCAGAAAAGCCATGGCAACCCCTCTGTGGAGATTTTGCCAAGAAAACCCCAATCATCATGGCAGGTGGTGGCGGTGGCGGTGGTAGCGGCAGGACCAGCTTGGGGCCGGTCCAAAGGCCTCTGGGGGCCGCATCCGGCCCCCAGGCCTTAGGTTGCCTACCTCTGGTCTAGCTATTTTGGACTTTCAACTTCTTGTATGGCCAAGGGATTGCATACCCCTCCAACTGTCATGATTTAGCAGGGACCATCCTGATTAATCTTCTGTCATCCCACTTTTTCAGATGCTTTTGAAATGTCCCAGCTTCTTGCTCCTCCTCCCACTTCTGCCTTTTGTCTTCAGCTTACTTCAATTGCTGAAAGCTGAGTTCCAAGTACAAAAATAGTTTGCATTCAGTTAGTTCAGCTGTTGCCCAAAATGCTGGGGTCCTGGGAGAACACCCACAATTCACTCCAATAGGGGGACGAATTTAGCTCAATAGGAAGCAGCAAGAGGGTTTTGAGTACCTGTATTTTCTGGCGTATAAGACGACCCGGCGTATAAGACGACCCCCCATTTTTCCAGTCAAAATATAGAGTTTCAGCACCTCTATCCTCCTTATCCTTATACCTGGCATATAAGACGACCCCCCACTTTAACCACAGATTTTGCAGGTTAAAAAGTAGTCTTATACGCAGGAAAATAAGCTAATAGCGGTTCCAAACCCAAGAACTCCAGAGGCAGGTTCCAAATTTTAGTTTTATTTATGACTGCAAAGGAAATCAACTTTCAGTCAAAGACACTCCCTCACACACATGTACAAGAACTAAGAATGTAAAAGTGGTAGCTGTTAGCGATTTCAGGGGGTTTAGTAGCAGGTGATACTTCCTCATATCCAGGCAAGAAACTCCATTTGGGGCATGTAGTGGATGAGTCTGTCTCAGCATGCAGTTGAGACTTATGGGCTTGTGTGTACTGAGGAGTCAAGGAAGAAATGGATAAGGTCGCTGGGAGGGAGAAGGGGCAGAATCTTGCCTTTCCCAGTAGGCTTAGGCAAACACAAACCCCTGCATCATCTCCTGGCTTAAGTGTTCTTCATTGATATGTGCTATCTTGCCCACATTCTGATGTTGCTTGGCCACGTGTCTTGGTTTTCATTTGTGACATGTTGGAGGGTCTGGGATTGTGGCTGTAAGAGTTGCAGTCAAAAAGATCTGGAGGAGAAAAAATTCATGCTCATGGTTTACCATAGTGGTGAGCAACCCTTGTTGACCCAGAGTCCAAATTCTAATTTGGGAAAGTTCTTGGAGAGGAGGTGATTTTTGGACATGGCCAAAGCTAAAGGAACAGGGTGGAGCCAGAATAAAGCAGGCAGGACCAAAAAGCTTTATTGGGCCTCTTTCTATTGTCTCAAATCCTGTTGCATCAGAACAAAGATCCCTCATCCTGATGTTCTTTCCCTTGGCAGGCAGCTTTGGTATCTTCTGGTACTTATTCTGGCTAATGGTTTCCTATGAGAGTCCTGCACAGCACCCGACCATCTCGGAAGAGGAGAGGAAATACATAGAAGAAAGCATCGGAGAGGGCTCTAGTCTGATGAATCCTCTGGTGGTCAGTCTTGCATTTATGATTTGTTATGTGAAGAGTTTGGAAGTAACATATGACAAGAATGCCCTTCCCTAGGAGACCTGATTGATGCTAATGCTGGTTGCTATTAGGCTCCAAGTAAAAACAAGGCTGTTTATACAGGGGTGTTTCTAGGTACTGTGTGACACTTGAGGGGGGTGTCTCTGCCTTCCAATGTGGAGTGTGCTGCCATGCTTCTCTGCAGGTAGACTGGGACTCCCACGGACCCAATGTCCTGGGAAGGAACAGGGCCACCTGCCCAGAAGCAACAAGGAGGCTGACCAGGACGCTGTTGGCATGCCACAGCAAAAACAGGAAGGTTTCTCCCTTCGTTGAATGCCACCGGAACAAGATGGGTAGACCGGGATAACCTGGGACATGGATAGTCCCTTTGGGTGCCCCAGTCCACCAACTGTTGGCAACAAGTAGACCAAAGCCTTTGTTTTCCATAGCGGTCTGATCTACTCCTGCAGGAACATTGGCTTGGTGGCTCTGAGCCTTGGGGTGACAGCATGGGTTTTCGCATTTGGGAGATATCAACCCTAGTGATGCCACTGGTTTAAAGCCCTTGGGCCTTTATTTCAAAATGCTAATGTACAAGGTTTTAAAACTGTTTTGCTCTTTTGAATCAGTTTTAACCTTGTTTATGATATTTAATACATTTTAGTCTATATAAATGATTTTAATTGTTTTAAATTGGATATAAGGAGCCCTGGTGGCTCAGTGGGTAAATGCCAGTCCTGCAGCCACAACGTTGTAAATTCGATCCTGGAGGGCTCCAAGGTTGACTCAGCCTTCCATCCTTTCATAGGTTGGTAAAATGAGTATCCAGCTTCTTAGTGGCAATTGGCTGACATATTGTAAACTGCTTAGAGAGTGCTGTGTTCACTATGACACGATATTGAAATGTAAATGCTATTGCTATATAATTGTTTAAACGTTTTTACATTTATTTTACCTGTATGCTGCCCTGAATTATTTTTTTTTATATCATAAACCATGATAGAAACATTTCAATAAAACAAAATAGTAATAAATAAGTAACACTGTTGTCCATAGCTAGTTAGTCTTTTGGGTAATGAGAGTATAAACAATGTAAGTATTTTAGAAATAAGGAGTAACAGAGGTCCAAAACACACTGCAGAAATAATCCAGATTGAGACTGCCTTAATTCCCTGGCTCAGTGCTAAGGAGTCCTGGGAATTGTAGTTTATTGTGGCACCAGAGTTTTCTGACAAAGAAGGCTAAATGTCTCACAAAATTACAGTTCCCAGAATTTCCTAGCATTGAGCCAGGGCAGTTGAAGCAGTCTCAAATTGGATTATTTCTGCAGTGTGTAAGAGTTACTTTTCTGATCCAACAAGGAACAGTTTCTGCTTGTTTTCAAAAGCTTCTTTTGAGTGCATTTTAGATGCATTTTGACTAGATTTTTTTAATTTTATGCTTTTTCTTTTATTAATCCTATGAGCTTTCCCCATGCAAAGAAAATAACAGAAAGTAATGGAAAAGTAACAAGTAATGTAATAAGTTATCTTTTTCATCATTGTAATGACTAACAGCAACTGTTTGCTATTTAAATACTATAATGAATAACAGAACAACACAGTTATTAATTTATTAAATTACTAGATGTTTCTTAAAAAATTAACTTTCCATGTTAGGAATATTCCATCGCTATCCCTAAACAAGGATGTTCCAGATGTATAGAATTCTAATTCCCATCATCCTCAGCCAGCAAAGCAGGGTGGGAACAGCAGAGCTTGCCCTTGGACAACTACCTGCACCTCATAGGAGCTTCATTTTGAAGAGAAAAAGAGAGACCTCAGAAAAGTTTGGGAAGAATTGCTGATAGTAGTTGGTGGCTTGAGGACAGATATTGCTCAGCTGATTCACATCTCTTTTCTCTTCCTCCCTCTGCAACTTGTCAGAAATTCAAAGCACCCTGGCGCAAGTTCTTCACATCCATGCCTGTCTATGCCATTATTGTGGCCAATTTTTGCCGGAGCTGGACTTTCTATTTGCTCTTAATTAGCCAGCCAGCCTATTTTGAAGAAGTGTTTGGCTTTGAAATCAGTAAGGTGAGAAATGGTACTTAATCTGATGTTTCTGGATAAG
This sequence comes from Phrynosoma platyrhinos, assembly GCA_020142125.1. NCBI lineage: Eukaryota > Metazoa > Chordata > Lepidosauria > Squamata > Phrynosomatidae > Phrynosoma > Phrynosoma platyrhinos. The sequence goes on along the minus strand of CM034710.1, from coordinate 14,354,677 downwards.
TGTGCTCATTGATGGATGCTCCTTGGTGGCAGGGGACAAAAAAAGAGAGGAGATCTGTGTGCCTCTGTATTGTGTATTGTGTATGCTGAGGATGTCCTTTTTATTCCACACTGGCAAGAAAAAAAAAGTACCTCGAGGCATGTGCAGACTGACCTTTCTTATGTTAAGTCAGAAAGGGGGAAATGTATATACACACACACACACTTCTTTTAATAATGTTTTTAATGGTTTAAATTCTATAGATTGTCTCTCTCTCTAATTTTTTCTCCTGTATATTTAGAATGCTTTTGTTTATTGGATAGATGTGCTTTGTGAATTTTAATTGTTTTTAATTTGTTTTGTTTGATTTGTTTTTTGGGGGGTGGGAATGAGGGATGGGATTGAATTTGATTGTATTTGTTTTGATGTTTATATGTTGTACGCCACCCCGATTGCTTGGCAGAGGGGTGGGATATAAATAAAAATTATTATTATTATTATTATTATTATTATTATTATTATTATTATTATTATTATTTATTACATATATATTACAAATGTTTTTGTATGTTTTTAATCTGTTCTGGTTTCAATATTCAATCAATCAATCAGTCTTTATTTATGGTCAATAGACCCGTTGAGGCATACAATAACTTAGATCACATAAATGGAAAGGTTGCATAACTCATAAATAAATATAAAATGGAGAGATTACATTAAAATACATTAAAATACAGAAAGTTAAGAATAAAATTAAGTGGTCAGATTAGATTACAACACTGGAGATTGTTTTGATTATGAAATTATAGATCTAGGATGCAAGTGGTGGTAACAGCCTAAGGTGCTTTCTACCAACTCTAGCTGGTTCAACAGTGTGATAATAGAATTTCTTGGGATTTTTGTGGTTTTTATTTAAAAGAGAGACACTGGCTCTACTTTACAGGGATGGGAATTGTGCAGCCCTCCAGATATTATTGGACTACAAGTTATAGCAGCTAGAGAAATACAAATTTTCACTACTGGATTGCAGCAGTGTCTGCAGTACACTGTGCAATAAAGCTTAAGCTGTGAAAGAATAGCATTTTACTATAACTTATCTTACTGTAGCTATGTGGGGCTGTCTACAGGAGGCATGGTAAACAGCAGCTGCCTCCAGAATCCCTTACTGAACATGAATGAACAGCAACACAGAGAGAAAAGGGGAAGTAGCTGAGGTCACCTTACCAGCTCCCCCAATATGTTAAATAGCATAGATATACAGTCCACTCTTGGTATCCGCTGGGGTTTGGTTCCAGGACCCTTCTGTGGATACCAAAATCTGTGGATGCTCAAGTCCAATTAAATACAGTGGTGTAGTAAGATGATGCTCCTTATATAAAACGGCAAAATCAAGGTTTGCTTTTTGGAATATATATAATATATATATTAAAGCTGTGGATGATTGAATCCATGGATACAGTGGGCTGACTGTATAGGTTTTGTCACCAAAATGGAAATAATAAGGAAAGTAGAGGCTGGTGAAAGATGATGATGATAATAATAATAATAATAATAATAATGATGATGATGGATGTATTTCCGAAGAAGCTTTTGAGTGGTCTACAGAAGGTTCAAGATGTTTTTTTACTAATACAAGCTTATCTGCATCGGTCATTTCATTTCACTTGTGATATTGCTAGTTCTGAATTCAAAGGTTGCTGAAACATGTTGAACTGCTCTTCTTTTTTGTAGTGCAGGAACATATCCCCACTCTTTCTGTGTTGTTTCTGCCTCTGGTACCAATTTTTTAAAAGAAGCAATGTCCAGGACTGTATCTGCTTTTTAAACTGAGATGTACCTGTACATTTCACATCTCCCTGGTAGCAGGGAAGGACATGAGGGTTTAGGTGGGCAGTGCCATTCCTGTGTATTGCTGAAAAAATAGCAGAGAGATGGAAGGGTTATGCTTGTATCCTTTATGGCTGCTTCCTCTCTCAATGATAGCTTTTGAACATCCTCCTGTTTTTGGAGCTACTGAATGTCTTTTCTTCTCTTCTTCCTTGCTTTCAGGTGGGTATGCTTTCCGCCTTGCCCCACCTAGTGATGACCATCATTGTACCCATCGGGGGACAAATTGCTGACTTTCTGAGGGAGCGGAGGATCATGTCTACCACAAATGTTCGAAAGATGATGAACTGCGGAGGTAAAAGAGATAAAGGAGTCCCCCAGACAGGATAAATGTGTCACAATTTTGCTGGTGGTTGTGGTATTTGTTGCTGTAGTTCTCAAGATTTTTTAAACAGCCAAATGTTTCTGGGTTTCTGGGCTATTTTTGGTAAGTGCCGGCATTAGCTGATTCATTTTATTTCTACACTCAAAATTGATTGATTTTTAATTCCAAAACAGATCAGAAAAATATGCCCCTACTCTTCCCCTCTTGCTCACTTTTTATACATATTAGAGTTATAGTGTTATAGTGCCAGAATTCAAAGACATTACTGTGTTAGTCTGGATCAGTATGCAAAGGGATCTTGTAGCACCTTTGAGACTAAGTGAGAGAAAGATATTAGTAACACAAGTTTCATAGACCAAGTCATGACACTTTTGGACACTAAAATCATAAATCTAAGAGGGGGAAAATTAAGAAGAAGAAGAGGAGAAACCATAGGCCCTCTTATGCCACATTTAATTTTTTTTAATTAAAAAAATATTTGAAATAGCCCTAGTCCAGATCCAAGAAATTGCTACTAACAGCTCCCCAAATAATGGAATGAGTGTATGCCAAGATGACATCAAAAGGCAAAATACAAAGAGCTATATCACAAGAATAGCTATATCTCACATCTGTAGACCAAGCTAGAAGAGCCCAAAGTCACCAGAACAAAGACCCAAGTATGAGGGTTAGGCTTGAAGGACAACCAAACATACAAAAATCTTATGTCTGGTCTAGAAATTTACACAAATAATCATGATTACACCATGAGATGTGAAACAGCATCTCTCACAGGAAGAATGCGGAACATCTGGCCCTCCTGATGTTTTTCACTACTACTCCCTTCAGTCCTATCCCATATAGGCAATACAGGTTGTAGTTCCACCAACTATCAGCCAATGAAGCTGGATGATGGGAGATCTGGAACAGATAAAAGGAGTACTTTTTTATGCAGCTCATAATAGGAGACAGTCAATGAATACCAGGTGCTGCAAGCTATATTTCAGAGGAAGAAAGTGGCAAAACTGAATATTCCTTGCCTAAGAAATTTATGTGGTAACCATAAGTCAACAGGTGACTTCAAGACACTGTAATGATGGGTGCCACCAGGTGTAGCAATAGCTGCCAGCTTGGATGGCATTAAGAGAGGTTTGGACAAATTAACTGAGAATAAAGCTATTGGTGGGATGGCTATACATCAACTCAATATCAATATGCCTCTGAATACCAGTGGCTGAGGAACGCAAAGGAGAGGATTCTAGGTCACTAATTTGTTGCTTGTTGACTTCAGACAAATCTCTGTTCTTGTTTTGGAAGACAGTGACTGCATCCACACTGCAGAAATAATCCAGTTTGACATTATTTTACTGCTATGGGTCAGTGCTGTGGAATCCTGGGACTTGAAATTTGTTGTGGCACCAGAGTTCTCTGACAGAGAAGGCTAAATATCTCACAAAACTACAGATCTCAGAATTCCATAGAGTTGAGCCATGACAGTTAAAGCAGTGTCAGACTGCATTATTTCTGCAGTGTAGATGCATTAGGGATGAAATCTCTTGGATTTTGTTTTGGTTTACTGTCATGTTTTTTAAAATATCAGAGTGGAGTTTGCACTACATCTGGGAAATGTTCACATGTCAAAACTTACTAGCTTCCACTAGTCTTGATCTTATGGACTACAGTACTATCTTTTATCTTGACTTTAGATCTTTCTTTCTTTCTCTCTCTCTCTCTCTCTCTCTCTTTTTGTACACACCCCTACACACCTCCTTTACATCAAATTACATATTCATCTCTGTACTTAAGGGTTAACTATTCGGATTTCCTAGGCCTTAGGCCAGCCTTCCTAATCTGACACATTCCAGATGTGTTCCCATTTTGAGGCATGCTGGCTATGGATAATGGAAGCTGCAATCCGAATTAGCACACAAATCTTCACTCACTTTGCTGTCATGGGAAAGAATAATTTCAAAGCTTTTCTCATTGTGGCCCATTCTTGACAATTTTTCCACAATTCTGGACTTTTTTGCAAAAAAAAATTTCTTTCCATGAACTCCAAAACATTTGGCCAGAAAACGGTGTATTTTGAGGAAAATATGCTTCCTCCCCCCCACACACACAAAATGTTGCTTTTTGCACAAAAAGGTTTCTTGTGCAGACGATTTTCTTTTATTTTTTGCAAAGCTGTTCTGAACTATGAAAAATCTTGCAGTGGCTGACCTTTTTCACAATGTGTCCTAACAACAGCCTTTTACATCAAGGACATGAACATTTGTGAATATTCTTTACATTCCTAATTCCAAAACATCTGGAGAGTGTCAGACTCAGGAAAGTTAACTTTTGGCAAGTAAAGGGCTTTTGAATCCTTTCTATTAGATATTCTTTTAACTGGAGAATTGGCTTTAATATTAAATTTTTTTGTTTGTTTACTCTTTATCTTGCTTCTTTAATGCCTCTTTGTTCTTAGGATAGCTTCAGATTAAAAAAAATTGAATAAAATGATGTACTAAACCATCAGAGCCAACACTAACAAAACAGAGTAAAACAACAGATATCAACACAATCAATAAAGCACCACAGATTAATAAAACCCAGCTTCTAGAGTGGCTTAAAAGGTTTTAAAAGCCTGGCTGGCAGAAGAAAAAAGTGTTTTGGTGTCAAAATGACACATAAAATGCTTTATAGAGGCTAAGGATTGAACTTGTATTGACCTTCTGCATGCAGAGCTTATCCCCACAGACCTTTACTTCCCTTTTTGTTCTGAAAAACAAAATATAGAAATCTTGGAAGCTGCGCTAATCCTGATGCATTCACATATCATGATAAAACATTATTTAATGCTTAAGCCACAAATTGCACAGCAGGCAACCCAACAAACTGTGACTTGTCTTCCCCACCTTTTTTTGTTTTGTTTCTCTTTATCCTTTCCTCCAGCTCTTGTTTCAGGGTGGGCACCTGCTGCATACAAGTGAGGGACAAGTCATAGTTGTGGATGCAGACATCATGATAAACCATGGTTTAAACAAGCTAGAATTTGTAAGGCAGCAGTAAGCTATGAGTTCATATTGTGGCTTGCGGCTGATTAACAAATCAAGGCTTGTTACCAAAGGTGGGTTTTCAGAGCACAACCACCCTGTTTTCAACAAACTGCAATATAGTTTGTCGTGATGTGTGAATGTGGTCACAGAGTCAGACAATTTTTATTTATTTATTTATTTATTGTACTTATAATCCCATCTTTCTCCCAAAATGAGATCCAATTGGCCATCTTGCACAGTATTGTTGACAGAGATCCTACAGTTTCAGCATAGCATAAATATAAATATATATATATATATAAATAATGTTTCTACAACCCTTGCACTGAACATCAGCATAATGCAATAGATGCTCATGGCTCTCATCATGTGGTACATCAATATGTAACCTCGTGCTACTCTGTCACTTTTGATACACATGTTCATGGGTTCCACATGGAAAATTCTGCTTACAGCATCATCAACTGGGTATGTCTGATGACAAATCAGGTAAATGCGACAGTCAGGAGCGCCTGTTATCAGCTCCGGCTGATACGCCAGCTGCGCCCTTTTCTGCAAGTAAGGGATCTCGAGACTGCTGTGCACGTGCTGGTAACCTCATGTCTCGATTTCCACAATGCGCTCTACATGGGGCTACCCTCGTGCTTGATTCAGAAACTACAGCTAGTACAGAACATGGCAGCCAGATTAGTGTCTGGAACATCTAGGAGGGACCATTTTACTCCGGTTTTAAGGTCCCTCCACTGGCTGCCCATAAGTTTCCGGGCCCAGTACAAGGTGTTGGTTATCACCTTTAAAGCCCTAAATGGCTTGGGTCCAAACTATCTCAGGGATCGCCTTCTCCCCTATAATCCTCCCCACACACTCTGGTCCTCTGGGAGGAATTTGCTGCAGCCTCAAAAATCTAGGCTTTCAGCTACCTCCCAGAGGGCTTTTTCTGTTGTCGCCACCAGACTATGGAACAGCCTGCCGGACAAGGTCCGTCAATTGACATCTTTAGACAGCTTTAAAAAGGCTGTCAAGACAGATCTCTTCCGGCAGGCCTTTCCGGGATAGATAATCCCAGCCTCAGGAACCTGTCCCTTAAGAGGGTCTCCAGGTTCCTCCTCAAATATGTAATTGAGAACTGCTGCTGTACTGTGGAATTGTCTTTAATATTATTGTTGTATTTTAAATTGTTGTTTTTAACTTGTAATTGATTTAATAACTTTTTAAGAGGGGGGAGGGAACTAAATTTTGTTGTTGTGTGTTATATTTTATTGCTGTTAGCTGCCCCTATTGTTCTCAAAGGGGTGGGTTATAAATTATTATTATTATTATTATTATTATTATTATTATTATTATTATGTCCACAAATTTCACTCCCCGGGCATGACACAACTTAGCACTACTTATTTTACACACATAACATTGAATGGTAGCAGTTATCCAAAGTTTCAAAAATGAAGTTTTCCCAGCCCTAATGAGAGATGCAGGCAGTTGAAACCAGAACTTTCTGCATGCAAAGGTATGTGCTATTCCAATGAGCTATGACCATTTCTCAGCAACACACACACAACATAAATCCATGCTACATTTTCCAGGATCCAAAACTTCTTTCAATGCAAGGGCTACATTCAGTTCCAGGGACGTTCTCGTGGTTTCATGGGGTGAGCCAGGCTAAAAGCAAGAGATGAGGAGAAAAAACACCATTATTTTTAAATTTTAAATTTATTTTTGTATTTGTATTTTTTGCTGTAAAGTTCATACTTCCAGGAACAAATGCTTCAGAGAAGCATTTCAACCTTTGAGAATGAGGGGAGAAGCCTGTACAAATGCTGAAAAACCACCAAACAGTAATATCATAGGGAACTGTTTAGGAAACCCCAGGTGGGTGAATCAAGCCAGATTTTGATTCCAGGGCCTGAGGTTATATATGCTGCTCTAGTTGTTATGCATCCAATTACAGTCAAAAGGGCCAAGGAGATACAGCTGTGGTTGGGTACAGTAGCGACTGGCGGCTTCCATGGCAGTGAAGCTGTGCAGTCACTCTAGGGTTAAGTTTGAACTTTCATGGAGCTATCCAAAGTAGTGAACCTCCTAATAGGTTCAGTACCTTAGTTAGATCTTTCAAAGTTTGAACTAGACCCCAGAGCAAATGCACTGCCCAAATGTCCTAGGAACCACCATCTGCTACTGATGACATACCTGAGATGAACCACTAAGCAGAGTGAAGCAGTTTCATGAAAGGACAGGAATTTTTAGCATGTTTGTTGTTTCTGTATATTTATTGGAAGGAATGGGGAGGAGTATTCAAAGGGATTTTCTACCTTGGGTGCCAAAGTAACTTAGGTGGTTTTGGGTCCAGGGTACCTTGACTTGTGGGATGGTGGTGACATTTGCTGCTTTGCCTCAGGCAGCACAATGTCTTAGGGCAGACATTACCATCAAATGTGTATCTAAGGTCACTTCCTCTTTGACTCTTTTGCCAGGGTTCGGCATGGAAGCTACGCTACTCTTAGTGGTTGGTTATTCCCACAGCAAAGGGGTTGCAATTTCTTTTCTTGTGCTGGCTGTGGGTTTCAGTGGCTTTGCTATTTCAGGTAAGTTCTCAGGGAGCTGGGATGATTTCTAGGCAAAGGGGGGGTATGGATTAAATCTTTTCTTATTGCCCACATTCAACTCTGCTCACCAGTTGGTGGTCCTGACACCACAGGCTTCCTCAGACCCATTTCATGTGGCCCTGTGGATCACTTATGGAATCTGAGAGCAGGAAGGGGATACAAAGGCTATCTAGTCCAGTTCCCTGTTATGGAGGAATACACAGCTACAACACTCCTGAAAGATGCCCGTCCAACCTCTGCTTAAAGACCTCCAAAGAAGGAGAGTCCACCACCATCTGGGACACTCTATTCCACTGTTGAACAGTTCTTAGAATGAAAAGGTTCTTCCTAAAATTTACATGGAATCTCTTTTCTTGTAATTTGAATCCATTGGTTTTTGGTCTAGTCTTTGAAGCAGGACAAAACAAGTTTGCTCCACCATCTTGGTTATTCTTCTTTGGACATGTTCCAGAACTCATCATCATGTCCATCTTTTTGGGGACCCCTAGGGCTAGGCGGGGCAGTAGGTTGGACAGGCAAAATGAGGACATTTCTCAATGAACAGGAATTCTTCTCCCCTCAATGAAATTTGCTTTTAGTCTCCAAATTGCTAGTGTTGTAGAGAATGAGATACTGGAAAAGGCTTCACACCTGAAACTCTTACATGTCCTATGCTTGCATTCCCCCAAAGATGTAGGGCATGAGTGTGCTAAGTGTGGCCTACTGGCTTTATGCAATCCCCAGAGCTGTTTTTGTGGCCTCCAGTGCCCCCCAGGGCTCATAATGTTTTTAACTACAAAATGCCCCAGAAATGTCCTCTAAGACAGTGATTCTCAACCTTTGATCCTCCAGATGTTTTGGACTTCAGCTCCTATAACTTATGACTATTGGCCAAATTGGCTGTGGATGGAGTGAACTTCACTGCAGTTCACTGAAGTGAAATGGAGGACCATAGGGTGGGAAGCACTACTCTTAAGAGATGTGGTTGGCATTTCCACCATCTTTGGAGCATCTTTGCAGCCCCCCTATGCCTACCCAGGGATCAAAAATATTTTGCATTTCCCACCCCCAAATTTTTCAACATAACCTTCCAGCAAAAAAACCCCACACATAAACACACACTGTCTTTAGGCAGTGTGGGGACATTTCCACCATATTTTGTGGCATCATGAACCAATTTATGCCCAGGAGAGGCCTTTTTTGAAAAAGGAAGTGAACAGGAGATGACTTTTGCTCACTTCCTATTGTAAAAACAGCCTCTTTGGGCCTAAAATGGTCTAGGAAGGCCCCAAAGCATGATGAGAATGTCCCTCGTGTCCTCTGAAGGACATTTGGGTTTAGAAACTGATTTTGTTTTGTGCTAGCAGATGTAGTGGAGGGATTGTGGCCCTCCAAGATCTCCTAATTCTACCCTTCTGCAGTTGCTCACCCTTGAGTTTATCTAATCCTGGAGGGCCAACATGATCAATTTTGGTCTCACCCATTCTTGAACATTATAAATCACAAGTTCCTTTTTTTCCCCCAGAGATGAAAAAAAAATGCAAATTTTTACAAATCCTCATTATGAGTTGGGGGAAAAACTCAACTACACTGAAACAATTTTTCACCCACCTCTCTACAGAAAAAGTCCTCCTGGACTTTTTAGGAATAGTTTAACATGAAACTGCCAGTAATTGTTCTTGTACTAAACTTCTGTACCACTTCCACAATTTCATGCAATTTTTCACATATAAGAACAATACAATTTGTCTGATACAAATTCCTTTTAATCTCCTCTCACTTCCAGGATTTAATGTGAATCACTTAGATATTGCCCCTCGGTATGCCAGTATCCTTATGGGCATCTCCAATGGTGTGGGAACCCTTTCGGGCATGGTGTGCCCCCTTATAGTTGGAGCTATGACCAAACACAAGGTAGGAAACAAATGACCCTGAAAATAGGATTATTATTTTTCCTAAGTGATCTTTCTTTTCCAAAACTGCATTATTCACATGTAAAAGGGAGATATATCAATGAACTTAAAACTCATGGGGAAACTAGGGTGGAGAAATTGGGAATCAACTATTGTGTGGAGGGGGGAAGGGAGCTGGCAACAAAGTATGCACCAAAGAATGAACCAAACCACCCAAATGGGCATGATCAGTTAGCATGCAAGGTTGGCTGACATACAGGTGGAAGTGGAAAATCAAGTGGAATATCATGGAAAGGGACAATTCTGTTTGCCTGGAATCCAGAATAGGAATATTCTTTACAGCAACTTTTACTCCTGCTCACTTACTGATATCTAGAGAAAAGAGTCTCTTTAGGCATGTGCAGGTCCTCCAGTGGAACTCTATGCTTAACTTCAGCACAAATATAGTGTTCACCATTATCCATGGTTATTGCTATCTGTAGTATGTCTTGAAATGTATCTGCCATGGATACAGGGGTTGGACTGTAATTCATGTTTCTTTCCATTGATGGAGACCATCTTATACAGTGGGCCCTTGATATCCACTGGGATTTGGTTGCAGGACCCCCATGGATACCAAAATCCGTGGATGCTGAAGTCCCATTACATACAATGACATATTAAAATGCTATCCCCTAGAGAGAATGGCAAAATCAAGGTTTGCTTTTTGGAATTTATATATTTTTGGGATGTTTTCAAGCTGTGGTTAGTTAAATATATGGATAAGGAGGGCCGACTGTAGGAGTTTCTTCATTTCCAGATGCGTGAGGGTGACTATGATCCTCTTCATGAGATAAATAAAGCAAACTCTTGCCAAACCCTAAATTTGTGGAAATGATCTAAAGGGTGTGTGTGTGTGTTGTGTGCCTTCAAGTCATTTCTGACTTATGGCAACACTAAGGTGAACCTATCACAAGGTTTTCTTGGCGAGATTTGTTCAGAGGTTTGCCATTGCCTTCCCCGGAGGCTGAGAGCATGTGATTTGCCCAAGGTCACCCAGTGAGTTTCATGGCCAAGATAAGAATCAAATCCTGGTCTCCAGCGTCGTAGTCCAGCAGTCAAACCAATATGCCATACTGGCTCTCTAAAATGAGAGGCAGCCTAAGAATGTCAAAGGAAAGTCACAAAGGAAAGTATCAGTCACACTGGTGGTTAAAGTAGAGTTCATCATCCTCTTTGAACCAGCAAGATGCCCATGGAAAGTCCACAAGCAATGCAGACCTTTCTCACTGTGTATTTACCCTCTAACATTTTGCTGATAAAAGCAGTCCTTTCTCCATCTGAAAAGTTTTTGTTGGAGTTGGGGAGTGACTGTATGCACTATACAGTATTCCATTTCTGGCTTGTATCTCTAGCCCCAGAAAGCCAGTGTGTTGTGTGCCTTCCAGCCATGGAAACCCCACTGGGTGATCTAAGGCAAGTCACACTCTTTCAGCCTAAGAGGAAGGGAAGGACCAATCTCCTTTGGATACATCTTGCTAAGAAAACCATAGGATAGGGTTACAATAAACTGAAGATGACTTGTGGGCACATAACAACAACAGTCTCTATCCACAATGGTTTTTAATTACATTTCTTCCTCTTCAAGTTTCCAATTTGTTACATTAAATGTCCTCTTTGACTTATAGAGCACCAAAACTGCCAGTTTTATCAGCTCTCCCTTTCTGTAAATTTTATATTCAGGGATAAGTATATCTTATTGATTTTCACTCTTTTAACAGGTTTCTGATACTCCCACTGTAGCAATCTATGCTCTCTGCTATTACCAGGCACTGGCATTTATTCAAGTATCTGTTATGATTATTTAATAATTACTACAGGCAAGTGGGACGTATGGCAAAATGTTGCAATGCTGAGAGTCTCTTTTCCAGGGTTCAAAAACCAGCATTCTTTGATCACTCCCCTCCCTTGTGCTTTTTGTAGTTTTGCAAACCTGGGGTTTCCCAAAACCCACAGGTGTCTTCCTCTTGTGTATGAATGATGCCAGTTTGGCTCCATATGGATCCCAACTCAGAAGACTTAGAAGTAACTCTGAGCAATTGTAGTATGGAGAGCTTGACTCCTTTTACAGTGTAACTCTCATTTTTTAGTTATTTTATAGTAGCAATGGTATGGCATCCCTAAACAATGGTGGAGGAATATCACATTGTTTAACTGTTGGCTCAACTGGTGCCTTCTGTTTTCTTCTGGATGTTGAGGTGATGATGAAGGAGGCAAGAGGACAGAGTATTTTGTAGCACAGGCCAGCAGGTTAGAGTACTCAGATTTTACTTACTTCTTTTGAAGAAACACAAAAGTAAGGACTTACATTTAATTGCAACAATAACAGTAACTGACTGCTGTGGAGACTTTGAACCTATAGACCAGGGGTAAGCAACCTTTCCCCTTTAAGTATGTGAGAAGGAGCAATCACCACATTTCACTTTGCTCTGGGAACAGCCCTTTAGCTAAGATTTTTCTCTTAATTTCCAAGGAGGAAAATATTGTGTGTGTGTGTGTGTGTGTGTATTTGACAACTGTGAGCAACTGTATTTATTTATTTATTTATTTATTTATTTATTTATTTTCATTTTTATGTAGTGGGTACTTAATGCATAGCACTTAATAACATCACTGGGGCTAACCCTAGGGATCAGGTTTTGGCCTGGAAACTTCAGAACCTGGGATGGTCCTGAACTGGCAACCCTATTTCCGAGTGATCCACCTTTTCGCCTTTCATTTTCCACAGACACGGGAGGAGTGGCAGTACGTTTTCCTCATAGCCTCACTGGTGCATTACGGCGGTGTCATCTTCTATGGGATTTTTGCCTCTGGTGAGAAACAGCCATGGGCAGAGCCAGAAGAACTCAGTGAGGAGAAATGTGGCTTTATCAACGAGGATGAACTGGCCGATGAAGAGGACGAGGCTGCTCGCATGGCGGCAGGAGGTGGTGGGAGTGGTTACGGTGCCACCAAAAGCACTAGTTTTGCAAATGGAGGCTGGACAGCTGACTGGGACAAGAAAGAGGAATACGTACAGGAGCCTGGCAAAGATTCATATATGTATGGCAAGCCTGGAGAGCGGGACTTATCATAGAGATGCCCTAGCCCTCTTCTATCATGGGATGCTGGGGCTTTGGTTCAATCCACTGGAGTGAGGGGAAAAGGCCTACATTTTGGGTTGCTTTTCGCTCCATACCCTTCACTTTACCACCCTTTCCTCCCTTCAGCCCACATTTTTGGTGCATTGGTAAAACTGTCTGGATCCACTGAAAACTGCCCCAGCTCCTAGCCTTGGTAATAATGACCCAAGAGGGTATACTCCATCCAAAACCTTCTCTTGCCTTTTCTGACAGGCTTTGTGTATTGCTGTGGGCAACAAGCAGACCTTGCATATTCCACCCATCCCTCATTCCCTCAGCTATAAGTGCAGTATTGGTATCTGCCCACCTGGAACAAGAGGGTGGAGTTAAATTATATACCCCCCAGGACCTCTGACTCGAAGCTGCTGAAGACATTTTGACACCCAGTGACAATACTGTAACACTTGGCTAAACAACGGTCCATACATACTATATAATTACAATGATATATTCCACATTAACTGCCGGGACAACAGTAGCATCACGGGGGGGGGGGGGAGCGAGGGATTCAGATTGCACCAGGTGACACCCCAGAAGAGGGGTGACACCTGGTCATGCCCTCCTCCTGCTGCAGGGGGAGGAGGTCCAAGCGTACCCCTTCTGACTTTGCTGCAGTGGCAGAGAAGAGGGCCAAGTGCACCCTTTTGGCTGCCCCCTCCCCGACAGCACTTAATGACACCAAGGGTGAGGATGCTACAGCATGACATCCTTTGGATTCCTGGGACCGGAAGTTTAGGGAGGAGTGCTTAGAATTTTCAGCCAGAGAGCTGTAGTGCTTCAAACCCAAGATTTCATAGGACAGTGATGGCAAACCTTTTAGAGACCAAGTGCCCAAACTGCAACCTAAAACCCACTTACTTATTGCAAAGTGTTGCATCCCTCTGGCTTTCTAGTAACAAACAATGGCGAACTGTGTGCTGGGACGACAGTGCATGTGCCCACAGAGAGGGCTCTGAGTGCTCCCTCTGGCATGCGTACCATAGGTCCGCCATCACTGTCAGGAAGTTGCCATGGCAGTTAAATTGGTATCATAGCGCTACAACTGTGTAGTATGATATGGACCCCTGGAGATAGGTGAGACTGTACATACGTGGTAGAATATGGGTCCTTTCGTGCACTACACAGTTATAGTGCCATGATTCTTTTTTAACTGCTAGTTAAATCCTATAGAATTCTAGGATTTACAGTTTAGGGAGAGAGATGTAGAATTCTTACCCAGAGAGCTCTAGTGCTTTACTTGGCTACGGACCCCAGGGTTCCATAGGATGTAGCTGCAGCATTTAGTAGGATCATAGTGCTATAACTGTGTTGTTTGAATGGACCCATGTTCTTCCATGGAGTTATAGTCTCGCAGAGCTACAGTCTCTGAACTCATGCCTCAGGCTCAGTCTTTGGCATCTCCCTGCTAAAATAGGGGATGACTTCTTTCTGAGGCCTTGGAAGGCCAGTTCCTGTTAGAAAATTAAACAAGGATAGGAATCTGAGGGTGACTGAGGTATTAGTGGACTACAGCTTCCATCCGTCTGGTCAGTATTGCCAACGGTGAAGGCTGATGAGAGGTACAGTTGAACATGTGCAGAGCCATAAGTTGTCCACCTCTGTGGTGGATGATACTGGGCTAGGTAGACCAGTGCTCTTGACTCCATGTTAGGTGGATTTATATCATGTTAAGTGGATTTATGTGCATTCACCCTCCTCAGACACACTTCTCCATGGTTGCTGCCTACTGGAAAACAAAATTAAATTGTGCTATTTTGTCCTTCAGCTAGGTAGTCCCATCCTGTATCTTACAGCTTTGGCACCTTTGACCACGGATGGGCAACTTATAGCTCTCCCAATATACTTGGCCTGAGATACCCATCAGTCACCACTAAGGAATAATGGGAATTCCAGTCCAATGCCTTTAAGAGAGCTATATGTTGTTCAGCCTGCCATCCCAGATTCCCCTCTCTTTTTTAGAACTAAATGAAACCTTTCCCCCCTTGAGAATGTATCTGGAGAGCTTTAAGGGGCAGAGCATCTGATGCCTTCAACATCAACACACCAATAAGCACCCTGTACCAAAGAAAGAGGAGCAGTAGTTCACCTCAGCTCTAAGATTGACAATTCACTCCAATGCTGGAAAAACAACAATAGAGCCCCTTTTTCTGACATAACAGGTGACCTGCCTCCTCTTCAAAATATTCAGTTCCTAAGTACTCCATCCAGAACCCTGTTGGTGTCTTAGGCATGTGTAAGTCCCCCTACAGAAGCAGTTAGATTTTTTTTGTCTGATGTGGAATATCTTGTTCAGTTCAAGATTGTGGAAGCAGAGTTGTGCATGTAGTGCCATTGTGAATGGTTGCATATTGTGCATTGTACATGCAGATACACATTCTGCATTACTCATGAAATGTATATGCTCATTTGGTTGCACAATATCTCATTTCACTAATGAAGTGGCTTTGTGTAGCAGCAACACAACCCAATGAGCATAAGGTTTTCATCCATCTTCCTCAGGCAGTATTTCAACCTCCATGTGCACAAAGTACTGATCAGTGATAGTTTCAAAAGCCTTTCCTTTTCTGGCTTCAAAAAGAACCTCCCCACAAATACCAAAATTTCTCTTGGAATGTGTTCATAAAAGTGATGTTATAGCACTTTTGAGCAGATAGCACTTGAAAATGCTTTGAATTGTCTCCCCAACTTAGTGCTCACCAAATGTGTTGGACTACAAACACTACAGTCATCTACATCATCTACAGTCAGAATGATATTTGGGGAAGCTAGAATGCTAGTGGTTATAATCCAACACATCCAGGGCTTGCCTGGTTGAGGATGGATGATTTTAAGCATTTAAAAAAATACAGGTTGAGTTTCCCTTATCTGCACTTCTGATATCTGAAATATTCCAAAATTGTCTACATAGGTGGCTGAGATAGTAACACCTTTGCTTTCTGATAGTTCAGCATACACAAACTTTGTTTCATGCACAAAATTATTTAAAAATATTGTGCATAAAATTACCTTCAGGGTATGTGTATCAAGTGTATATGAAACATAATTTTTTCATGTTTAGACTTGGACTCCATCTCCAAGATATTGCATTATGCATATGCAAATATTCCAAAATCCAAAAAAACTCTGAAATCCAAAACAGTTCTGGCCCCAAGCATTTTGGATATGGAAGGCTCAACTTGTACAACCATAGCTAAGAACTGAAGCTTCCTCCAGAACACAAGACCTTAGGGTGATTTCCCATTGCTCTAAGGCAGGGGTCCCCACACTTTTTCAGCTGGGGACCGGTTCGCTGTCCCCCAGATCTTTGGAGGGCCAAAGAAAAAAAATTGATGGCCAGAGGTGCGCACGTGTGCATGCGCGCGCGCATGCGTATGCACACTACTTGGGTGTCATTTTGTGTTCCAAAATGGAGCCTGGAGTCGTGCGCATGCGCCCGGCATCACACACACACGTGCACAACTCCGGGTGCCATTTTGTGTTCCATGCATGTCGTGTGTGCACAGTGGCGGCGGCAGGACCAGCCGCGGGCTGGTTGAAAGGCCTCGACGGGCCGGGTTCAGCCCACAGGCCGTAGTTTGGGAACCCCATCTCTAAGGAAACCTTAAGTCTGATGTCCTGGAATCATGGGCCTAAATCCTCTTGGATAGACCTAGCTAGATAGGGTCTACTCTAGTTAGGAGGAAACAATAGGATACCAGCCAAAATCTTCCAGATTCTTATTTAAAACATACAAAATGTCCACACTAGGCATATAGCAGTAAATATTAAAGCACTTCAAATGCAGTTTTGAATAGCTGTAAAAACATTATTTAAAATGTGCACATTTCCAAGCTGTTTGACAAGGGATGGAGAACCACATGCCTTCTCTATTAGATTTCCTCTCCCAGGTGTCTCCACTAGCATGGCTGATACTAAGGGTCGATGGGGGTTGTAGCCCAAAATATGCAAAAGACCAAAAGTTCCTAAGGCCCCTATGTTTGCCTGAATCCCAGGAAGGGTTGT
This sequence comes from Phrynosoma platyrhinos, assembly GCA_020142125.1. Lineage (NCBI taxonomy): Eukaryota > Metazoa > Chordata > Lepidosauria > Squamata > Phrynosomatidae > Phrynosoma > Phrynosoma platyrhinos. The sequence continues at coordinate 14,337,811 of CM034710.1, read as the reverse complement.
TGCCTAGGGGTGCTGGTTAATAACTGCCCTAGTGTGAACAGAGCTTAGGATTTTACTCCATAATGTGAACCAATGTTACTGAGAGGACATTAGAATGTTGCTTTAGGACCAGAGAGGCCTGGCTTGCTCTTGGGAGACTTTCTGTCCAAATGGCCCTGAGCCATTCAGGCCTCTTGCCTATACAAAGAGAATGATCGTGGCCTACCTCACAGGGATGTTGGGAGGGTGGGCAAAATAGAATTGTACATGTGTTTTATTTATTATTTATTTGTTGCGTTGCTCTCCTACTGCCTTTCCTCCAAGGCAGTGTACATGGTTCTCCTTTTCCCCATTTTATCCTCACAGCAAGCCTGCACAGTTATGTGAAGGATTCATAGTAATAACAGCAGTGTGGAGGGGGGTCAGCCAAACTGGTGGCTTTTGACTATCCCACCATGCACACAGAGGGAGACATATACACCCACTGCTTTTATGTTGAGAATCAGCTTGCAATAAGAATGCAAAATTTGGAATGTCCCAGAACACCCCAATATCCCATAGTTTCTGATCCTCCAATTTCATGAAAGTGTACTTCAAGAATAGCCCCAGACTGGTGGTGTCCAACAGCCTCCCCCCCCCAAGTTATGGAGGCACACCCCCTTTGCCTCCTAGACTAGCCTCTCTGTTGCCCCAAACCTCCCCTCCCTAGTAGTTCCCTCCGTGGGTTGGTTGGTCTGTCCAGCGTTCATTCTGTACGTGTAACCTCCCTCCTTCAATAACCCCTCAACCAGTTGGAATAAATACTTTGTTCTTGTGTAAATATATAAATATAAATATTATATATGAAATCAAATATGGTTTGGAACAGAATGTGCTTCCGTGCATGAAGTTGAAGATGGACGAATACCTCTTTCTGCTGACCATACCTGCAGCAGAAAACAAGCCCACTCCATCCTCTGCATCACCTCTTGTCATAGCTGGAGGAGGAGAGGTATGTAAATGGCAGAGCCACCTCGAGACATTTTGCTGCCTGAGCCAAATGACAAGAGGGCACACCCTCACCTGCACTTTATATACAGACGTGGACTGGACTAGCAGCAGTGGATTTTTCATTTCAACACTTGTAATGATAAAGTTCCTTCTACCACACCTTGGGGGCCTGGGACAGGTTACAGAGTGTAGCTGCCACCTGAAGCAATTGCTTCATTTTGTGTGATGACAGAGCCAGCCCCAATGAATGGCCAAGTGGACTAACCTCTGTGCTTAGTCATGATGTTATACCTGTGAATATGTATTGCCAGGAAGCAATATCGAGGTGGGCCATTACAATGCCAGTACAAAAGCAGCCTTACTGCTGAGCATAAAGAAAACAAAAATAATGACCATGGATCAAAATAGTTAAAAGATTTCCCGTACCAATGTTTCCTGATCAAACATTGATCAGAGTGGAGAATGCATCAAGAAATAAAGAAGACTAGGAATGGGAGGGGCAGCTATGAAAGAACCAGACAAGATCCAAAACTGTAAAGATATACAATTTAGTGCTAGTTAGAATCATCCAAACCATTATAGTCCCCTTACCATGTATGGACGTGAGAGCCGGACAGCAAAGAAAGTGGATAAGAAAATCAACTCATTTGAGCTATGGTATTGGAAAAGATTGCTGAGGATATCATGGATGGCCCAAAGTCAAACACATAGGTCCTTGAACAGATCAAGTCTGAAATCCACCTGAAAGCCAAGATGATCAAACTGAGGCTGTTGTACTTTGGCCACATCATGTCACTAGAAGAGTTGATAATGTTAGGTTAGGAAAGGTAGAAGGTGGTAGAAAGAGATGAGGATTGCATGCTAGGTGTATTTACTCAAATCAGAGAGGACATAGGCTTGGCTATACAGGACACAAGCAGAGCAGTAGAAGATGCGGGGGGGGGGG
>CM034710.1:14313384-14324968 GCA_020142125.1 Phrynosoma platyrhinos | reverse complement strand
TGGCCAGGGTGTGATAAGGTCCATACTGTGGGGAAACTAAGCTGGCCAACAGGCTGGATCAAGGTGAATGAGTTCTATCAGAAAACTTAGTATATAGAGAGATCTTGTAGCACCTTTGAGACTAAGGGCCTTTGCAGACTGCTAGAAATAGTGCAAATTGAGTCCACTTTAACTACCATGGCTCAGTGCTAGGGAATCCTGGGAACTGTATTTTTTTTCTGAGACATTGAGCCTTCTCTGTCAGAGACCTCTGGTGCCACATAGTTCCCATGATTCCCTAGCACTGAGTCGGGGCAGTTAAAGTGGACTCAATTTGCACTATTTCTGGCAGTCTGCAAAGGCCCTAAGCTTTTGTAGATTATAGTCCACTTCCTCAGGTGTATTTGGTATCAAAAGACTTGTAAACTGGAATAAGATAGGAGCAACCACCAAGAAGGACCTTTCTTATCAGCCATACCTGTGAGGATAGTGGCACCAAGAGAAGGGCCTCTCTTCTGGATTTCAGAGTCCAGGAAGGTACATACAGGGAGATATGGTCTGTCAGATATCCTGGACCTAAGTCATATATGGCTTTATAGTTCATAACCTTCTTTTTGAATTATACCTGGAAAAAGATCAGAAACCAATGGAGCTGTTGTAGCAAGAGATCTGGCTACAGCTTTTTGAACCAGCTGAAGTTTCAAACATTCTTGCCAGTGTTCTCCCTCCTACACTCAACCCTTAAAGGCATATGCTGTCCAGTCAGAAAACTAAGGGCCTTTGCAGACTGCCAGAAATAGTGCAAATTGAGTCCACTTGAACTGTCCTGGCTCAGTGCTAGGGAATAATGGGAATTGTATTTTTTTTCTGAGACATTGAGCCTTCTCTGTCAGAGAACTCTGGTGCCACAATAAATTACAGTTCCTATGATTTCCTAGCACTGAGTCAGGGCAGTTAAAGTGGACTCAATTTGCACTATTTCTGGAAGTCTGCAAAGGCCCTTAGATAATGGCCAGGAAGAAAATAATAATAGGGCTCGTTCCCACTTACACTTAAACTGGTTTGCGATTCACCTTCCCTCCATGTCGATGAATCGATTCCAAAAGGTCCATCGTTCCCACTGTGAAAGCGGATCTTTTCAGTATTCCCTTGTAATCGCTTCTTTTTTGGCATGCTTGTCATTCCCACTAGTTTGCGCCGCTTCAAAATGCATGTCAACATCTGCGCATCATTGGTGACGCAAGTGGCAACTCGGTGAGGACAGGGCTGTTCCAGGTGCAGAGCGGGGTGACTTTAGCAACTTCCCCTGCCCCTCAGCAACCCAGGCTGCTCAAGTACACCATTTCCCCTTTGAGCAGCCCAGCTTGGGATCTCTCTCTCTCTCTCTCTCTCTCTCTCTCTATATATATATATATATATTAAAAAATTGACAGAATATGCGACCCATTGGTTTTGCAAGTACTTGCCTTGCTGAGCTGCAGTCTGCTCGTAAGTGCAAATAGTTGCAAATACAATGGATCTCATATTCTATTAATTTTTTATAAATATACATATATATCATGTGCCCACGGGTCATACCACAAGTACAAAGGCAGCGTTGGGGGGGGGGGGGAAAGAAATGGCTGATTTCCCAAAAACTGAGTCAGGATGGTAAACACCCCTCTGCCATTTGTCCCTCCCCTCCAGAATGATGTGATTCAGATCCGTCATTCCCACTTGTTGAACATGCTCCGGAATCGATTCTTTTCAAAAGATCTGCCCAAAAAAATAGTGTCCGGAAACAGTGGGTTTTTTGCATTTGCCTCACTTTATCGTGATTGAAACCAAGCTCAATAGGATCGGAACCAGTTTCAAGTGGGAATGATGGTCATATAACCCGATCAGCAATTCGCTTTAAATCATAGTGGGAATGAGGCCATAGTAGATCAGGGAAGCTTGGATGCCCCCTCTCCCCCAGTTTAACTCTTCCCCCTCTTTCTCCCTAGGTGGTGGCTGTTGCTTCCTCTGATCTCAGCCGGGCTCAGGAATTTGCTAAGAACCATGACATCCCAAAGGCTTATGGATCTTATGAAGAATTAGCTCATAATTCCAGTATAGGTAAGATTTCATTCTATCCAGGAGTCAATGTGATCTAATGGTTTGAGCGCTTGACTAGGACTCTGAGAGACCGGAGTTCGAACTCCTGCTCAGCCATTAAAACCCACTGAGTAACCTTGGAGAAGACACATGCTCTCTTTCTTGAGGGAATGCAATAGCAACCTTCCTCTGAAAAAAGCTTGTCAGGAAAACCCATGGAGAGGGTTGCCCCAAGTCAAAGTCTGCTTGAAAACACAAGAAGAAGTTTAAACTTAAGCACCTTGCCTCAGACTTCCTGTCTTTTTACAGATGTGGTATATGTGGGGGTGATACCGCCATACCACCTTTCAGCCACCCTCCTTTTCATCAAGGCTGGGAAAAATGTGCTCTGTGAGAAGCCCCTAGGCATGAATGCCATGGAGGTCAAGACAATGGTGAAGGCAGCTCAGGAAAAGAAGGTCTTCCTAATGGAGGTGAGAGCCCAGCGTGTCCCCTGCAATACCAAATGGCATCCATTCATAGCATGCTTGTTTATGTCCCATGCCCTCTGATTATGGCTCAGTGCTAAACAGGGCATGAGCCGGGGGTCCTTGCCAGATCAGAAACAGACCATTCCTATTGAGTTGCTTTAATAGGTGCATCATATGCAGAGAAATAATTATGCCACTACTGTGTTTGAAATGTTCCATTCTGGTCTGAGCATTCAGATTCCTGGGAGATGTGGACAATTCAGAAAAAACACAAATTATTTGCTAAATGGGGCCAAGGTTGTTCTAAACTAATAGTGGCCAGTCAAATCTCTTGGACAAGTTTGCAAGCAGTACATAGTGGTGACATTCTTTCCTTGGTTGCCAGCTGTTTTAATATCATTTATCTGAAGAACGGTTATCCTCTTTTTCCTGTATTGACACTGCTCCCATATCTTTAACAGAAGCCTTATGCGCAGAAATATAGGTGGTGAAATAAAATTGTGCATGAAGATAATTTGATTTCTTAGAGATGCATCTAGGAGCATGTGTCCTGCTGCAAATTGTTATGGTACACTAGACTTCATGGGGGAAAAGCACAGGGTAGGTAAAGGGTTAAGTGATTTGTGCACTAATTTTTTCATTTGGTCTCAGGCTTTCTGGACCCGTTTTTTTCCTGCTTCAGAAAAGGTTTGCTCCCTGCTGGACCAAAGAGCTGTTGGGGATGTGGTGGTGCTACATGCTGAAATTGGAAGACTGCCTTCTGTCCCGTGGGGTGAGCAGAAAAAGCTTGGAGGAGGTGCACTTCTAGCTGTGGGCCTCTACTGTGTCCAACTGGCCTGCATGGTTTTCAACAGAGAGAAGCCGGAATCCATTGTAGCTTCAGGGTTCCTGTATGAAACAGGTTAGCCTTTGCATTTTCAGACAAACAGATCATAGTGTGCCATTTGCAGTTTCTCCTGCATGTGCCTCATGGGCCACATTTTGGCCACCTCTAAGGTGTTGTAGACGTGCTATCCTATTCATAGTGTAAACATAAAATTCAATTCCAGTCTAGTCTGGTGCTATGCATGGAAGACAGTAGTCTTCTCCTTTCTTTCAAGTGTCTTGAGCTTGACCTTCCTGTGCAAAAAGAACCCTCAAAACCATGAAACTATGTTTTGTTCGGTGACATTTTTTTACCTTTAGCAGAAGATGTAGTCAAGAGGAAGGTATGGGTTGGTTAATAAAACTGGTGCTAGTAGGAAGGAGAGGCACAAGTGCAAAAGGAACTTTGCTAGATCTATGGGGTGGGCAGCTGTTGGAGACTACATGGCCCCCCAGAGATCATGGAGGACCACATCTCCAACACACCCACCCCCAAATTATAAGATGTTTTTGGCTTTCCCTGGGCCATTTTAGAGAAGGATGGATAAGGCACACCAGACATAGAAACTCCAATTTGTTTAATACCAGATTCTGTCAGAGGCTGCATGAAAATGTTCTCTATAAAGGGTAAGGATTTGGCAAAACTCCGGTTCTCTTACATTTTGTGGCTTCACAGAACATAATGCATAAGGAAGAGATGAAAATAGTTCAGTGGAAATGATATAATCCATCACTTTAAGACAGATGTTTTTAAACCACCCTTGCACAGTCCATTAAATATTGTTGTTGTTGAATTATTAACAAAATGTTCAATCCACCATCTGTTACATTCACTGTTCTCTTGATTTTCCTTTTTCATTGTCAATTAATGGAAGATCTATGTTGTAAAATACAGCTCCTGTAATTCCTGATAATTGATCATAGGAATGAAAGGAGTTTAGTCTATAACTTCTGGAGGGGCAGTGTTGCCTGCCTCTGCAACAATTACAAGCCAAAGGTGGTTTTCCTGAAAACGGTACCTTTTATCATTACTGCATTTTCCTACCTTGGGAAAAGTGGACGCATTGTACCTCCTACAAAGTATCTTTTAAAGGCATGGAGATCTGAGGAGGGTTATATGTCTGCTGTGAGTAAAACTGATGTTTGCTGCTAGGGAGCATGGAGGTGCAAAGGTGATGCAGCCAAAAACTACAGACACTGCCTGCCACAACTGAGCAGTTCTTGGGAAAGTTACCTTTTTTTGTACTCTAATTCCCAAATGGCCATTGGCCTTGCTGGCTGGGGAATTCTGGGAACTGTAGTCCAAAATTTCTAAACTCTATCATTAACAGTTATATTGGCTCATCCCACAGGAGTGGATAATTCAGCATCAATAATCCTGAACTATTCTGGTCAACGTCAGGCTGTCCTCACATATACCAGGAAGGCCAAGCTACCTAATCGAGCAAGCATTTGTGGGACCAATGGAATAATTGAGGTAAATCCTTGGTAATAGGGAGGAGATGCATAATATGATCTTGGCAACAAGAGGGATATACTGAGTTCATTTGCTTTCTCATTCAGGGGCCCAACCCCAAGACTTTTTGCTGTCTGTGGCACAGCAGTAAAATATGTCCCTTCCACAAGAAAAGGTATCCAACAAATCCAACAAATTATTTAATTTGCTGTGGGCAGGAAATCCCACCAGTGCCCTTCTGTTTCACAGGCTATTTAAAAAAAGATTAAATAATTAAGAATCTAATGAAGAATCTAATTTAATGAAATCTGAAAGTAAGCACATGAGGCAGCCACTCACTCTGCCTAAGAGTTGGGTCAAATACTGCCCAGTATAAAGGTCCTGTTTCACTTGTCAGGAGGCTTAGAAGGACATAGAAGCGACTTAGAAGGACATCCAGTTGAGATCTGGATTGGGTAATGACTCTTTCCCTCCTTGGTACCCTGATCAACAAAATAATGCCTTTACACTGGGCAGGATTTGGTCCTAATATTCACCAGGGTGCTTGCTTCATACAGCTGATTCTGGATGCCATGAAAGGCACAAAACATTTAATGACTTAGGGTGCATCTACACTTTAGAAATAATGCAGTTTGATCCTGCTTTAAGTATTGTAACTACATTCTATGGAATCCTGGGATTGATAGTTTTACAATGTCTTTAGCTAGTGCCTCACAAAACTACAAATCCCAGGATTCTGTAGGATGGAGCCATGGCAGATAAAGGTGTCAAACCACATTGTTTCTACAATGTAGATGCACCGTTAGTGTATGACTGGTGCATAAGGCACAGAAATAGAAAGACATTTCTCACAGGGTTCCCCATGGAAAGCAGCTCTACAGATTCAGACTACAGTTTGCCTAACTTCACAGTAGCTAGCATTCTGGCATAGGTTTGGGGTCACAATATTCTGGAAGCTGGGTGGTAATGGGGTGTGGAGATCTCTCTCCACCTACCATGGGGTTTTCTTGAGAAGATTTGTTCAGGGGACGTTTGCCATTGCCATCCCTTGAGGTTGAGAAAATGTGACTTGCTCAGGTTCATCCAGTGGTTTCATGGCCAAGTGAGGAATCAAACCCTGGTCACAGTCCAACACTCAAACCATTAAGCCACAACTTCCATTTTAGGTTAGTCTAAAAATCTTACATTTCCTTGTGTCTCTTTTTCCATCCTGCAGTTTCCAGATACTTTCTGGTGCCCAACACAGTTGGTTGTCAATGGCCAAATGGAAGAGTTTTCTCTCCCTTTGCCATCCCAAAAGCTGAACTATCCCAACAGCACTGGCCTACGCTATGAAGCAGAACATGTCCGACAGTGTCTTCTTCAAGGTAAAACTCTCAGGTCCTGTTGGAGTAAGTGATAGGACTTTATCACATGGGGACCAGTTCTGTCTTTAAAGAGATAATAAAGTGCAAATAAACCATCCCGAAAATAAAGCAAAAATAGTGTTTAATTGTGTGAATGAACATCACACGCAATTAGAATAAACGCGTAATAATGTAGAAATGGTATAATCGCACATGCGCAGAGGGATGCATAGCACCATTAAATATTACTGGACAGGAAATTTTAGAAAGAGAAGGCTGAGAAGCTCACATCTGCTTGGCATGTTTGTCGCCCAAGCAAAACAGGAAGTAAAAGCAGCCCCACAGAACCATAGGAAAACCGGAAAAAAGAATTAAAGGAGGGTTATTGTGTGAATAAACCGAATTTGACTTTCACACTAGAGTAGATGCACAATTACAGTAATATCGCAGATGCATTTTTGCTAAAATCCCGAAAGTAAAAAGATCCAGGATAACACCACTTTCTAACCACTTTAATGAAAGGTTTTGTGCAATGTTGTGTGAAATCGTTGTGCATAATTACGCTGGGTTTTTTTGGATTTGAATGGGATAAACTATAGATTCTCCCCGTGTGATAAAGTCCACTGTCACAGCAGCAGAGCACCTTCTTGGGCCAAAGCTGTGTGTGGCAGATAGCTCAAAGTCAACTCTTCGTCTGATCCTTTCTTCTCCGTTTTCCTCTGTCCCTAAGGCCTGAAGGAGAGCCCCATCATGTCTCATGCTGACAGTGAACTGGTCCACTCCATCCTGGATGAGGTCCGGAAGCAGCTGGGGGTGTTCTATCCCCAGGACCACTCCTGAGCCATCCTGTGCTTGGCTTTTAGAGCCCTAGATCAGGAGAAGTTCTCCAGATTTCTTCACACTGTTCCTATGAGCAATGGAAGAAAACATTACCAATAAAAGAGAATTTTACAAGTATTGATTGTGAGTTTTGAAACACAGAGGTCGATTTAATTAGAGGCTATTTACTCATGCTGGTTGTGTTTACTCATGCAACTTCATAAAACTTACACAACTCAAGCAAATTGTGTAAAGCAATGCAACCAATACATCTGCCTGGATACCTGAAAGGGAAAGTTGATCTAAAATGTGTAGCTTTGAAGCCTTAGTTTGGGCATATGGCCAGCTACGGCAGAAGTCTTACACATTTTAACATTTCTGGCACTTGAAAAGATTTCTGTTTTGGATTACAGCTCCGGAACCACCACCTCTGGCTAGTATGGTAATTGTAATAAATTTCCAAACACTGGCATGTAGTGGTTTTTTGTTTGTTTGTTTGTTTGTTTCCGGTTTGGTTTGGTTTGGTTTGGTTTTGACAGTTGCTCTAGTTCCCTAGCAGTTTGGTTTCCCTTTTCTGCATTTTTTAAATTCCAATTCTATTGTATCCTGTTAAGGGATGCAGTTGGTACAATGCTGTAGTGAATAACAAGTGAAGCTACAACATTGCTTTGTACAAAAGCATTGCAGCAAACAATCCCTGTAACACTGATTTACATGTGTCCCGTAGAAGTCATTCTGTTGTTGGAGGGGACTGGTTTTCTTCATAAAAATGTGTAATTTCTTCTCTGATTTTTTTACAGTATCCTTCTAAAAGCAAGTAGGGGCTTACTTTTCAAATCATTTATTTTTTGCTTTTTAAGGCGTAAAACCATTAATAAATGAGTATAATCAGAGTGGTCCAAAGAATTGAAAGAAACATCCTAGACTGAATTTATCATATGCTTAGGCTAATATGTGATCAACTGTAGGATACAGGTTGAATCTCCCTTATCCAAAATATTTGAGATCAGAAGTGTTTTGCTTTTGAGGGTTTTTTTTGTTTTGTTTTTTAATACCTATATTTGCATATATGTACATAATTAAATATCTTGGGGATGGGACCCAAATCTAAATAGAAAATTCATTTCTAGAAAAAATAGAAAATTCATATACACCTTATATACATAGCCTGAAAGCAATTTTGTACAATATTGTTAATAATTTGGTGCATGAACAAAATTTGTGTACATTGAAAGCAGAGGGGTGTCATCGTGTCTCAGGTACGGGAACTCCTTTGTTTTTCATGTTACATTATAAGTCACATTAAAAGTTATTCATGTTACATTAAAAGTATGACCCTCAGTTATAAGTATATAACAACTTACTCCAGCCTCCAGTACATCAGATGCCTGGGCCAGCTCAGATTTTGGAATATAATAAAAACACACTGAAAAGGCACATAGGAAGAAGTTGGGGGGGGGGGGGAACCAAACTCAAGGCTGGTGTTGTGCATTTGGAAAGAAAAGCACAAATGCAAGTGTTTTCACCTTCCACACTCTCTCACCTTCTTCTCTGCAGCTGTCTGTATCCTGCCAGACTTCATTGATTTCACTGCAAACAACAACAGCAACCTCTCAATCCTGTTTTGTTGTTGTTGCAATGAAATTGGTAAAGTCTGGAAGGATACAGTCAGCTACACTTTTTTGTAACCAATGTCTGTTTTTAGATGAAAAATCAGTTGAAAATGCTTCTTGTTTCATAATTAAGAATATAATGGAATACCAAAATGGCAGTAATATTAAAGAGTTACTACAGAAGATTTAATAACTCCAGAACTAAAAGCTGAGATAGATAAAATTTAATCTACAAACACTCTGAAGAAGCTCTGAGGGTAAAGTCCTACAGTTATTCCCAAGATGCTTCTCGGAACAGGAAGCTTGCACATGGTAAAATGCAGTTCAGCCAAACTCACTGCATGCAGAACAAAAATGTTGATGACCCGACATAGATATAAATACAGAAGAAAGTAATAAAATAAGATCAAAAGACATGGACACCACAAAGAGATAAGCAAAATGCTTAGTCACCAAAATCATGGCATAACACCAGCTAAACAGGCATCTGTCAGATGAGAACAAAAACCAAAGTCCTAGTGATCTTAGTTCAAAGACAGCATCTGGATTATAAATTTCTAAACTTCGGCTTGTGTGATCTCAGGGAACACTAAATAATGATAATTTCAGAGACTATCAAAAAGCAATAGCAAAATCCTACACAAAGGATAAGTTGTTAATGATTCTTCAAGTCATTTAAACTGGAATAATTGATACCAGGTTTTCCCCCTGAGTTTTTAAAAAAGATTTGCATCGTCGACAGTGTGAATAACCCATTCGAATAGAGCCAGGATAATTTGAGATTAAACTCTGCATTAAACTTGAACATGTTTTGAATACTGTACATTTGCATTGTCGACTCCATCTTTTTCCAAGTGCTGGCACATGTGAGCACCCAAACTCCCAGAGATGTGATTCCGCAGTGTGAATAACAAACCCGGAATGTGTGAGATTATTCACATCGTTCCACTAAAAAAAAGATATCTGAATAACCCCTGAGTCCAACCACTACACTTAACCCTGCATGGTATATTTTTAAAAAGCTGAAATCCTGATATTCAATGCTCTAAAGAAGGAGCAGTTACCAGCCCTCCCATTGCAAGAGGCTCTGCTGCCTCTCTTCTCTCCTCCCACCACACAATTCTCCTTCTCTGTTTTCAATAACTGGCCGAATGCCCAGTCCACAGTTCAAGGTATTCATGCAGACTGTGTGGGGCAGGAATCATCCAGGCCAGACCCCCCCCCCCCACTGCTTGGATTTCCTTTCTTTCTTTCTCTATCTCTTTTTCTCCCCATCTGTCACCATGGGGGCCACTCGCTGGGGGATCTGCTCTGCAGGGAAAATCAGCCACGATTTTCTCGTGGCTCTGAAGACTTTGCCACCGGAAGATCACAAGGTACTATAAAAAGAAGTCCAGGCTGGTTTCGCCATGTTAGCTTTTTATAACAGCAGCAACAGTAACCAAGAGTCTTGTAGCAACTGAAAAGGATTATGGTTAATTTGGTAAAAGATTTCCTGGACAGCAGCCCGCTTTGTCAGGTGGAGATGATTGCATTTGCTGCATCTGCTCTACAGAAATAATGCAGTTTGACCCCACTTTAACTGCCACATCTCAATGCTAGGAAATTCTGAGATGTGCAGTTTTGTAAGCTATTTAGCCTTCTCTGTCAGAGAGCTCTGGTGCCCCAACAAACTACAAATCTCAGGATGGATGAAGCCATGCGTGTTGTCAAACAGCATTAATTCTGCAGTGCAGATGCAGTCTAATGGACTTTATCACATAGGGGGAAATCAGGGATTTCAAGAGCCATTATCCCATGAAAATCATGCAATCGTGGGAAGATTTCCACACACATTGCGATTAAAGAGCCATTATCCTGGAAATAACCAGGCAATAACCAGCAACAAATCATTCACGGGATTACTCCATGAATGATTTGTTGCTGGCTATTGCCTGGTTATTTCCGGGGTAATGGCTCTTTAATCATGACGTGTAAAAATCTTTACCAAAATCGCACAATTTTCGTGGGATAATGGCTCTTTAAACCCCCAATTTTCCCCATATTCCCAAGAATTGTGCACAATAAAACAGATTCGTTGTGAAAGTATTATGCAGAGTGTGCAGAAAAGAAAGTGGGGGGGGGGGTAGAGAAGAAGCCCCATGTCTGTGCAAGAGATGATTCCCCCACCAGTTTCTGCAAGTCTGAAATGCGATGTGACGCCTGTGTTCTTTGGAGTAATTTAATACTTAAGAGTATTCTTAAAGAAACTGGATTGTCTGGAGCTGGGGCAGGTTTTGCTCTACTCATCACTACTCAGTGATGCAGAATTCACCAAGCAAATCTCCCCCCACCCCACCCTCTGCTATTGGCAAATTGACTGGCAGAAATTACGTCCACAATAGCTTTTGAGCATGAGCCCACGAAGGGCATGCTCAGTATGACTCCAAAGTCTAAATACTGTTGTTGCAGTAGTAGTCGTTGTTGTTTGACTTCAAGTAATTTCTATCATGGTGGTTTCTTGGCAGAATTTGTTCAAAAGGGGGTTTGCCCTTGCCTTCTTCTGAGGCAGAGAGTGTGTGACTTGCCCAAGATCACCCAGTGGGTTTCCATGGCTGAGCAGGGATTTGAAGCCTGGTCTCTTGGGCCCCATTCACAATTGCATTTTTGTGGTGGTAGATCCTGGCAGATTTGTTGATGCAATACCGAATCTGACCCGAATAGAAGTGCACACTACGTTTACCCTTATCGAATCTCTCCGGTGCAATTTAACCCTGTCAAGTTCATGCTGACCAAAGTACCAATTAAAAATGGAGCCTCCTTATCGATTGCATTCAATCATTTTTGGTTTTTTTGTTGTTGTTGTTCTGTCAATCAAATGATGCGCATCTACGTCACACTGTTTGGGCCAAAAATAACCCCTCATCCTCAGAGGATGGGGAGGACAAGACTTTTGGAGAACTCCTTGCCATGACACCCCTA
>CM034710.1:14296069-14313284 GCA_020142125.1 Phrynosoma platyrhinos | reverse complement strand
TAGTGTTCTAGTCCAGCATTCAAATCTCTCCACCATGCTGGCGCTAAATACTGTATTATACAGCAAAAATAAAATTTGAAAGCAAATATTAGTGTGTATGTGTTTGTGTGTGCTTTCCAAGTAGGTAGGTGGGAAAGAACTTCCCATGCCCAAGAGATGAATATATGGAGCACTCCTTCCTTGAATAGAAGTCCACAAATACTTCTATTTAAAGTTTTAAACGCTCTAAAAAGAGGAGAACATTTTTAAATGGCCCATCACCAATCAACCTGCAACTTAGGTTAATTGGGGTAGGGGCATTTAAGGTTTTCAGGTCCTCCACCCACCTGATTTCAGATGTTTTTTAGATGTATATCCATGCCCTCCAAAAATTCACAGGTAAAAACTGGGGCATGTGTGATCAAGGAATAGCAGCGTATGGTCAAGATGGCAAAAGGTGTTAATGAGGAAGAACACACAAACAAGGAGAGGCTGTAGCAGTTTGATTTTGCATTAGATCATTGAGAAAGGCAAGACTCCATCCTCTTTTCTTATCTCCCCCCTGCTAATTGCCGGCAAACTACTTTTGCATTTTGAACTCAGTTTGCAGCAACTGAAGCAAGCTGAGTGCAAAGGGGAAAAGTGGGAGGAGAAGAGAGAAACAGACATGTTAACAGCAGCTGGAAAAGTGGGATTACAGAGGACTAATTGGGACTGTAGCTACCAAATTGGGATGGTTGGAGAGTATGTATATCCCACCTTTCTCCTGGCATGGGACCTAAAGCAGCTCACAAAAAGGCTAAAACAAGAAAAAGCTAAAAACCTGATAATAAAAATGTTAAAATATAATTAATTTTTTCAAGTGTAAAAGCATTTTCATGTGTTGTTGTTGTTGTGTGCCTTCAAGGCATTTCTCATTTATGGTGGCCCCAAGGTGAGCCCATCACAGGGTTTTCTTACAAAATTTCTTCAGAAGAGGTGCCATTGCCTTCCTCTGAGTCTGAGAGAGTGTGACTTGCAATGGGTTTCCATGGCTATGCAGGTATTCGAACCCTGTTTTCCCAGTTTCCTAGTCCAACATTCAAACCACTACACCATGCTGGCTCTTTTAGAACGATATAATTTCAAATTGGATGAATAAATATTTGCTAGAGAGTTTGGGCAGATGTTGGAGGATTCTCTCTTGGGTACATGAATCCCAAGCTGATTAATTTAATACTGCCCACCCACTCCCGTTCCTTCCAGGTGGTGGCCATTGCTTCTCGAGACCTCAGCCGTGCTCAGGAATATGCCAAGAACCACACCATTCCCAAGGCCTATGGTTCCTATAAAGAATTGGCTCAGGATCCAGATGTCGGTAAGCAGCCTTTATTGAATCCAGGAGACACTTATGGAGACATAAGGGTTTTCTGCTAATAGTATGGTGTCCTCTGAATATCTTAGATTGTTGATGTTCCTTCCTCCTATTTTCACTCCTCCTTCTTCTGTGTCCAAGCCTGCTTTTCATGGAGGAAACACAGGGAGATATAGTCCTTCAAATAACCTATACCCAAGCTGTATAGGGCTTTAGGAGATTAGCTTAAGGTAACTCTTTCTTTGTGGCAAAGTTCAGCTTGAGTGCTTTTCCACAGGTTTCCTTTCTTTTTCACAGATGTGGTATATGTGGGAGTGATACATCCCTGTCATCTCCCAGCCACCCTCCTCTTCATCCAAGCTGGAAAGAATGTGCTCTGTGAGAAGCCCCTAGGTATGAATGCTGCCGAGGTCAAGGCAATGGTGCAGGCAGCTCGAGAAAAGAATGTCTTCTTTATGGAGGTAAGAACAGAGCTTGGAAAGTACCATTTGGGGCTGCAGTTTTCATACTCTCCTGATCAGCATGTGGTAGAGTATTCTGGAAGCTGCAGTCGAAAAAAGTCATTTTTCTTTTTTTTATTAAATAATTGTTATTAAAGCATTTTTGTACATCATATAAAATACAATCACATATCATACATGACCAACAGGCAAAATTATTACATACTTACTCCTATACTAATAAACTATATTACAAACACTAATAACACTTATAAACTAAATAATTATAACAATTATATACATCACGACAATACAGATTAGATTAAACTCTAGACATAACATCCATTCCTCATTCATTACTTCCTATTGCTGACCTTAAGCTGTTTCTCCGTATATATATTTCCTGATGACCCTAATTTCTAAACAAATAATATGATTTCTCTCCATCTTTATATATATATTTTAAAAAGTCATTTTTCCAAGGTATGCATAAAGGGCAAGTCCCACCTCAACTCAGGTCACAGACCAAAATGGCGACAATGTAAAGCAGTTGAATGTTGAGTCACTATCCTCTTCAACACACTCAGCTCCTCCAGACTCAAACTCAGCCCTGTGATGCAAGAGAAAAGGACAACAGTCTACTTTGGCTAGCAATAGTTGTTGCATTATGTCTACATAATGCAGGGTGGCCTTCCAGATATTTTCATAGTGCAATTGTAGTGAATGGGTGGCCCTCTAGATGTTTTTGGACTACAATTGAGGACCTAGAAAAGATTTTTAAGGGGAGGGAAGCTCAATATTGGCAGGCAGTTATTAATTTTGCTGGCTTGCAGGGACTTGGAGGAGGAGGACAAATTACGTTCCTGATCCATTATCACCGAAACACCCTTAAGTATGAGTATTCTCATAAGTACTTAAGAGTTGTCCTCCATGTGTTAATTGTAACTTACTCCTAATTAAGTGTGTGTAGTGTAGTGGTTTGAGTGTTAGACTAGGACTCTGGACACCGAGGTCCAAATCCCTACTGAGCCATGAGAACCTCTGGGTCACCTTGGGCAATCTCAGCATCTGGGAGAGGCAATGGCAAACCTCCTCTGAATTTTAATATTTTTTTTCCTCTTGTCCGTCAGGCTTTCTGGACCCGTTTTTTCCCAGCTTTGGAGAAGATTCGTTCCTTACTGAGTCAAAGAACAGTGGGGAATGTGGTGGTCCTCCATGCTGAATTTGGTATACCTCTGCTGTCAGTCCCCAGATGTGTGGAAAAAGAGCTTGGAGGTGGTGCCTTGCTAGATATTGGTATCTATTGCATCCAGTTGGCCTGCATGGTCTTCAATGGAGAGAAACCGCAATCCATTGTGGCCTCAGGATTCTTGCATGAAACAGGTTAGTGTTTGCTTGAGTATATCCTTGGACCCTAAAAGTCTATAGAGAGCACCAGCTACTATTCAAGTAGCAAATGACAGAACTAAATTTCCTAATCCATTATGATTTATTGGTTTCCTTCTGAAGGTTCCTTTTAACAAAGGATGTCACATACTGCCTGAAGCCCAGGGGAAATGGCCATGGCATCTCCTGTTTACTCTGTTTTAATCTCTATATTTGAAAGGGGAAGGTTTATTTTGCACAGGTTGTTTAGAGAGAACCCCTTTGGGGTCTTCAGAGGCAGAAGGGGTCACCAGTGTGGGATGCTTTCAGACTCACTGGTCATGCACATGCCAGAGGTGGAGGTGCACCAGTGATGCTTGGCTGTGGCTCCAGGAACCAGAGGCCAGCCAGACACTGGAGGATCTTCCAAGGCCAAGGACACACACCAGAGATGTTGCTGTTGCTGACTCAGCAAGAGGGCACAAGTTGCTTCTCAATGGCAGCAGTGGCTTCTCCTGCCATCACTTTTTGTCCAGCTTGAGGCATAGCTAGGCAAGGGCCAGGGATCAAACTAGGCAATGTCAAATGATCCCCATTGGCTTACCAGAGGCCCCATTCCTGCAAGTCCAACTACACCCTTGCGCTGCCTTTGGAAGTCCTTTCTTCCCCACCTCTTGCTCTGCAGGAGATATATACAGATCTGTGGTCTTTTCTTGCTGGACAGCTCTGGATGTGTTGGGCTATAACTTTTGGACATGATGATGAGAGCTAAATTAACATACTTAAAAACAGAGATGTGACAATGTGACACACAAGCTTCATTTACACAAGCACTGGCAGGGCATGTTTGTCATCTCATCTGAGGACCTTGTCACAGGGAGGCAAATTGCTTAAATCCCATGCAGAAACAGGATTTAAAAATCCAACACCCCCCTTGCAAAAGCGGGTTGTTTTTCAGATGTATTTGTGTAAAGGAGAAATAACGTGATATTAACCCGAACTGAAAGTCACCAAAACCTGCTCCTTTTTACTTTCAGAAGTTCCCAAATACTTTCAGAAGTTCCTTTCACAAATACCAACTGAATATAGATGTACTGAGCTATATCAGAACTAGTGATGGTCAGAGGCTCATACAAACTATAGAACTTCCTAAAGAACTGGTCAAAGAGGCACATGGTAATTATTTATACTTTACAACTGAGAAACATAGTAGCTGATAAGTAATTAACACAAGATCCACTTTAGGTACTGAAACATTGATCTTCCAGGATAGATTTTTACATACTGTTTTAAATTTAGACCAGTGGCATCACAAGGGTGTGTGGGGGGGACTGCATCAGGTGGCACCCTAAGGAGGGGACACTACTGCTCCTCAAACCCTTACCTTTAGGCAAAAACAGGCTGTGGCATTCACCTGCTTCCCTTTAAAATGCTTTAAGAGATGGTGGGAGTGGGGTGAAGCTTAGGGGGAGGAGAAAGGAGTGGCCCGTGAATTTTTAAAATTTCAACATTCAAATTTCAAAATTTTAATTTTTAAAAATTGAAAATTTTACATTGTTTTACTTTTTTAAATGTTACTTAAAAACGTCACATTTTAACCAAATCTTCACTATGTATATATAAATACATTTAGGTTGTGAGTATGATATTGCAATTTGAAGGTATAATTTTAATTTTGCTATTTGTTTATGTCACAACTATTAACATTACATTCAGTGGTATATGGGAATTATAATTTACAAGTAACATTAGTGCAAAAAAGCATTACTAAGGATTCTGTATGGTGTGACATGGGAGGAGGAGGTCAATGGGGGGGTGACACCATGAGTTACTGCACCAGGTGACACCAATCCTAGCGTCACTACTGATTCAGATAGCATGTTTTGCTGTGAAATCTCTCCTGGGGCAGTCTAGGGACAGTTGATGAAAATATCCTGTAGGTGACAGTTGACTTGCCAGTCCAGTTCTGGCTGGTTGAAGTAAATGTCCCCCAGAGGACCTGAGTATACGGGGCAGATTATACAAGATGGGCAATCCCATAGTTAACTCGGACCCAAACCATATAGGGCTTCAAGGGTGATAACCAACACTTTGTATTGTCCAGAATGCTTGACATCCCTAACTGCATTCCAGAAACTGCATAGGTCAGCATATTACCTGCACTCAGAAAGTTTAAAAAGGATGCTGCCATGAAAAATTTGGGCATTGGGCATTGGCACAGGTGTGTTTATGTTCCTCCCTCCAGGAGTAGACAAAATAGCTTCAATCATCCTGAACTACTCAGGCCAACGACAGGCAGTCCTCACCTACAGCATAATGAACCAGTTGCCCAATCGAGCAACCATTAGTGGCACCGGTGGAATAATTGAGGTGAGTCCTCAGCTGAAAGAATCATGGGGTAGAAGGGCGCTTCTTTGTCTGGAGATTCTGAGAGGACTAGATTTCAAGAAAATAAGTTGCCATTGGGTGGCATTAAGCAGCTTGGAACCTGGCTACCAAGATCTTTAGAAGAGGTCTTCTTGAACATACCAAAAACTGCAGTTCCTTCTTGATGGGGATCCAGCAGAATGCTTACTACAGTATTTGCTGCCAAATTGTGGACCCCTCTCTCCTCCAAGTTGTGATCAGTTCTCACTCTTGCTGCTCTTACGAAAGGTGTGAAGACACATCTCTTCAAATTTTCCTGTTAAACTGCTTGACATTTATGGTGATTATTTCAATTAGAGTGAAGATTTTAACAGTCTTACTGATTCATTTGTTTTCATTGCTGCTTCTTTTTTGTTTATTTTTCAATGGTGTTTGCTTGTGGCCTTGAGAGGGTTTGGGTTTGGTTTGGTTTTCAGTGCTCTGGAAAAGCGAGAATAAAAATGCAAATAAACAAATAATGAATTTAATACCTGCAGATTCCAGGCTATTTCTGGTGCCCACAGGAGTTGGTCATCAATGGGCAGAAGGAAGAGTTCCCCCTTCCCTCTCCATCCCAAAAACTGAACTTTGCTGGCAGCACAGGTCTACGCTATGAGGCAGAGCATGTCAGACAGTGTCTTCTCCAAGGTAACAGCCCCAGACTCTGATCATGTTTTGCACATGGATGTCCTTTGGTTACAAAGCAGACAGTTCACAGGCATCTCCTCACCTTGACCCTTTCTTGTTTCTCTTCTCTTGTTTCTCTTCTGCCTCCATTAGGCCTGAAGGAGAGCCCTGTCATGTCTCATGCAGACAGTGAACTAATTCATTCCATCCTGGATGAAGCCCGGAAGCAGCTGGGGGTATCCTATTCTCAGGACTGTGCCTGATCCATGCTATACTTTGTTCTTCTGCCTCTGTGTGTACGAGAGAAGAAACGTACAGATGTTATTTCTAGAAATCCTAATGCTGTATGCATGTATTAGAAAAATATGCTAATACCAGTGAAGTTGCAAGTCCAATTACAAAATTTGCAATTTGCAGTTAAGTTCTAGAGACTCATTGTTTGTTATAGTTCCCTCATCTCAGTACCAAATTGTAAAATCAAGGAAAATTTACATCTTATCCCCCCACCATTTTATATGGCTTATAGCAAAAGCTTTTTCTTTTTCTTTTCTAGATTAGGAATTTCAGTGGAACAATTTTAGTAGATCAGTTTCAATAAAACAAGACTACAGCATTTGTATGAGCACAGACTTATGAACAGAATTCCTCTAAAGTAATCAGCTTGAACATGATGGAAATTGTGATGGAAAGGTACTTCAGAGATCATTCACACTCAGTTTTTTTGTCCCAAGGAGATGTGGATTGCCGCGTTGATACAAGTGTACCAGGTGTATTCAGGGCGAGTGTGAACACCAAGGAAATAACCTGGATTCATCCCAGACTATTTTCATTGTATGAATGAGGCCTGGGTTTCATGGACCCATAAGCCTATCTTTGAATGCAGTTAGGGATGTCAACCATTAGCAGAAGGGCTCCAGAACGAAGACAAGGATGTGGGGCCCACAAAGAGCTTTGAAATGCATCAAATATTAAAGTTTCCCTTTAAAATTAAACCTAATGGTGGAATTACTTAGTATGAGTTTCCCCCCAAAATCTGGCCTCCATCTGAATACTTTAGGCTGCCCACAAGCTGGCACCTGAGGGATCAATTGTTCACCCCTGTGAGAAAGACAGCAGGCTGGCAAGATATTTGGGCACAACGAAAAGCCATATAACAAGAACTCTGTGCTGTTTCTTAGCTTCTGACAAGTAATATATATAACTAGGATTCAACCAAAAGGCAAAGGTTCTTAAAATCCAAATCAAAGATTATGCTGTGGAGTGATGACAAATTTAATGCTCATTGTGAATAAGCTGGATGATTCTCCAGATGTATCCACACTGCAGAAATAAAGCATAAATTTAAACTGTCATGGCTTCATCCTGTGGAATCCTGGGATTTGTAGTGTGCTGAGGTATTCAGCCTGGTCTGTCAGAAAGCTCTGGTGCCTTACCAAACTACAAATCCAGGATTCTGTAGGACAGAATTCACACTACGAAATAATCCAGTGTGGAAACAGGGTTATTTCCCTGTTGTTCACACTTGCACCGAGTGCACTTGGTGCAATTTGTGGTGGGGGTGCCTGAAAACCCACTTAGCCCAGTATATTTGATAGTTAAAAGTAGTGACAAACTGTTTTATTTCTGTAGTGTGGTTCCACCCTTTCCTGCCATGAATTCAGGTCCCTGTGGCTTCAAGAAGTTAAAAATACTTTCCATGAGGATAGAGCGACCAGATGTCCTTAACCACAAAGGAGGAAAAGGTACTGCAAAATGTAGCACAATCAAGAAAAATGGAGGACATTATCAAATAAAAGCTAAAAACACCAATATAAATGTAAATTTTTGCTTCTTAGTCATGCTCAAAATGGAGAACGTTTTGAAATTCAGACAGAAGGCTGAAATGTAGGACATGTCCTGGGAAAGGAGGACGTCTGGCCACCCTGCATGAGACCAAAAATATGGAAATTTAAGGAGGGGTTGATTGCCATATGATGTGTGACAGCAATATTACTAATTTTATTTATGCCCTGCCTTTCTTCCAACAATGGGACTCAAGATGTCTAACAATATATCTAAACAATACAGATGACAAACTATATACATCAATTGATAAAAGTCTAATGTTAACTACAAACCAATTAAATAATTTATCAAGTTGCATGGCAGGGGATTGGACTTAATAGCCCTTGTGGCCTCTTCCAATTTTATGATTTTAAGGTCCCAAACACACTGCAGAAATAATCCAGTTTGAGACCGCTTTCACTGTCCTGGCTCAGTGCTAAGGAATTCTGGGAACTGTAGTTTATTGTGGCACCAGAATTCTCTGACAGAGAAGGCTAAATGTCTCCCAGCTCCTAGTACAGTTCCCAGAATTCCCTAGCACTGAGCCAAGGCAGTGAAAGCGGTCTCAAAACTGGATTATTTCTGCAGTGTGTTTGGGAACCTTTGTTTTCTTGCTCATAAGGCACACAGGGATAGAGCGGCCATGCCGCCCAGCTTCACTTAGGGCCTAAGCAGACTGCCAGAAATAGTGCACATTAAATTGAGGCACTGCCCTGGCTCAGTGCTAGGGAATCATGGGAACTATAATTTATTGTGGCACCAGAGCTCTCTGACAGAGAAGGCTCAATGTCTCAGGGAAAAAAACAATTCCCATGATTCCCTAGCACTGAGCCAGGGCAGTGCCTCAATTTAATGTGCACTATTTCTGGCAGTCTGCTTAGGCCTATAGTTAGACGGTATTAAAATCAGTATTTAAAAAACCCAAAGGATCCTTATATTAAGTCCTCCATATACGCTGGTGTCAATTTTATAAAAATAAAAATAATATAAAAATAATGATAATAATAATAATATAATGGCGGTGATTAAGGAGGAGGAGGAGGGAGACACCATAGAGGCGCAAAAGGACAGAGCGGCCACGCCGCCCAGCTTTAAATGGCGGTGACTATAGAGGAAGAAGGAGCGTCTCTCTTTACGTCCCTTTCCCATCGCGCTGCCCGTGACGTCATTTCCTTTGCCGGGTGTTTCCGGCCCTCTCCCTGAGCGCCAGAGAGGGTAACCCCGTGGCGCGCGGTGGGCGGGGCCTCTTTCCCGTGCGGCCGCCGAGGAGCAGCCATGGCGGAGCCGAAGGTGAGGGAAGCGTTGAAGGCCCAAGAGGCCTTTCTTCTTTCCCTGCCGAGGGTCAGGGGAGTTGGGCGGGTGAGGGAGGCTGAGGAAGTCCGTTTCCCCCTTCCTCATCCCTGGCTGGCGGAGCGGGAGAGGGACGGTGAACCCGCCTCGCTCAGTCGCTCGCAGGGCTTCAGTCTGGACCAGGCCTCGGGCGGGAGAAGAGTCTCTCTGAGCATGTGGAGAGGGAGGGAAGGAGGGAGGGAGAGGGCTCCTCTCATTGCAGGCTTCCCCCCTTTTGTATGAATTGGAGATCAACGTGTCAGCAGGATTTTTTTTTAATTTAAACTTTTATTACACTATTTTATTATACTTTTATATTATTTGTAAGCAAGGAGTTGGAGTGGTAAAAAGGTACCGACTCTGACTCCAAATAAAAACTTTTAATTTTATGTGTGTGTATATATATATGTATATGTATATGTGTGTGTGTGTTATACATATACAACAACAATAACAAAATAATAATAATAACAATAATAATAATAATAAATTGACACCAGCGTTTATGGAGGACTTAATATGAGGGTCTTCTGGGTTTTTTAAATACTGATTTTAATATGGTGTAACAATGTGAAGATTGTCAGTTTTTTAAAAGGTACGTACTGAAACAAATGACCGTAGTTGCCCATTTGTTGTTTGTTGTTGTTAACTGCCCTCAAGTGGATCTTGACCAATGGCGACCCTATGGATGAGACATCTCCAAGACCCTCTGTCCTCCGCTGTTCTGCTCAATTCCTACAAACCCATACAGTGATCTCCTTAATAGAGTCCATCCATCTGGCATATGGCCTTCTGCTCTTCTTACTTCCCTCCACCTTCCCTAGCATTATTGGGTTTTTTTTCCAAAGAGTTCTCTTTTCTCATGATGTGTCCAAAGTACGACAGTCTCAGTTTGGTCTTCTTAACTGTCCAGCTCTCACATCCATACATGGTAATAGGGTATTCCCATACATAGGGAAACCATACTTGGCCCCAGGGATTCATTGAAGAATACTTGCCCATAGGAAAACCATACTTGCCTATAGGGAAATAATGTTTTCCCATAGGGAATCATTGGGGAATTCTTGCCTATAGGAAAACATTGCATAATGTTTGCCCATAGAGAATCATTGGAGAATACTTACCTATAGGGAAATATTAGGAATTACCTGCCCAGTATTGGGAATATTGGGGAAATACTTGCTTATAGGGAAACCTAGGAAACATCTCCAAGGTTTCCCTACAGGCAAGTACTGTCATTTGTTTTAGTATGTCTCTTTTTAAAATATTAACTTTAATACAGTCAATACAATTTGATACAGTTTAATAAAGTCTGTTAATCTGAGCATGTGGGGTGAGAAAATGGGGGGGGTCCTCTCATTGCAGACTTCCCCCTTTTGTATGTATTGGAGATCAGCGTGCCAACAGAATTTTTTTAAAAAAATCAAACTTTTATTATACTTTTATTGTATTACAAATTGGTATTTTCTTAATTCCTAGCGTGTTAGTTCTTAGTCCCTCCTTCTCTTTCCTTTCCTTCCTCCTCCCAAGAAAGGGGGGGGGGAAGGGAAGGAGGGAATAAGAAAAGTTGTTAGGAAATAAGAAAGTACTGTATAGAAAGGAAAGAGGGTTATTTTTAAAAAAAATAGTTAATAATTGGATGCAGGACAAAGTGGAAATGTGTTTTGTTTTGTTTTTAAATTTAAAACTTTTTTATATTTAAAATTAGTATCAAAGATTATTAGAGGACTTAATGTAAAGGTTATCCGGTTTTTTAATGTTTTATTCATTTTAATGCAGTCTATTAATGTTGTGAGGATTGCCTTTTTTAAAAAAGTTAATGTTAATGCAGTCTAATAAAATGATGTTTTTTAAAAAATATTTTTAAATATTTTTCTAATAAAAATGATGTTTTTAAAAAATATTTATTAATGTTAATGCAGTCTAGTAATACTGCTTTTAAAAAAGTATTTAATAATTTTAACAGTCTAATAATGTCATGAGGGTTATTTTTTTAAAAATAGTTACTTTTATTACAGTCTTAATAGTATTGTGAGGGTTATTGGTTTTTTAAAATATTTTAAAATTTATTTATTTATTTTAACACAACCTAATAATATTGTGAGGCATGTCTGAATTAAACTGATTCAAGTCTACAAAAGCACATGCTGACACTTATTTCTTTCAGTTAGCCTTAAAGGTGCTACAAGATCCGTTTACATAACTGGTTTTACAGACTAACACAGCTCTATCTTTAAATTCTGCCACTATGGAAGGTGAATGTAGATACTTGGTTAAGAAACAGCAGAATAAGC
Source organism: Phrynosoma platyrhinos (assembly GCA_020142125.1). Lineage (NCBI taxonomy): Eukaryota > Metazoa > Chordata > Lepidosauria > Squamata > Phrynosomatidae > Phrynosoma > Phrynosoma platyrhinos. Next base: position 14,301,666 of record CM034710.1, on the reverse strand, counting down.
AGACGTGACTGATTCTAAGTGGAAGTCTTGGTTCATCCTTTTAAGGTCTTGAGATATCATGGCTTCAGTCTAGAGATCTTTTCATAATTTTCCTCTTCCACTTTCATTATTATTAGAACATTCAGATGTCAATGGCTGTAGAAACTGCAGTTTTGTTAAATACAGAGAACTATTTTTGTAAATCACAATTAGCAGTTAAAATCCTCCTTTTCTTTTCTAGGTGTTGGTGATTGATGGACGTGGCCACTTGCTTGGTCGCCTGGCAGCCATTGTGGCTAAACAAGTCCTATTAGGTAAGGTTCATTCAGGTATGGGAGAGAAAGAGGGGGCTGTTCCACTCCCATTTTAGTTTATAGAGAGGTATTGGTAATCTAAAAGATACACAGTGGAAAGTGGCTGCACTAATTTATTTTTTACTGATGTGTTTTGAAACAGCTTATGATACCTATTGACTTTGCATCACAAAAGTAATGCTGGTAAGGCTGAAAGAAAAATAATCTGCCTAAGACTCTGATAGGCGATAGAGATGGTGTGAGCTGCAAAAGCTAGAGCAACTAATTTGATCCCACTTTCCTCCTCTAGTAAACATTTCACAGAAGACAAACTGGTAAGGTGTGAAGACAAGTTACTTGGCTCCCCAGAATTGAACACTAAGCAGACAAAGGGTTTGAGCCCCAAATTCCAAATTATGTATTTGCACTCACAAAGCACAACACCCCACAGGAGGCAGAGATGAATTTAAACACTTTTAATTTCCAGAACTGTCTTTCTGTATACTTGGGGTGCAGAGGCATTCTTAGTGATGAAAGCAGTGCTGTAGGTTGCATGTCTTAGATCAGGGGTAGGCAACCTTTCCCCTTTAAGGGCCGAGGGACTTCAGCTCCCAGAAGCCTCAGCCATGTTGGCCAATAGTCCCATGTTGGCCAATAGCTCCTGGGATTCTGGGAGCTGAAGTTCCTCGGCCCGTAAAGGGGAAAGGTTGCCTACCCCTGTCTTAGATAATAGCTATAAATTCATTTTATAAATGCATCATTATTTCAGTCAGGAGTGGCAGGAAGCCAAGCGGTCATCAAGGAAGGAATCACAAACGCCACTTTGAAGACCCCACATGTATACTGTCTTGCAGCCTTATTACCTAAGACATTTCCTATTGGAAATACTAGGCATTTAACTTCAGATCTTGTTTGAAAAATGTTTCTGTGCCACTGGTGGATTATTCCTCATTCTGCCAGAATGCTGAGCTCTAGCTTTTCCAGCTGTGTGTTAGGGTGTGGGGACCTGAGAGGGAGTGGATGGATATGTACTAGGATGCCTGGAGCCTGAGTCAGCCTGCAGTCTCAAGGGACAGCATATATGCCTGTACCTTATGAGTACCTGCAAAATCTGGTTTTCCCCTCCTGAAGTATTGGTGGTCCATCATGAGTTCTGTGGAGAAGGACACAAAATTTGATCTTGAACTTTGTTTTCTCTCTCTCTCTCTCTCTCTCTCTCTCTCTCTCTCTCTCTCTCTCTCTCTCTCTCCCAGGACGCAAAGTTGTGGTTGTCCGTTGTGAAGGTATTAACATATCTGGCAACTTTTACCGCAACAAATGTAAGTAATACAGTAGCTTCAACATCTGTCCATACTTTGGACACTGGAGGTCTTTCATCATCTCTCCTATTCACTTAAAATACTTGTCTGTTTGCCATTTGTGATGAACCCCCTGCCACTGCCATCTAATAACTACTAAATTCATTCCCATGTGTTGTTCTATTCTTCACCTGTAACAATCAGGGTCCAGAACAATCTGGTCTTTTCAAAGCTGACTTAAAACAGAGGTCAACCATCTGAAACAACTTATGCTTAGTGTTGGGTGTAGTGTATTACTGTACAAGTTGGCATCTTCACATTAAAAACTTATTGTTTCATATTGGTTAAGTATGTGTTAATCTTTATGGCTGCAAACAACAACAGCTTCACAAGAGAATTGCAGTGGAGAGGGGCAGGATCCTATGGTATAATTAGATTGTTTGCTTCTCAGTATGCATAGCCTTGGGGTTATAATGTAATTCAGTCAGTTTCCATCAGTACATATACAAATGAATGTGCTAGGATTGCAAAATTGTTTGGTTCTGTGAAAACAGCAGGGATTTAAACTAGTGTTTTATACCTGCCACTTTTGCTGTTGTAAAATGACTGGCTTACGGAACAGGGTAGGTGGGGTAGTGGTCTATGATGATGCCTTACCACCATTAGTTTGAGTGTCATGGCCATGAGATAACTGTACATGCACTACCATCTGAGGCCACTGCTCTCCTCCTTTGATACATTCTGCCTTTTGAGTACCCATGTGACATGCACTGTTTGTGAAGAGTAAGGAAGCACTCTACCTGCACAGCTGAATCCTGGTTGCTTCTCGTGTTGAGTTCTCAGGCTCCCAATAAAGGGAGGGGATGAAGAGAGAGATATTGGGATAGAGCAACTAGAAGATTATGACTTGTTGTGGTTGCTTTATGGCTTAAGTGTGGGATGGAATCACTTATCAGTGTGTTTTATTTTTGACAAATTGCTGCAGCTGAGCTGAGGACTATACAGTCCATAAACTTGTGCTCCACACAAAGCTCTGAATATTTTTACTTGGGGTTTTGGGATTATTACATTCCGGGAGATATATTCCAGCCATTGCAGATATGACATGGATGGGGAATCCTTTGATTCTTCAGAACTTGTGCCCAGATGATTGGGATCTGACACTAATTACTAGTAAGCTAAAAGAATGGCCTATGTACTCAAATCGAGAAGGGGTTTGTGGAAACTGGTTGGGCTGTTTGCTTGGTAGCTTCTGACTTTTGAAATCCTTTGGCCACCTTGGTTTAATCCTACAATTAATTTTCCCTTTCCTCAGTGAAATACCTTGCTTTCCTGCGCAAGCGTATGAACACCAACCCCTCTCGTGGCCCTTACCACTTCCGTGCCCCCAGCCGAATCTTCTGGAGAACAGTACGAGGTAAATGTTGCTTTTCCATCTACTTGATATGAGCAAGAAAGTTGTACATATTCTCATGTGCTGTATCCAGGAAATATACATCTAGTTACTTTGGCTGTAACATGTTAGAATTCTGTTAACATACTGGGTGACGGTGATTGAATAAGTCAACTTCTGGTTTGCATTACTTTCTCACATGCTCATTCATATGTCTGTTCTGGCTTATTTGGGTAATAATATATTTTTTAAAATCCACACAAAAATGCAAGATCCAATTCTGTGCAGCACATCAGTTTGTGAGCTGTCTGCTCATACTGTAATTTGCTAAGATTAAGTTTCTCAAGCATCCCTAATACTGGGTGTACATACATTCCAAGGGATGTTCTTTTCCAGATCATTGGGTTATATTCAGTTTTAGACTGTTAAGTCATTGTGTACATTCCAGTGGATGTTCACTTCTAGGTCATTTGGTTGGATCAGCAGGACTTAATTTAGTCATCACAACACTGATTTTAGTGAGTCTTGAGTCCAATCCATTGTCCCAAATTACAAATATCAGTATCATCCACCCACAAAATTTTATTCTGAAAAACAGTATTTTAGACAACTTACACAACTCCGCCTTAAACTGAATTTTGGGTTTCTTCTAGCCCTCCCAACTTCTTCATAACTTTTTTCTCATGTTTCCTCTTTTTCCCACCCAGGTATGCTCCCACACAAGACCAAACGTGGACAGGCTGCCTTAGAGAGGCTGAAGGTTTTTGATGGCATTCCTCCTCCTTATGACAAGGTAACAGTATTCCTCCACCCGGTTTTTTGGGGGGAGTGGGTGGGGGTGACTGATGCGTGGTGTCAGTGATAGGCTTTATTACCTACATTTTTGACTTGTAACCATTGCTAATAAGATATATGTTCTCCCACAGCGCAAGAGGATGGTGGTCCCAGCAGCTTTGAAAGTGGTCCGCCTCAAGCCCACACGCAAGGTATAGTTGCTGTTCTTTTATAGGGCATCTTAACACATTCACTAATAAACATTCAGAATGACTTGGTACCAGCAATTTAAAGTGTGCTCTCCAAGTGTTGCCTGCCAATACTGGCAACAGACTGGTCTGTGATGATGACATTCCACCATTCGTTCGAGTTTCAAGACCATGAGACAACTCCTCATGCACTACCATCTGAGACCCAGTCCATCCTAGTATGAAGTTGTTTGGAGGTGGTACGAGAACCCTTCTGGGCAGGTTGTGGAATATAGAGACCGCATGGTGTAGTTAACAGAGGTCCCAAAACTACAACCCGCGGACCGGACTCGGCTCGTTGAGCCCTTCCTACCGGCCCACGGCCAGTTCTGCCGCCGCCACTGGGCACCATTTTGTGTTCCAAAATGGCGCCCGGAGTGGCACGTGCGCCTCTGGCCCCCCAGAAGATCTGGGAGCGGGCAAACCAGAACAAATCTTGCCAAGAAGACCTCATGATAATTTTGCTTAGGTTCGCTGTAATTTGGAAACAACTTGAAGGCACATAACAACAACAAAACAACAATATGATATAAATCAAGTTAGAACAAGAGGTATGAAACAGGACTTTGAGCTCTGGTATAAAAAACAAACCATTTCTTGGTCTTTGTGGTGCACTAAGGGCTTGGATGTTGATAATGGGAGGGCTTATGCAGGTGTCTTTTAAAACATGAAACTTGGTGAGTAAGAATGGGAGATACTGGTGTTCTGTATGACAAACGTGAGATTCATTGGCTAGTAGGACAGAGTGGAAATGGGGGTCCCCATTGTAGGTGTTGACAGTTATGTCTGCTGCAGTGGAACAGCTTCATGCAATGCCAAGGGCTTGTAATTCTGGTTTGTAAGTTGATGCCTTTTTCTCCCACTCACAGTTTGCTTATTTGGGTCGCCTTGCTCATGAAGTTGGGTGGAAGTACCAAGCCATCACAGCCACCCTTGAGGAGAAACGCAAACAGAAAGCCAAGCTCCACTATGTAAAGAAGAAGCAGCTGATGGTAAGTTAGCCAGAACTCCTAGTGGTTGTGCAGGATATTTTGCATTTAGTGAGCTGGAAAGGAAAGAAAAAAAGGCAGCTCTTCCCTGGCCCTGCATATCAAAAGTTCCAGGACAAAGTGGCTTTCATATCTAGGAGAAACAAAAAACATTGGAAAGAGGGCTTTTTAAAAAGTAGGAGAAAGCCTTTAGATTATCTCTAAGGTTAGACATGTTTAGTGCTACATGTTTACTAATTTGATGTAAATAAGGCCTCACGCTTCTGCTAGTGTCATATGTGAACCATTGGTTAATCCCATGACAATTTCTGTCTGACTCCAAGTGGCTTTCTAACATCAGACCTCTGCTTTCCAGTGCATTTTGGTCTCTGAACTTATTTCTTCCCTTTTTCTTTTTCTTGTAGAAACTCAGAAAGCAGGCAGAGAAAAATGTGGAGAGCAAGATTGCAAAATACACAGACGTCCTGAAGCAGTATGGCATCCTGGTTTAACTCAACTGCTAAGCTTAATTCACAATAAATAAAGAAAAATAGTTTTACAGCTTTTGTGATTTTGTTGAATTTAAGGATCACGTTTAAGTTGCTGTGGATTCCAGTTGAGGGGAAAGGGGTCTTGGGGATGTA
>CM034710.1:14277174-14287308 GCA_020142125.1 Phrynosoma platyrhinos | reverse complement strand
CTCAACACTAGATTCTGTTCCTTCCCTAATCATCCCTGGTATTTGTTTCTCTTATGGGTGTGTAAGTGTTTCTTGGAAATGGTGCTGCCGAACTATTCTGTAATTACAGACCGCAGCCCTTGCACTCCGGTTCCCATCCACTCTTCCTGAGCAACCTTGTGACTGTCAGCTTGTTTGACAAGTCAGGGTTTAAATCTGCTGATTCATCCTGGTTTTGCACCTCATGCTACAAGTCATTTTGCCTACTGTTTTCTTATTTATTTATTTTTACACATTTTTCTATTTCATGGCTGCTGTTTGCTATTGCATTTTTGGATTTGAACTTGGATGACCCAGACTCAGGTCCTCACTGAACCATGTCACTCATTGGATGACTTTACTCATCATCATGATGAGTGAAGGATTTTGGGGGCTGCAGTCTAAAATGGAACAACTATTCCAAACTTTGTTCCAAGATCTCACTCTCTTTCCTTTGTATCACAATGGCCTACCTTGACTTTTAACCCAACCATATTCTACCTAAGAACCAGCATGAAGTAGAAGTTTGAACATTGGACTAGTACTCTGGAAACCAGGATTCGAATCCCAGTTCAGCCATATAAATTCACTGGGTGATGTTGGGCAAATCATACATGCTGAACCTCAGAGGATGGCAATGACCCCTCTGCAGAAACATGACAGGTTCGCCTTAGGGTTGCCATAAGTCAGAAATGACTTGAAGGCGCACAGCCACAACAATATCCCACCTCCATGAGAAACACATTGTTCTCCTGGGCTACTTTGATCATCTCCCGGACTTCAGCTGCATTCATGCCCATAGGTTTTTCACACAGAACACTCTTCTTTGCCCGGAGAAAGAGGAGGGTGTGAGCCAGATGCTGGGTATGGAGAGATCCGATGTATACCACATCTGAAAAGAAAAAAAATCAATACATGGGGATCAGAAAAGGGAGAAAGAAGCAGGGTTATATTAGAGCCACAGACCATGTAGCCCAATTGCAGAAATCATTATCAGTGGCCAAGAAAATATTAAATGACCTCTGACTAGACATGGCTGGCTATACTAAACAGTAAATTGTGGTGTGTGCCTAAGACAGTACATGGACATTCTCCAAACTGTCCTGATTTTGCAGGGGCAGTCCTGATTAATCTTCTGTCACCCCAGTTTTTCAACTGTTTTTAAAATGTCTGTTTCTCTCTCCTCCCACTTTCCCCTTTTATTTTCATCCACTTTACTTCAATGGCTGCAAACTGAGTTCAAACCGCAATAGTAGTAGGAGGAGACAGGAGAAGATATAACAGTTCCCAGCTGTTCCCTCTTTTAGTTGATCCTGGTTCCCTGTAATGTAACAATGGGATGATTTATCTTGTCCTTTATTATTTAATTTTTTGTATTTTGTCCTAGGACTTTTAACTATGTACTGTTTAATACTGTTTTAAGCGGGGGAGGGATATATTTCTTATTGTACTGATTTTTATGCTGTAAACCGCCCGGATTGGGCAACCATTGGGTGGTATAGAAATAAATTATTATTATTATTATTATTATTATTATTATTATTATTATTATTATTATTATCATCTTGCTCTTCCCAGAAGGCACAAGCAAAAGCAAACTCCTGCAGCCTCTCCTAGCTTGTCTGTTCTTCATTTATAACTTCTGCCCTCTTGACCACACTCTGATGTTGCTTGGACTGCATCTATACTGCAGAAATAATCCAGTTTGACACCACTTTAACTGCCATGGCTCCATGCTATGGAATTCTGGGCACTGTAGTTTGTTGTGGCACCAGAGCTCTCTAACAGAGGAAGCTAAATGCAACAATTCCCATAATTCCATTGCTTGGAGCTATGGCAGTTGAAGTGGTGGCAAACTGGATTATTCCTGCAGTGTGGATGCCGCCTCGATTATACATGTCCTGGTTTTTATCTGTGAAATGTTGGAGAATAGGAAGGCAAAGGCAAATCCCCTCTGAGCAAATCTTGCCAAGAAAACCCCTTGATTTTAGGGATCGCTTAGGTTTGCTGTAAGTCAGAAATGACTTGAAGGCACACAACAATAACAACATCAACATAATGCATAAATTGAGGGTCTGGCAGCCTCACACTGTTTCCTCCTGATCTTCTCATCTCCCTAACCCCATTCCCTTCTTTTGGAGGACAGAGCTGTGTAGATCATGATGCTTAAAGGTCTCCTTTCTCATAGCAACCCATGAGAAGCACCAGGGCAGTCTGTCTGTCTTTTTGCTTTTGCAGGCTCCATCCTCACCTACATCAGGGTCATGTGCCAATTCCTCATACGATCCATAGGCTTTACAAATTCCATGTTGCTGAGCGTATTCCTGGGAGCGCTTGAGATCTTGAGAAGCAATAGCTACTGCCTGAGAAAAAGAAAAACCAGCCAGTGAGATGAGATATCAGGAATGACAGGATTTTTTTTTTTGGTTTGTTTTATTAAAACAACATGCATTTACAACAAAATCCAACATAAACTAAACAAACATAACAATTACAACAATAACACAACATCTAACTTAAACTCACATAAAATGACTTCCCTCCTTTACTTGGGGTATTTAACCTATTATAACATCAACTTTTAGATATTCCCTTTATCTTCTATTAAGTATTCAATTACAATATTAATTTATTATCATAATATGTTATATAATTTAACAGTTTTTATTTAGTACTCATCTTGATATATATATTATTGTATATCTATTTTAACTGTCCGAAACTAATATTCGTGTATTACAATTCATTACATATTAAATCTAACCAGACCAACATTATTTATCAATCCCTCAGAGCAATCACGCTATTTTCACCCTATATTATTTTCAGGTAGTTTGTGATCGGAGCCCAGTCTCTCTCAAATTTATTTCTAGTTTGTCCTTTCAGGAGACATGTTAATTTGTGTAATTCCATTATGTCGTATAATTTGTATTGCCATTCTCTCAGAGTAGGGTGTTCTTTACTTTAGGAATGACAGGATTTCACAGGACCCAAGCTAGGCTCATGCCCTGAACAACTCGAGTTTGGAAAAATTATTTTTTTGGATGATAACTTCCTGAATCCTTAAGCCACCATGGCAGCTTTCCATGTTGGCTGTGAGATTCTGAACTCATAGTCCAGAACAGTTGTTTTTCAAACTCTGAAAAGCCTCCTTCCATATCTTTGAGACTTGAAGTCCTATCAACCCCATCCAGTTTAGCTAACAACAAGGGATTATGTGTGTTAGAAGACAAAAATATCTGGAAGACGAAAGGTTCTTCACTTTCTGGCACTTGGGAAGCTCTATGTTTGGTTTATTATTTTATCTTTGTTTTCAAAGAGATACCCATCAGAAGACATGCAAACAGTACCAGCTAAGAGGAAGAACAGGGAAGACAGAGTGAGAGAGTGTTTTGACTGATGTTAGCTGAAACCTGGGGGATGCAACCCTTGGTAAGCTGCCCAAATTCCTCTCTGGTGGAGATCATCTGTCTTAAAGGCATGCCATTTTGCCTCACTATAAAGCAGCTTCAAATGGGCACTGCAACAAAATGTTGCAGCATGGAGTGCTCCTTGATCAGGATTCAAGCCACTCCATTCCTTGCCTGCAACATTGCCACTGAGCATATTCTGTTTTCATTGGGATCCTTTAGGGATCTTGTTCCTAAAGTCCCGCCAAAGAGACTCTCTGTGAGGTAAGATGGAAAAAGGCCATAACTTGCCATTGTTCTAGGCATGGCAAGATACTGTGTGGACATTGACACAAACACACATATACACAGCATCATAAGGAAGCATGATGTCTGGAGCCAGGGCACAAGGAGCTGCAGGAAGAATGTAAGTGACAAAGGCATCCAAGTGAGAAAACACTGGTAGGATATGTAAGGAATATAAGCAAAGTTAGCTGCAGCTAATTGAGTAATATACATGGAAGATCAGAAGCTATACAAACAAGAAATCCATGCAAGTGAGAAATCAATAGGTAGAACATATAAGTGAGAAAGATATGTTAAGTGTGAGCCAGAGAAGAGTCAGTGTGGGATAGTAGTTTGAGCGTTGGACCAGGACACTAGAAACCAGGGTTCGAATCCCTGCTCAGCCATGAAAACCCATTGTGTGATCTTGGGCAAGTCACACTCTCTAATGGCAAAGCCCCTCTGAAGAAACTTAACAAGAAAACCTTGTGATAGGTTCACCTTAGGGTTGCCATAAATTGGAAAAGCCTTGAAGGCACACAACGCGAACCACAGAAAGATGCGGAGAGACGTAAGTATTTGTCTCTGGACTGACAGATTAGGAAAGCAGCTCATAATCCAATAATACAAAGGAATAATTAGCACCGCTGTAGGAGTTCCACCTCAGAACAGCATTGTCAGCATCTCTTTTCTGTCAGGATTCCTGTGGCTTTTAACCTTCTGCCTGAGAAAGCAAAAATGGAGCAGGGAGAGCTTTGGGAATACAGAGAACCGCCTCATAGTCGAGTCAGATCATTTGGTTCATCCAGTTCAATATCATCATCATCCATCAACAGCCTACCCCAACCCATTGTTTTGGGCTCCAACTCCTGTCAGCCCAAGTTTATATGCTCAACAATGCTGGGAATTATAGTCCAACCACATCTGGACAACAGCAAAGAGCTGAGGAAAGGCTGATCTGCTTTGTCTGGAAGTTGCTCTCTATACTTTTAGAGAGCTTTCCCAGTTCTTCTTGGAGAGGCGAAGGATTGGGTCTGGGACTCTTGACATCAAAAGTGTATTAATGGCACTACCCTTCCTCTCAAAGAACACAAGAAGGCAGCTTACACCAGGCCTGGCTCTTCATCCATATCTATGCTAGGATAGCATTTATTTACTGCAACTCCCATTGTTCCCAGCTACCACTGGGCATGCTGCTTTGAGAATTTGGAGAGATATAACCCCAAAAGGTTACTTTACCAAGTTATATCATCACCACTTAATTTCAGCCCCATCTTCTCCCCCCTCCTCCCCTTTCAATAATCAAGCCGCAGCGACAGCAAAATGTTTGCCAGCTACATTTCTAGCAGCGGGGACTTTTTTTTAACACTTCCTAGAAAAAAGTAGACAGTTCTACCTGCCCAATGTGGATCCCTGGTGTTTCCACCCATACACCCCATCCAAACCCTTTGCTGCTCTGGGCTACCCAACCTTGTGATCTGCTGATGGCAACGTCTTCAAGGCCACAAGGAAATCGTGGCTGATCTTCCCAGCGGAGCAGATCCCCCAGCGAGTGGCCATTGAAGATTCTGGAGGCCCTGGAGACGAATTTCTGCCTCTGTTGCTCTTGCTGCTGCCTGTGTTTTGTCAGGGTGCAACGCTGTAAGTCTCTGAATCAGTTGCTTGCTGCCTACACACAGAGGGCTGGGGCTCAACATAGAGGCAGGATTGCCCAAGGGCAGGGAGAGGCTTGCTTGGCAGCTTCTAGAACACAGGTGGAAAATAAAAGGAATCTGGTAACTGTGCCAGGTCAGGGAGGATGGAGTGCAAACCCTGACTTTTCAGAGAAAAGATGTAGGTTGGACACATGTCCATGCTTTACATGGTGGTAGACCACATGGAGGCTGTCTCACTTACTCCTCTCTGACTGCTATCCAAGGATGCTCCCTATGGCTGCATCTGCACTGCAGAATTAATGCAGCTTGACATTGCTTTAACTGCCATGACTCAATGCTATGGAAATCTGGGATTTGTAGTCCGGTGAGCTATTTAGCCTTTGATGTCAGAGAGCTCGGATGCCACACCAAACTACAAATCCTAGTATTCCGTAGGATGGAACCATGACAGTTAAAGTGGTGTCAAGTTGCATTAATTCTGCAGCGTGGCACCAGCCTGAGACACCTGTAAGCAGAGAGACATGATGGTGATTTGGATGACTGAACCTGTAAAAACTGCTTGGCACAAAACATACACACTAATACACACACACACCATTAAGAAACAGAATGGAAGGTGAGGAATCTTTGGCCTTCCAGCAGTTTTGGCCTACAACAACCCTGTAATTGAAAGGAATTGTGGAACTGGTAGCCCACTTACAGTGTAGTGGTTGGAATACTGGACTAGGGACTCTGGGATCTTGATATCCCCTGGGATTTGGTTCTAGGACACACACACAAACACACACACACATACACCATGGATACCAAAATCCATGGATGCTCATGTTCCATTAAATACGAAGGCATAGTGAAACTGTGTCCTTTATTTAAAATGGCAAAATGTATCGACATGTGCATAGTTTCATGTAGTTAAAAGTTAAAATTTGGTAAGATGTGATGTTTTTAAAGAAAAGGTTAAAAGAATTTTAAAAATTAAATTTAAAAAATTTAACAAAATACTGTAATCCAGATGGGATGTAACTAAGGCATGTATTACCATGACTAGACCCAATGCCTCTAGGAACAGTCCCAGACTTTGCCTCAACTCATGAACTCTCCATCCTTAACACCCTAATCCTAAATAATCCTAATCCTAAATAACTAATCCTACACAGGTATGTCTGAATTTAATATCTAGTTTTCCTTTGATGGTCCTCACCTTCACATTGTTTATTACCTGATTTATATATTGCCTTTGACAGCATAACTGGTCCTTCCAGACATAGAAGGTTTCATAAAACACCATAAAAATAGACATTATAATAATAACAATCCAATTAAAAATTAAATTATTTCTTCCTGCCTTCTGCTGCCTTACCTTCATCAAAGGTTAGATTGTTGGATCATGGAGTTTGTCAAAGGTTAGATTGTTGGTTGTTAAACACATCAGAAACATCATTTATAGTACCACATAAGATAACAGAAATTATCAAAAAAAGGCAGAATCCTTCCAGGAAGCCACACCTTCTTATCTGGATGCCCTGCATCAATATCCTCAGATCCTTGGGGGAGATGGGAGCAACATAGTTCATTGCATAGGAAATGTAATGCACTTTGCACATGCCCGGGGCAAATTCTTCTTTACTGCTTCACATGTTTCACAGGTTATTCCTCTAATCAAGAACAAGTTCTAGGGTCAGTCAACATTCCCTATAAAAATAAGAGAGTGGTAGATATGAAAATGAGAAATGAGAGCAAGGATTCCTGGGATTAAGATAACTGCCTTTAGATCAGGACTGGGGAACATAATGGTCCTCCAGATATTGTTGGATTGCAATTCCCATTGGCTCTAGCCACCCTAAGACAATGCTGGGGGCTGCAGTCCAAAACCTGGAACATCACAGATTCTCAGCAGAGGTCAAATATAAATTGGCCATGCTTGCCAGGGCTTCTGGGAGCTGAAGTCCAAAAAATCTGGAGGGCCAAAGCTTCCTCATTCTCACTTTAGGGCATTATCACACTACCCTATTGACCCGCCACAATCGGGCTAGTTTAGGAATGGAAGCATACCAGTTTGACATAATTTATCATTTCTTATCATGGGATCCCCCATGGTAGAGCTTTGGTGATCCATGGTTGCGTGATCTGTTTTCTGCACTGCCAAACACCACCTTCCAGGAGGAAAGAGGGGAATGAGCGATTGCAGTTGTCAACCATCTCCCAAAGCCAGCTAATGTGTGAATGTGCACACAGCAGCAGGGTTTGAGAAGGTGTACTGTTGGCAGCTGTGATCGCTGCAAAGGAGAGGAAGGCAGAGAGGGAGAGGAACAGAATCCTGAGAAGTGGAACTGCAGCAGAGGGGACTTATCATATGAAGGCAGAGATTGAGAGCCTATTGACAGGTTTTGCCCATCAATGAAAAGATGCAATACAATAATGAATGGAATGTGAGGCGGCAGCAGGACAGACACAATGTTGTGTGATAACACTGGCCAAAAACACTTTTATCCTGTTAAAATTTCACTTTTATAGCCTTGCCGGATAAAGTTCTCAGCATTTCTTTATGGGGAAGGTGTTACAAGATCCCTCGGTTAGTTTGATTATCATTCCTCAAACTTCTCCAATGTCTTTGCCCCCCCCCCTCCTTCCTTTCAATGGTAGGCAAACGTCTTTTTGTTTAAGCAGGCTTCGAATGTGTAAGTAGTGGAGCCTCTTATAAAGGTAGAGGTAAATGTATTCCTCATTGACAAGGTTGTCAAGTTGTGTCCAACTGTAGCGGGTGGTGCTCATTTCCGTTACTAAGCCGAAGAGCCAGTATTGTCAGAGACTACTCTGTGATTCTGTGGCCAGCATGTTTGCACAGAACGCTGTTTACCTTCCCACCAAAGTGGTACCTATTTATCTACTTGCATTTGCATGCTTTTTAACTGCTAGGTTGGCAGAAGCTGGGACTAGTGACAGGAGCTCAACCCATCATGCAGCACCTGGGCCGCGAACTGCCAACCTGCCGATCTTGCAATCAACAGAGTCAGCGTCTTAACCACTTGAGCCACTGCATCTCTCTTATAGGGATGCTTTATTTATTTTTTAAATATTCTGTATGTCTCTTAAATTATGTTAAACTGTTTAATATGTTGATTTTAATTGTTTTAAATTTTTAATTGTGAAGTTGTTTTTTTTTAGTTTTTTTTTAGTTGACTCTCTCTGGGAGCCTCCTTGGGCCCCACTCCAGAAGAAAGGAGGCATACAAATGAAATAACAAAATAAATAATCATAAAATAAAAGAGTCCACTACAAAGTACAGAGCTTGAAAAGGTTAGGGGTTGCTTTTTTTGCTTGTTTTGTTGTTATTACAGTTCCCAGGATTCCCTATCCCTTAGCTTGCAGGATTCCCTATCCAAGCAGGAGGCTCCCAGGAGTGGCAGCCTCCCCAAAGTAACTTACCAGTAATGTAGAACCAGGATGGTGTAGTGATTTGAGTGTTGGATTACCAGTCTGCAGACCAGGGTTCAAATCCCTGCTTGGCCATGGAAAACAGTAATGTTGCAATCTGATTTTCTACCCACTCCTAATTCCCTGTGAGATTACAACATGATAAACTATACTTGTAATTCTCTCTTCTGCACAACTGTTAAAGGTGAAGAAGCCTTGATCCTATTTCCTTTTGCATCTCACCAGTGTGTTTATTATCATTTTAAAGGGCTTAGCTGGGTGGAGCCCAATAATACTGATTTCAATCTCCAGAGCCTTCTTACTATACTGGTAATGATCTCTTTCTTTAGTTTCCTTGTTCCTTCTTCTCCTCACCCATTCACTCAGAAGTTGGAGTGGCTCTGTCTCTTCCCTCTTCTTTATATCTTTGACTGTCTTTTCACTGGTGCTTTCAATCCCCCCCTTTTTTTTCCCAGGAAGCCTTAAAACAGCAGTGTCACAAGCAGCTTAAAGAGAAGCATATAATTCTATCATTCACAAACCCACAGTTCTGCCCTTGCTATTTCTTTGGCTGTATCAGCTGGGGATGATGAGAGATGCAGTCCAACATATCTGAAAACCACCAAGTTGAGAACACCTGTCTTCAGCAACTGGAATGAAGTGGCATATACAATGGGCTCTTGGTATCTGTTGGGGTTTGGTTCCAGCCCCCCCACCCCATGGAAACCAAAATAAATAGATACTCAAGTCCCATTAAATGCAATGGCATAGGTGGGAATTGTGCAATCTCCAGATGTTGTCAGACTCCCCTTCCCAGTATCCCTCAATGCTGGCTATGCTGGTTAGGGCTGATGGGAGTCCACAAAGAACATCTGGAGGGACACATTATTTCTATCTCTAGTGGAGGCAGTGTGATTCATAGAGGACAGCTCCGTCTTCCACTAATTAGTCCAGTACCTTTTTGGAAATACCCAAACCAATGCATCCCATGGCAATGAACGTCGAAAATAACTTTATGAGCATCTTAGCAGCAACAGGCCTGACTGGAGTATGAATGAGAATGAGTTAATGGTTTTAGACATGTGACAGTGGCAAGACTGATGGTTAGAAAAACTGCCAGGGAACAAGTCAGTGGTGACATCAGGATGGGAATTTGGGATAGATGCCCAGAACTCCTCTAGGAATGAACAAAGGAGAAGACCCCAAAACTCAGCAGGGCTGGCTTTCCATGAAGAAGTAGTAAACAGAACCAGTGTGGTGGTGTGGTTTGAGTGTTGGACTATGACTCTGGAGACCAGGGTTTGATTTCCAGCTCCCATTGGGTGACCTTGGGCAAGTCACACCCTCTCAGCCTCAGGGGGAGGCAATGGCAA
>CM034710.1:14262423-14277074 GCA_020142125.1 Phrynosoma platyrhinos | reverse complement strand
GAAACAGCCCGCGGGCCGTAGGTTGCCAACCCCTGCCCTAAAGGCACCAAGCCCTATCTGATCTTGGAAGCTATGTAGGGTCAGCTCTGGTTAGTACTTGGATGGGAAACCACCAATGAATACCAAATAATGTAGGCTATATTTCAGGGGATGGAACTGGCAAAACCACATCTGAGTATTCCTTCCCTAAGAAAATCCTGGTTAATGAGATTGCCATAAAACAACAGACAACATGAAGGCACACATAGCACCACACATTGCCATCTAAAGAACAAGTAGAGCAAAAAAGTAATCATTAAGAGTTCTCCTACCACCCCACTTTTGTGGATTGTATTACCTAAGGAAGTGCACGGAAACGTGTCTATATAATGGTTCTGGAAAATGCATGCATTCAAACATATGTTTGGACAAAAGGTCTAAAGCACATGGTTTCACAGAATCTTAAGGAAATTTTTTACAAAATCTATTTTTGCTAGTATTTAACCCTGGTAAAGATAGCTAAAATATATCAAGGGAGTAGTAACATGTGCTGGAAATGTGGAAAAGAACCCAGTACATTATATTACTGTTTGTGGACATGCAAATATGTCAAAAGGTATTGGTTAAAAGTAAATGAAATTATAAATGTGATGTTAGGGGGGGAAATAAAGAGTCGCCCTGAGATATATTTGCTAAACATGTGGGATAAAGATTTAGAAAAAGATGTTGGAAAGCTTCTTTTTTATTTAATTACTACTGTTCGAATAACACTATTACAAAAATGGAAAATGAAAAATGTCCCAAGTATAAAAGATTGGCTATACAAACTCTACGATTCAATAGAGATGGATTCACTGACATACTGTCGGAGAGACAAATGTATGGAAAAGGGGCTTAGCAAGTGGCCACCAATCCTGAACTATCTTAAAAAACAGTGGGTTAATTTGGCTACAATTAGTTATTAATTAAAGATAGTATTTCCAAAACAATTTTAAATATCATCAATGAAAAAGAGAATTGTTTCGCCCAGGAAGTTCTGATGTATGTAAAACGAAGAGGTCAAATAAAATAAGAACAGAATAGTAAGATAACTTTTGGAATATGGTGTAAAGGGAAAAAGTTATATATATACACAAAAAGTTATATATATACAAACGAAAATAAGAATAATAATAGAATATAGTTAGGGATAGGATGTACCGAATACCAATTATAACAAGAAGTTTTTGTATATACACAAACGGAACGAAGGAAAAATAAAGAGACTAAAGAAAGAAGAAAAATTAGTGAAAGCAGCAAATAAATACATTGTTAAGGAGGACAACAATGATAGCAGATAATCCAGTGATAACAAGTAGGAAGTAAGTGTGAATGATAAGAAGAAAAGAGATGTGTAAGGGAAGGGATGGAAGGTTAAAATGAAGGTACAAGTAAGTAGTAGATGGTGTGTGAATGCAGATAGTGAAGAAGTAGGAAGAGGGAAAATGGGAGGTGGAAGAATTTAAGGGAAAGTGGAGAAGAGGAGAGAAAGAGATGGAAGATAGAGGAAAGGACTATGAGGATGAACGAAAAAGAGTAGAAGAGAAGTGGAAGGAGTAGAGAGAAGGTGAATAAAAATGTTATGAGAGAAGAACTGAATAACTAATAGACGGGATGTGGTATTTATAGAGATAACCCTACTGGAATGAATACCTGGATCATTTGTATAACTAAAAGAATTGTTGGTATACAGCAAGTTTGTACAATTATTAGAATGTATGTATGTGTGTAAGAATATTTTAATGTCTTTTTCAATTAAAAAAAAAAAGAAAATGCATGCATTCAACTTTTTTAATTTCAGAAAGTACCTGAAAACACCCACCCACCATTTTTTGTTCTCTTTGCCTGGTATTTTGGTTTACAGATGGAATGGAGCATCACTTGTAAACAACTTCTAAATGTTTTACTATCTTGTATGTAACTACTGTATATTGGAATATTTCTTAAAGGCACCAAGAATATTTGTATTGAAAAATAATAATCCAGGAAACCTATCTGTAATCTTATAATAATAGGCCTCTCTCTAATGTTATGAAATCATTGGCAATATCCACCTGTTAGTGTAGGAGGCTGGGAACATCCTTACAGATCTCAGAAGTTGTAACCTGGTTCACCGTTGGTACAAAGGCTAAAGGAAAGAATGTGGTTGCACGACTTATATACCATCCATCTGTAACACAGGTTAAAGCACCAGAAAACATCTCCATAGACACTGTAAAGAACAGATAAGCAACTTTGGGAACTCAGGGCTACATTAGGCCCCTAAGGAGACTTTGGGATATGTGTGCATCCCCTTACCACATCCCACTGCAAATGAAAAACCCAATTACTAGGATATTTTTTTTAAAGGCCCATTTGTGCACCTAAAATGGAGCTCAAAAGCATGGCAAAAAATGCCTCCAACTTCTAGAGTGCATTTGGAGGCTTTAAAACATTTGTTGTTGTTGTTGTGTGCCACCAAGTCATTTTTCACTTATGACAACCCTAATGCAACTCTATCATAGGGATTTCTTGGCAAGTGTCTTCAGAGAGGGTTTGCAATTGCCATCCTCTGAGGCTGAGTGTAACTTGCCCAATCATCATCATCATCATCATCATCATCATTTGACCCCTGGGTGTTCCTGAGGACCACAAAAACAGCCCTAGGGAATTGCGTGCCCACCCTTACTGTAAAGAAATGCTTTTCAGCATTCACACAGTTCAGTGCTGTTTAGGCAGCATATCTATACATGTTTTTCAGAAGGTGGATCTTAATTAGAAATGAATGATGGACAGAGAAATAAAAGTATGCTTCTGATTCCACAAGTTGTATAAAGAGAAAAGCAAGGATGGGGAATCTCTGGCCCTCCAAGTGCTGTTGTGCTGCAATGCCCATCAGCCCCAGACAGCATGGGCAATTATGTGGGATAGTGGGAACTGTCGTCCAACAGTATCTTGAGGCCTGAAACTTATAGACCCCAGGGTAAACCTGCCATGCAACGTATCATAAAATGATGGCAGGCAGATGGGCAGCGGAGTCAGGACTCTGCTTCCCCGAGTGCTATCTGCTGAAGACCACAAAGCTTGCTCTGAACTTCAGGAGCTCCCAGTCTTCATTCATGTCCTGTTAAGATCCTCCATGTGGCCACTATTCTGTTACATATCTCCTTCCTCCTCTTCATTTCTGCCCATACGTAGTTCTTTCCTGTCCTGGGCTTTTTAAGATAATAAAGATTGTGGACCATCAACAACACGTGGGACTATGTTTCCTTTATCTCTTCTACTAGTTCTTTCCAGTTCCCAAGCACGTGGCTGTGTCTTGGATTTCTTTATTTATTTATAGGATTTCTGTATCACCTCCCTTTTGGGCTGGAAAGTGATAAAGAAATACTATTAACAAATAAAATGAACAAATTAAAAATATTTTTTTAAATAAAAGTCTAAAAACAATCCTAGAATTTAGTTTTGAAACAGTTAACCCAGCCATTTCAAACACTGAATGCCATGCCAAATAGTACTGTTTGGGCTGCTCACCAGAAGCTTAAAAGAGGTAAGGCCAGCCTATCTTTCTTGGGTAGGGAGTTCCATAGTCAAGACATTGCTACAGAGCAAGTCCTGTTTCATGTACCCATCAGACTAACTTCACAAGGCGCCAGGAGATGCAACAGTTCCTCCTTTGAAGATCTCAACTTTCTAGGAGGCCAATATTACAGGAGGCTATCTTTAAGGTATCTTCACCTGCACCTTGAATTGGGTTTGGAAACAAATTGGAAGTCAGTGCAGTTCTTGCAGGACGGGTGATATATAGTTTCTAAAACGTACACCTGACACCAGTATGGTTGCTATATTTTGCACTAGCTGCAGTTTCCGAGTACTTTTCAAAGGCAGCCCTATGTAGAGCGCATTACAGTAACCAAGAGCTAACTAAGGCATGAACCACTGTGGCCAGATCTGCCTTCCCCAAGATCCTTGGGGAAGCTGAACTTGGGTGAAGGAGCTCTTTCCCCCTTGTAGCAACCTGGCTTTCCTGGAACATTACAGGGTCAAAGAGCATCCCCAAGCTATGAACCTGAGCTTTCAGAGACAGAACAACCCCATCAAGAACAGGCTGTGACCCCAATCCCAGGTTGGTCTTCATTCTGACCAGCAGCATTTAGGTCTTCCCTGGATTAAGCCTATTCTATTTATCTGCATTCAGTCCTTTACAACATCCAGACAATCAATCAGTGCTACAACAGTTGTAAAGGCATCAGTTGTAAAGGAGAAGAGGAGAGATAGAGCTGGGTATCATCAATATGCACCCAACCCCAAAGCTCCAGATGACTTCTCCCAGCAGCTTTAATGTAAATGTAGAAAAGTATAGGGAGCAATATTGACCCTGTGGAACCCTATGCTGAACAATAGTCCCCTGTTTCCATCCTTTGGAAACATTCAGCCAAGAAAGATTGGAACCACAGCAAAGCAATGCCCCAATTCCAGGTCAGCCAGACAACCCAGAAGGATACCATATTTGATGGTGTCAAATGACACTGAAAGATCACGAAGGATTTTGTCAGGCTACCTCCTTGTTAAACTGCACGTGTTATATGCCAATGAAACATGATGATCAAAGCTAGTATAGTAGTCATCATGAAATGAAGCAAGGGCATAATATGCACCAGCTTGAGGTGGGGTTGTTCTGACCTGCTGGTAAAGCACCAGTGTTGACATACATAATCCAACTCCCTTGCTTTTTTTCTTTGACAGACATGCTCTCAGGTTAAAGGGATGTGAAATATACAGAGATGTTATGGTGACAGCTGTGTTCCTGGCCTAACTTATGAACTATCAAATCCCACTAAACACCATGGGCATGGATAAGATTCTGCTGTTTGTCCCATTAAGAACAATGAAGCAAATTAATGGTGACAAACTTCAGTCCTCTGAGATTTCTGCCTGGAACTTAGGGGGGTTGCAGACTGTCAAAAATAGTGTGAATTCAGTCCACTTTTAGGGTTAGGGTTAAGGTTAGGGAATCATGGGAACTGAATTTTATTGTGGCACTAGAGTTCTCTGACAAAGTAGGTTCAATGTCTCAGAAAAATAACAATTCCCATGATTCCCTAGCACTAACCCTAACCCTAAAAGTGGACTGAATTCACACTATTTTTGACAGTCTGCAACCCCCCTTAGATCTCTAAGAGAAACCTTCCTCTTATGAGACTTTACAGTCACTTGTAACACTGAGAGCCAGAAGAGCAGGTGCCAGCCACTCTTGCAACAGACAAGTCATGGAGCATTTGGTACATGACAAAATGGCTTTAGATGCAACTATGGGCCTTTGCAGACTGCCAGAAATAGTGCACATTAAATTGAGGCACTGCCCTGGCTCAGTGCTAGGGAATCATGGAAACTGTAATTTATTGTGGCACCAGAGCTCTCTGACAGAGAAGGCTCAATGTCTCAGAAAAAAATACAGTTCCCATGATTCCCTAGCACTGTGCCAGGGCAGTTAAAGTGGACTCAATTTGCACTATTTCTAGCAGTCATTGGACTGGGCTCCTAGTTGGGGGACATCTGGCTTTCCAGATAATGTTGGACTGAAACTCCCACCACCCATCATCATAGGCTGGTTAAGACTTGTTGTAGGGAGTTGTAGTCTAATAACCTCTGGAAGGCCAAATGTTTCCCAGTCCTGCTTTAATGGGCAATTTTCACCTTATTAAACTGATCTCAGCCATTTTGTAAGCCAGAGTCCTGATACCTATAATTTATCCCTGATTTAAGCAAGGATTTGGTGGCTCCAGTAGTGGCTACTAAACTTAGATCTCCAGAAGCTGGGGACCACAGTTCCAAGTATACTTAACTACTGGCCAGGTTAAGTGTCTAGTTTAAGTCCAAAAACATTCAGGAATCACTGAAAATACATGCCATGCTGAAAGCCATGTTCCAAAAATGTGATATACTGTACAGCAGCAACCTTCTTTTGTTGTAGCTAAAAGAAAGCAGAAGTCAGCTGAAGTGAAGCTTGTAGAATCCCCAACTGATGAAGTCAATCAGCACCATATATTTTTGGTGATAGGCCCATCTACTCCCAAGAACAAATCAACAATTGTTTTGATCTCTGGGTAAGCTTTATTTCCAATCTATTACCCAGTTTTGATAAAGAAGGGAAGATGGGTGGGGTTGCAGCTTCAGTTGTATTTTAAAATGGATGCCACTTCCCAACAACATGGCTGCCTCTTTTCTTGTTCTGAATCTGTGAAGCTGGCAGAAATGGCTGTTTTTCTGGTGTTTGCTATTTCTTCAAGTAACAGAGCTGTGGTCCACATCAGGTGAGATGATCTGTTTCCTTGGTAGGTGGGTACTGTTCTGAAAGGATGGCTAGGAGGGATTTTGGAACCTAACAAGCCTGAACCAAAAATGTTAAGTTCAAAGATTAAGTTGAACAGGTGAGCAGATCAGGTTGTGAGTGTGGGGAAAGTCAAAGAGCAAATGGGAAAAAAGCAAAAACAAATGGGAAGATGAGAAGTCAAGGGTTTTAGGAAAGCACAAGGCTATTTTGTCATAACAGAACTTAAATGGAGGTAGAGTAAAAGGAAGCCAAACATGCCAGCTTAACAGTAACAGGTCATGTGGAGGTCCAGCCTGGCAAGGGATGGGAAGCTGAGAGGTTCAAAGGTAGGCAGTACTAAAAAAGTTTTGGATCGTCCAGTTTTACAAGGCAGCAGGAAGCAATCTGGAGCAAAACCACAGGGATTTTAACAACTGAAGTTGGTTGGCTTGGCTTTCTACTCGCAAGCAAGTTTCCCATCAAAGCTGGACAAGCAGATGGCAAATGCCTGAAGTGCGCAGAGTGGGTACTGGTAATCCATGGTGAAGACATCGGGGGCCACACGACCAAACTGTAGCACAATGTAGTCAGCTGGAGGCCAGAGAGAAAAAGACAAATGAGGAAGTAAAGGGAGCTTGTCACAAACTCTTTTCCTCTGCATCTCTCACCAACCCTTCTCTCTCTCTCTCTCTCTCTCTCTCTCTCTCTCTCTCTCTCTCTCTCTCTCTCTCTCTCACTCCCCTCTAGCTGCCTATCCAACTATTCATGCTTGGAACATGGTAAAAAGAGGGTTTAAAAAAAAAAAGGTTATACAGGTTTTTCAAGAGATTTGGACCATTCTGCATCCAGGAGTTTTTGCACAACCTTTTCTATCAAGTAATATATCCAGTTATTTATGACCTGCCAAGAATGAGGCCAGACCTACCATTAAGCAAAATGAGATGGCCACCAGTCACAACCAGACTTTGGATATCATGAAAAGGCTTTTGCACCGGGGACAGTAAAAGATGATAGTGGGATTTTCTGCCTCCTGTGCCAAATAAGTTGGTAGGGCATGAATATGTCCCTTGACTTGAGTGGGTCACAGTAGGCTACTATTCATCACTTTACTTCAGGCAGCAAAATGTTGTAGGCTGGCCTCAGTCAACAACAGTTTAATTACTCTAAAATCTCTTATCTGTTGTTTAGAGGCTAGAGCTGTTATACTAGAGAATCTTGTGGATTTCTCTTTTAATACCGTTATTGGTTTATGATTTCAAGATGAATCTGACTTATGACACCCTATCATAGGGTTTCCTTGACAAGATTTATTCAGAGGAGGTTTGCCACTGTCCTCCTTTGAGCCTGAGAGAGTGTCACTTGGCCAAGTGGGTTTCCATGCTGAGTGGGGACTCCAATCCTAGTCTTCCAGAGTCTTAGTTCAACACTCACATCGCCATATCAAGCTGAATTAATGTATATTGTAAATACTGTTTTAAACTGTTTCAAAGTGTTTTACATTGTTTTGTTTTAAATTACCCAGTGTTCTTGTACTTCATCTTACACTGAGATAATTAAGTTATTGTTACTGTGTGCCTTCAAATCATTTTTAACATATGATGATGACGATGACAACCTTAAGGTGAATTTATTACAGGGTTTTTTTGGCCAGATTTCTTCAGTGGGAGTTTTCACTGCCTTCCTCTGAGGTAGAGAATGTGTGACTTGCCCAAGGTCACACAGTGAGTTTTGATGGCCAAGTGGGGATTCAAACCCTGATACCCCAGAATCCTGGTCCAACACCACACTGGTCTTAGCTGTAAGGCAGGACATAAATGTTCCAGTGTATCACACTCTCAGTTGCTTGTGCTGCACATGTTAGACTTCTTAGAAGTTAGTCCCACATAACCTAACTCGCTTTGAAGCAGAGATTCATTACAATACTTCAAAAATCTTCCCCACAATTCACATTCCTTTAACTCTGTGCACCATCACTCACGGTCATCTTCTGAGATGATCTGGAAATTTTTGACGGATGCCTGTGTGACACGCCCGTGGAAGTTGAGCACATACGACTGGGTCTCCTCGTTCCAAGCTGGCATCTTGTTCTGGAGTTTGATGAGGTTCTGCATGTTCCGGTTTTGGAATCGGATAAGTAAGGTCTCGTGTTCCTATAGGTGCAGATGGGCACACAGGAAGCAAAGGGCTGTCTTACATTTGTAGCTCTGACCTGAGACAGGCATTGATGTGAGAGGGAGGGGGAGAGGCTTCTAACCTCCTTGCAAAAAAGAACCACTCACATTTTTAGGACGGATGCAGATCCTCTCATTGTCTGAGTTCATGCCCGGAATGATCACTGTCATTTTCCGTGGGCCCCTGAATCCCAAAACATTGGTTTCCTGAAAGAAGTCAGGGTCACAAAGAAAGAAAGAAATCAACCTCAGCTTTTAGTGTTCCTTTGCATAGTTATCATTCATTTTAATTCTATATAGACAGACACATAGACAGACAGATTGTGTATTTATAACTCATGCTTCAGCCAAAAAGGCTCCTGGGTTGGTTTACAAATCATAATATATGATTGTTCCCTGCTCTCAGGCTTACCATCTAAATAAGACACAACACATAAGGAAAGGGGAATTGCAGTGTGGAAGGGGATTAAGTCCAAAAGATGCTGGCTTCTCTTCTCTGCCTCAAAGTCCACAGCAGTGGCAGCTGGAACATGGAGGGAGGGCCTCTCACCAGCTACTGGTGCCAAGATACAACGGACCTGTGGCTGGATGCTCTTCTCTCAGGCCAGAACAATGGATTTATTTTCTTTTAAAATCACCTTCATCCTTGTGGACATCATAATGGCATATAAGAATATGATCAAAATACAATACAGACGACAAAATCAAATAATCAATCATCACCATTGTCTAAGCAGGAAGACAGCAATTATAATTGCGAGCTCATATCAACCAATTAAAATAACCAAGCAAACAAAAAGGTTAGAGCAGGGGTTGGCAACTTTTGTGGTGGGGGGGCCGGGAGGGGGGGAAATGGTGCTGGGGCCGGCCGGGCGCATGCGCGCAACCCCCACGTTGTGCACATGCGCGCATGTGGGGGGTGCGCCATTTTGGAATGCCCAACAGCACTGTGCGCATGCACATGGCGCCGTTGGGCGTTCCAAAATGGCTCCCTGCATTGCGTGCACGCATGCGCACAACGCGGAGTGCCATATGGGAAGGCCCAACAGCGCCAGCGCCATGCGAATTCGCACGGCGCTGGCACCGTTGGGCCTTCCAAAAAGGCGCCCGCTGCTGTGTGCATGCGCGTGCGAGCGCGGGCGCCATTTTGGCATCCAAAATGGCGCCTGCGCTTACACATGCATGCGCACTGCGGCGGGTGCCGTTTTGGAACGCTGAACGGCGCCAGCGTCGTGCACATGTGCACAACGCCGATGCCATTGCGCGTTCCAAAATGGCACCTGCTGTCACGTGCTTGTGTGCGGTGGCGGCAGCAGCGGCAGGGCCGGCCACAGGCCAGTCCCAAGGCCTCCGTGGGCCGCACTTGGCCCACGGGCCATAGGTTGCCGACCCCTGGGTTAGAGTGTTGGGGTGGGAACTGCAATGTTGGTGTTAGTTGCAATTTCACAGGGAGGGCAGGTGTACCTGAGAAGGCTCATCCCCTTTTATTGCCATAATGTACAATAGGTACTTGGCAAAGAACCTTCCTTGACAATTTTTTAAAGTTAGGCACACTGACACAAGGAGAGGTGCTTTTGTAGGTATTTGACTCACAAGCTGGTTAGGATATCTTTTTAAATATGAAGAACCTGAACAGGGTCAGCTTATGATCTTTAGAAGCCCTAAGCACTTAAAAGATTTTGGTGCCCCTGTATATATCTAATTCAAAATATAAACAATAATAAATCATTAAAAAACTTCCAAATTTGGAGAACCCCCCATGTGACAATACTGTACTGAGCATTGCTACATTCACTCTCACTGGAGAAATGAATATGACAACTGACATGACCAAGACAAGAATGGTCATGTGAGCCTTGGTAGACCACATGGCAGTTTACCAGTTACCAGATTCTAACTCTGTTGTATTCCCAAGGCTGATGTATATCATTAACCGCTATTACTATTTTATTATTGTTTTTATTATAGTATATATGTATGTATGTATGTAGTTTTTAAAATTTATTGTGGGAGCCTTTTTTGTGGAACCTGGTTCAGCTGCACCATTTGCAGTTTTGCACTATGAGGTCCATGGGAAATCTGGCAATGGAAAATTTCTGTGGTGACCCTTGCCCTTCATGTCCTTGTTGTCGTTGTGTTCCTTCAAGTTATTTCTGAATTATGGCAACCCTAAAGCAACCCTATCATGGGGTTTTCTTGGCAAATTTCTTCAGAGGGGGTTTGCCATTGCCTCTCTTTCAGACTGAGACATATGACTTGCCCAAGGTCACCCAATGGGTTTCATGGCTGAGCTGGCAATCGAATCCTGATCTCCAGAGTCATAATCCAACACTCAAACCACTATGCCACGCTGGCTCTCTTAAGTATGTGCTTATTTTGCTTAATGGTTAATCCAGCCCTGATGTTGGGCAAATCCTGTCCTGGTCCCCAAACAACATGCTCCTCCCTCCACATGACACCATTGTTGGATGGTTTCCCAGATTTTTTATACCTTCTCATTCTAGAAGGTTGAAAGGCCTTTCCTAAGGCTTACTTACTTGCATTAAGAGGTTTAAGATAAAAGATGCTGGTATTTTGGGTCCCACCCACACCTTGAATACAGTTTGTCCTTTCAAACTGATTTCAGGCTTTGGGAAAGATCTCCTTTTTAAACTGAAGGTAAAGTTCTAATTTCTGAACATCTAATCATCTTTTTTCCCCATGTGAGATAAAACTGGCTTCATACCAAAATATGAAAATGACATAAATGTGGCTATTAATACTAATGTTAATATAGATGCTATTAATATAGGTTAGAATAAGGGTCAGGAGAAGGAAGTGTGTTATGATTGTAGGGAGCTGCTTTATCAACTCAATACTCTTCATTCTGGCTGAAAATGGCTATTTTGGAGACTGCATCTTTATTATTGCCCAGATGCTGGTCAGACATGTTCAGATTCCTTCTTTGTGACAAAAGTGTCTGCCCTTGACCTAAATTTGATGGGCTAGGCAGTACATGATTGGTTGGATAGTACTATCGATTGTTCCCTAGGGAAAAGAATTATTTCCCTGCAACCCTGGATGTGACTGCTACTGCTGCACTGTAGAAATTAAGCACTCTGACACCACTTTAACTTCCATGACGCAATGCTATGGAATTCTGGTATGTTTAGTTTGTAATAAAGCTCTGACAGGGAAGGCTAAATATCTCATACAACAACAAATCCCAGAATTCATAACATTGAGCCATGGCATTAAAAGTATTGTCAAACTGCTTTACTTCTGTAATGTAGATTGACCCAAGTTACTTTGGAAAAGAATGTGCCAAGCAGATGAGGCCTAGCTAGATGCAGGGAGACAGCCAGTAAAGCTTAGTGATTTAAATGTTGGACTATGACTCTGGAGACCAGGATTCGATTCCCAGCTCAGTTATGAAACCCACTGGGTGACCTTGGGCAAATCACATGCTCTCAGCCTCAGGGAAAAGCAATGGCAAACCTCCTCTGGACAAGTTTGCCAAGAAAACCTCATTATAGATTCACCTTAGGGTCACCGTAAGTTGGGAATGACTTGAAGGCAAACAACACAAAGATGGGGGGAGACAACATGTTTAGCAGCTAGAAGGATTCAGCAACATGCTGAACTCAGAAAATCTCTGAACGTTTGCAACCTAGATCTTATTATAATACTAACACACTAAGGGGGGTTGCAGACTGCCAGAAATAGTGCAAATTGAGTCCAGTTTTAGGGTTAAAACTGGACTCAATTTGGGTTTGCAAGGAGGTTAGGGAATCATGGGAACTGGATTTTATTGTGGCACCAGGGCTCTCTGACAGAGAAGGCTCAATGTCTCAGAAAAAAATACAATTCCCATGACTCCCTAGCACTGAGCCAGGGCAGTGCCTCAATTTAATGCGCACTATTTCTGGCAGACTGCAAAGGCCCTAAGTCCAGGTGCAGAGTTATTATGATAATGAACAAGAAATAATAATACTATGGGATGTATGCACATGATTTTCTAAGTGCGCATGCACAAGAAATGTAATCCTTTTGCTGAATGATGTAGTATGCTATAATGTCAAAATGCTTTGTTACTTTCCATGTGGAAATGCATAAATGTTTGGATGTTTGTCATATTAATCATGTCTGCTCTGTAGAAGAGATTCCCCAAGTACTCTTTTGCTGCAGCATATAAAGAAAAAGTTTGTATCTCCCTCTTTGGTGTGATTCTTGGTTGGCATAAGGTGCACTGGTGTACAAACCCCAAGTTGACTTGGGAACAACAAACTTACATAGCAAATGCCAACCAGCTCTTGTCGCAGTTGGGCTGTTTCTGGAACAAAAGGTTTCTTGTCTGGATTGATCCCGTTGTCAAACACAGTAAACTTAGTTCCCAGTATGTTGGATCTAGAAGTGAATGAAAAATGCATTTGCTTATTTTAGGAATGTTACACCCTACTGATTTTTCTTAACCTGGCACCAAAACCATCCAAGAAACAACCCCAATAGAAAACAGAAAATGAACAATAAAATAAACCAAAAAATGAAACACAATGTCCCCAAATCTCCTCTGATATATTCACATTTCCCAATCAATGCATCCTTGGAATTGTAGTTCTGTAAGGTGGAGAAAGGCAACTGTGGCTCTCCATATGTTTTTGGTCTACAACTCCCATTAGCCCCAGGCAACAGACCCAAAGCTGAGGGATTATGAGAACTGGAGTCCAAAAACATTGGGAGGACCATAGTTTCTCTCCTCTTTGTTAAGAGCTAACAGTAGCTAACTGCATGAGGCTGTAGTAGAAGATGTGAAGGGATGCAGGGCCCTCAACCACTCTGCTGCGAAGCCATCTATGTCACACTCCTCCCTTGTCCAACTGCCATCTGCTGCTTTTAACCTTTTCAGGAAAAGAGCAAGAGAATGGGGGAGAGCATTTCCCATAGAAAACATAATGAGAAATTAAGCAGATGGATTAATTTATTTACTTGTTTATTTTATATTTTGCCTTTCTCCCAATATGGGAGAATAAAAGTAAATCAATACATAGCATGAAAGTTTATTAAAAACCCACATTAAATGGGATAAGAAACCACTTACATCTTGTGTTAGTCTTCTGGTTCAAATCACAGTCTTACATACAGGCTGCATTATTTTTCTCATTTTAAACCTCTAGCATTTCACATTTGGTTAAAGAAAAGCCAGGTTGTGGATATAAAATAAAAGTAATGGTATGTTCAACTGCAGTTCACAAATCTTACTTTTAGGGTCCAAAACTTCCAAAAGCCCCCAGATGGGGCTTATAAATTCTTGAAATTGTGTTCCTGCTCCCCCCAAAAATAAGTTTTCCAAATTCTATTACTGATTAATACAAAGCATCTGGTTTTAATGTGAAGACTGTGTTTCACACACTGGCCCCAAAAGCAAGTATTAAACTAAATTGAAACACTCTCAGTTACTGTCTTCTGTTTGATTGGCTTCTGAACACCTCTGCCTGAAGGATTTTTTTATGTACCTTCAAGTTGCCTGCTGACTTATGGCAATCCCATGAATTTCACAGAGCTTTTCTTTTTTAAAAAGCAAGGAATACTTGACATTGTTTTGCCAGTTTCTTCCTCTGACACCTCTATCACCTGGTATTCCTTGGCAGTCTACCATCCAATTACTAATAAGGGCTGACCCTGCTTCCAACATCAGATAGGATCTGGTATTTAGGCTGAATGCCTGAAGGGTTGTGCAATCCAAAACACTTTTTTGTTAGCAGTACTGGATGTCTTCCAACATTTTGGTGTGTGTATGCTTTCCTTGCCATGGCCCTAAGTGGACCTGGATGCCCTGAGTCGCCATGAGCCCAAGAGCAAAGAGCAAGAGACCACGTACCCAGGGAATTTAAATAAAAATCAAAAGGGGAGTTGGGAGCTGCACTGCAGAAGGGAATTCACACTTCTAAACAGTAAAGCTAAGGTAATTTACAACCAGGATGTTTTTTGCAACCAAGCTGGAATCTCTTTATAATACATTCCCACCTTGATATCGCTATCTCGAGTGATCTCTTGTCTATGCAGATTTGGACACTTTGATGTGTCTTTGCTTGAGGCTAATTTTGGCTATATAAGGTCCCCAAATCCTTTGTTCATTGAGCTACATAGAATTCATGGTGACTCCATGTCACTCTGAATTCTGACTAGTGTCT
>CM034710.1:14235407-14262238 GCA_020142125.1 Phrynosoma platyrhinos | reverse complement strand
TTGAGAGAATTCTGCCTCTGTCTTTCCTGATATTCCCAGCATGTTTGTGGCTGAGGGGACTTGGGCGTTTTAGGCCCAGGAAAGGCTGGTAGTAACTTCTTGTTAACTTCTGGTTTTAAATGTCTAGGGGACATTGGGGACCACATGGGGCCCACAGGCTTCACATTGTCCACCCCACTCTAGAATATAGCAGGGTTGAAAACAGACCCACCTGACTTTTCCAATGAAGTTGTCTCCATCCCGTGACAGATCAATGGGGTCTAAGGAAATGAGGTAGTTTGAGGTCTTGCTTTTTTTCCTCTTCCGTCCAGACATAAGGAAACGCTGAAGGAGAAGACATACCATAGCACTTAATAAGACCAGTTTGTGATTGCCTCTTTCCTCAACTACATTCTTTAAACTTCTTGTTGTGTGCCTCCAAGTCATTTCTGACTTACAGCAACAAGGTTTTCTTGGCAGAACTTGTTCAGAATTTGTTAGTCTTCCTCTGAGACTAAGAGAGTGTGACTTGCTCAAGATCACCCAATAGGTTTCTATGGCTGAGCAAGAATTGGAATCCTGGTCTCCAGAGTTGTAGTCCAACACTCACACCACACCACCATGCTGGCTCTCCTTCAAAGTCCCATAGGCCCCAGTCAACAAGACCAGTAGTCAAGGATTATGGGATATCTAGTAGTCTTTAAAGGTGTTACATAGCATTTTAAGACCAAACAAAAGAAGAATATCCCAATAGGCCTAATTATTTTTCATTTATTCATAATTTCATTCAATTTAAGAGAGATTTATGTTCCATGCTTTAAAATGCAACCAAATTTTCAAAGTATCCATAATAAGATTACATCCCATGAAACACATGTGACATGTACAGATCTACGTGTTTACTCAGAAGGAAGTCTCTCAGTACTGGATAAGGCTTACCCCCTATATAATGTATGTTCAGAGCTCCTACACTATAATAAGCAGTAGTGTACAGCAGAATACAAGCTTAAATAAATAGCATATCAAAATGTTTATACTTTAAAAGAAAGTACATTGCTTGTTCTTGTTTGCTGATACCTTCTTTCCATTTTCCATCTCAAGATGTAAGTAGTAGAAGGGGAAGATGCCCTTGTCCATTCCTTTCCGGTCCCGTGTGATGCGACATTGGATAATGTTGCCCTGAGGAGCAGGTTTCAGGACGAATTCTTCAATGTCATCCACCTTGACGGATAGTGGGGTGCTGGATTCCCCACTTGGAGACTATCAAGGGGAAGAGAGTAAAAAATGGAAATTGTGATGTGATGAAATGCTCTGTGAAAGTTGAAGCAAGAGACCCTGTCTTCTCTTGAAGCAGAGCTGACCCTTAAGACGTTCTGGGATCAGTGGAAGGGTGAAAGAAGGACCTGCTATCCAATAATTGGGGCCCATTCACAGTACACAATTATGGCACAATTATTCAGTTTTAACTGCTAATGTTCCATCCTATGGAATCCTAGGACTGGTAGTATGAAGAGGCACTGGAGTGTCTGGCTGAGAATTCTAAGTACTCCTCCCTAAAATAGTGATCTTGGAAGCCTGACTATGTTATCCTACAAATGGACCTTGAACTTGTTTGGAGATTCTAGCAGGAGAATGCAGCTATCGCATACCTAGGACTGAAGAAATGTACTCCTTCTATCTGGGATGGTTGGCCTTTTCCACCAAGGGTGTAGCTTTGGGAGGGACACACATGGAGGAAGGGGACACCCGCCAAGTCAGTTTTCCCCCCCTGCTTATAATCCCAGGATGTCATAGGATGAAACCATAGCAGCTGAAGTGGAATTATAGTGCCATAATTCTGCAGCTACATAATCCCTGGAGGACCACACATTTTCATCCCTACTTTAAGCAGTGGCATCACTAGGGGGTACGCAAACTGCAGACTGCTCTGGGTGACAGGGTAGTACACCTGGAAGGATTGGCACAGCTACAGGTGAGGAAGAAAGGGCCCTTTCCTACTTGCCCAGGAGCCACACAGGATCCTAAACAGGACCTTCAGCGGAGGCAGTGCCACCCACCTCAATAGCGGCAGCTGCTGATGCTTTCAGGATCCAGCATGACTTCAGCCACAGCAGACCCTTAAGCCTTTTTGGTGGGGGCTTCCTTTAGGGTCTGGAGTGGCTTGCGGCCATGCTGGATCCAGAAACCTTTCCGGAGCTCAAGGGTCTACTTCACGGTCTTTCACCGGGGGGGGGGATGCTACAGTAGTCTGGGCAGGCGGCTCACTAGCTGGGAGGGCAAGGCAGTTTGTCTTCCCCCTGCACCTGGTGATACCAACCTCAGAGATGCCACAAGCTTTAAGTGAGGTTAAAAAAAGGTGAATTCTACTTCAGTCTGTTTTTAAATTCCACCAGTTTTTCTACAGAGTAACACATGCAAGGAAGTGTACTTTTTCCTTTTAAAACTTTTTGCCTTAGGGATTTGAAAAATGCGATTTGTATGGGGAAAAGATTTATTATTGATTTAAGGTGTCTTATTTCTACATTGTAATGAAGGATAACTAAGAAGTTAATATTATTTTGTTATATAATTTTTATATTCAGTTACATTTCAAGGAAATGACATGAACTAGGTAACTGGTGGGGGAGCTAATGTAAGAAAAGCTATCCTATGTAGAAGATTGAACAATAAGGAAGTTATGTATGAAGATGTTTCAACTTAATTGTGATATCAGAACAATGTAAGTTTGAATGAAAATTTTATGTTTATAAAGTTTGAATTAAAAAACCACAACTTTCTGCCTTATGCAAAAAGAGGATGAGAAAACTGAAAATTTCACTGATGCCAATTTCCATCCCTTTCCTGCACTGTTTCTCCCATTTCCCCCTGCCAAACCCTTCTCTGCTTTCTGAGGAAACTGACAATGTTTTCCCAGGCTTTTTCAGTTTCAATGGAGGGCAGGGAAAGCCCAAGTGACAAGAAAAGAAATGGCATTGGAATGGCTTAAAACATGGAACCTCTTGCCCTTTGAATATTTTAGACTTCTGTTCCCTAAAGCTTTGGCCAAAGGCAAGGGGATGTGAAAATTATTGTTCCCCCAATAAGAAAACCTGGAGACCTAAAGGTTCCCCAGCCTGTCTTAAAATGATACCTGTGGAAATGCATTGAAGTATGGCTACAGTGCCAAGTGGTCATGCTGACTATGGATTAAGGGCACTATACTCTAAAAATATTTTCCCCAAGCTCAATATCAGTGGTGACATTTAAAGCAGCAAAACTCTATCCAGTAGTAAATGGTGGGAAGTTATCTGAATAATAAAAAAAGCTTGATTTTGGCCTTAGCATCTCACAGAGGGTAAGTTGACCTCCTCAGGAATGTCCATGACCCGTTCAAAGATGTCTTCCTCCTCGCCTTTAAATTCTTCCCTCTTCTCCTCCTCTTCCTCTTCCTCTTCCTCCTCCTCCTCTTCCTCATCTTCACTCTGGCTTCTCCTTCCATTAGTGAGAGACCCTGGGAAAAGCAGGGAGAATTGCAAAGTGAGGGGAGGAGAGATGAATTGATGGCAAGTTATTCCTGAAATCAGGTGAGACTAACATTCAACTCCGTCCAAGTGTGTCTTTTGACTTATGGGCCATTGGACTGAGTTGAGTGTTTTAATCAGGCCTCACCTGATTTCAGGAATATGCTTAACCAACAGTTTGGTCTTGAATATTCAGATATGGCTACCCCTCATTGTTCAAAATAATAGAATTCTGTCGCCAGAAAGAAGGTGCCAGTTTCTTGCCTTCATTGCTTCTCTGGTCTACCCAATACTTAGTGCTATATTTGAGGTGAGTGCCATTGTGGTGTAGTGGTTTGAGTGTTGGACTATGCCTCTGGAGAGCAGGGTTCAAATCCCCACTGGGCCATGAAACCCCATTGTGTGACCTTGGGCAAGTCACACACTCAGCCTCAGAGGATGGCAACAACAACCAAGAAATGCTAAGGCCAAGAAAATTCAATGATAGGTTTGCCTTAGGGTCACCTAACAACTTGAAGGCACAACACACACACACACAGACACACACAGACACATACACACTTGAGTCCCCTAAGGCTTCCCAGCAGGGGGAGCACTTTTACCACTTTTTTTGCTTCCTTTCTGGCCATTTTTTGCTCAGCATAGTTCTACTAAACTGAAAGTAAACTGGGAGCTGACTTTTGGTTTACTTCTGGTTAGAAAAAGGTCTCACTTGGGCTTAAAATGGCCTTGGTGGAGAGGAGGGGAAGGACATGGCAAAATTGGACCATGCACTTTCCATGGGGTGCCAAGGCATTTTAGATTTTTTTTAAGTTTTAAAAATTAGGAAGTACACTGGGAAACAGTCCTCCAAGATCCCATGAGGGCCAATGGAACTTCCCAATTCCTGACAGTTGCTCATCTTAATTCTGACCAAGTCAAGAACTATCCCACATCAGTTCAAAATACCAACTTCTGAGCTCATCAGTGGAAGGTGGACACAATTACTCCATCTATATGCTACAGTCAAACATATATTCATGTCATGCCTGCACACACAAAGACTGGAAAAATTACTTTTTGGACTACAGCTCCTAGAATTCACCAGTCAACATGGCTAGGTTTCTGGAATCTGTAGTCCAAAACAGTAACTTTTCCAATCCCTGATAGTTCAGCGCATGGCTAAAATGCTTTGCAGGGCACCAAACCCCTGCCACCTAGAAGTTTATTATTATTTATTTATTTAAACAATTTATTAATCTCTTCACTGCCCAGCAGGGCCCATGAAACAATGTACAAGAACAGAAAGTGAAAAATACATTAAAAAACAATTGTAAAGGCCCGTTTTTAAAATATTTTTTGAAAACCAGGTGAAGCAGAATACTAATATTTTAACCTCCTGCTAAAAGCTCAACAGAGGAAGGTCAGCCTGATTTTTTGTGGCAAGGAGTTCCACAGTCATTATGTCATTACTAAGAGAGCCCTGTATTGTGTATGTATTTCCACAGCATCTCTAGATGGTGGAACATCGAACAGAAATGCAACTCAGCATCCTCTATGGCTTTTAAGATTTCAGCGAACATTGCCCCTAACTTCAAGCCTATTTTTTGAGCCATGAGAGCTAGAAGGTTTCTATAAAAAAGAAGTCTAGCTAACTCAGTCTTGATTGTACTTAATTATTTATCCAACACCAAATAAAGGAAGCTTGCAGAGAACAGCAAAATGCACCTCACTGTGCAATGATGGGTTTGTCCATTCCTGTAATCCTTTGTACTAAACCATAAAAGCATTCCTAAAGCAGATTTATTTGTGACTTCTCCTGCCTGAAAGAACTACTCACCTCTGTGGGAAAGCATCCAGTTACGGGATTTCTTCAGGGCTGAGGATGATATGGACAGCTCCTGGGATGACTCCCCATCACTTTCAGAGTTGCTGTGGAAGGTATGGACATCACATCTTTCGTCAACGGCATCCTTTGAGTCTGTAGACTCCGCATCTTCTGTATTGGGGCCATTCTTGAAAACTAAATGGGCAAAAAAGTGACATCAGCTTGTTCTTTTACTGCCCTCTTCTGGCTTTTAAACCATAATTTCATCGGAAAAGAAATAGCTTTGGCAATATGCTTTGCACAACAGCTCTGACCCATAATTGCTCTGTCCCTGACCTGTCCCTTTTATTCACAGGGGAAACCCATGAATGACCAGGCAATTGCCCAAGTCCCCGGGTGTGAAATGTCACTCCCGGGACAGTTGCGAGATTGCCAGACACGTGGTATCAGTGTCCCCCTCCTTCCCCTGTCCCTTCTGCCTCTTGCTATTTCAAAGTGTCCTGATTATCTTTCTTTTATTTCTTTTCTTTTATTATCAATAGTGTGACTGCTGTGAGAAAGGGTCTCATACAGTAAAGACTTTTGTCTCTTGCAGCATAAAAAGGAGGAACCGGGGTGGGGGTGGGGAGAAAAGAAATGTGGCAGAATCTTTAAGAACAACAGGCTTTATTTTAGCATGAGCCTTTATAGATATAAATCCACTTATTGAGATGGAATACTAACTGTTATTAAGGCCTCAGATATAAATCATATTTAATAGAATCCAGAAAGATGCAAATCATGTTCCTCGCCCTAAATTTTCAAAGGGATACTCCTAGGCCTAAATTGGCAAGACAGAGGCAGCAAAACAGAGGTGGAAATTGGCAAGACAGAGGCAGCAAAATAGACAGAGGTGGAAATATATCCTTCATCTTGTAGTACACGTTTTAGGGCATTACAAAACAAAGCATTTTTTAAAAAATTGCAAAAAATGCTTTTGACCCCTAGGAGATGCAAGGGTTGAAATATTCTTCCACACCCCCTAGGGTGTGTTTGGGTGCATTGTTGGACCTCTGGGGGTCCTGGGGTACACACAAACAGGCCAAGCGAGCAAAATGTGGCCTGCAGGCTGCATGCAGCCCTCAGGACAGTTTTTATGACCCTTAGGAAGCACCAGAGGTTTTAAAAATATTTCTTTTTTAAAAGCCACAAGTAAACAGGATTTCCAGATTGTTTCCTGTTGAAAAAGAGGCATTTCCTAGGCCTAAAATGTCTGAGGTTAACAACAAAAAGTCTCCCACCCATGTCTGGTAGATGGCATTTGGGAACAAAAAGTATTTTTGAAGGTTTTCTTTTTCAGGGGTGTGTGGCAGAGGGGTGAGGCCCTACATGGTTTCCTGGAGAGCTAACATGACCCCCTGGCCTCTAACAGTTGTCCACACCTGACTCAGGCCACCTCAGGTTTCCTAAACTGGGAGGTGAGCAGTTGTCATGGGTTGGGGGTCCACACTGCCCCCATTTTGGGAATTCCTCCCCCCCCATTTTTTATTTTTATTTTTTACAATTTTGGGATGGTTCTCACAACCTTGGGAACCTCACAACCTTGAGGCGCCCCATGGGTTGTACTTTTCCCAACCTGACCTCAAATATCCTTTTGCTGCTGTGTCCTATGCTGACCTTCCTTCTGACCTAGACTGATAAACAGTGGTAAAGTGTTTCCCTGCCCCCATGTCTACGTTTTGTTTCAAAATACAGGAGCAAGACTAGCACTCTCCCTCTCTGTCCAGCTTATTTGGTCAAAATAAGACTTGGCTTATCTTTTTAGACCCCTGGAGTCCCTAAATGGCCTTAGGCCAAGAGCGAACAAATTGTTGTTGTTGTTAGCTACCCTCAAGTCAACCTCAACTCATGGCAATCCTGTGTATGAGACATCTCCAAGTCGCTCCCTCCCATGGCTCTGCTTAAATGAGCAACGTATCTTTGCTGTATTTTTCTTAAGGCATGTTCACTTTCTTACTTCCAATAAGAAAAGCACAGTAGGTAGTGACTCTGTTCCAGAGAAAACAAGTTCTCAAATCCTGATATTTGAAAGGTCTGCATCCATAAAACATAGCTATTTGCTTGCTTTGCCATCATCACTCATAGAATAAAGCTGTAGATTATGGGTAGATAACATTCAGGTTGCATGAAAACCCTGGTTGTTTTTGCTGCCACTGTCAAAAGCTCATAGTAGCGCTCCTGCCACCAATAGAAGCGGGGGGGGGGGGGGGGGGAGCATTCTGATGGGAATCCAATGCAGTGACACATGCACTCACACCAGGACATCTTCTTAACCTACTAAGAGCAGACTTACTTCCTATGCTCATTTCATTTATAAGGTTGAAGCATGTGCTCACAAATTCACATTTGTTTGTACCTCTTATGTGCTTGCTCCTTCTTGGAGGAAGGGTTTCAGAAGAGGCAAATCACCCATGCTTTTGGCCAGAAAATAGGTGATCTGGGGAACTACAAGTACATGTGAGGGGTTACAAAAACAGTTTTGGGAGGGCCACATGTGGTTTTCCCTTGCTGTAGCCCATACACAATCATACCAATTTGAAATTGAAGAAGAATGTGGGAAGATTTCCAGCCACAAACAGTAGCTTGTCCTACAAGTAATGGACAAATAGGAAATTAATCTTCTTGCCCTCCCTCTTTTTACACTTCCTTTGTGTGCTTTGGGAATCTGAGTGGAATGTACTTTTAATGCTATGTTGTGCTGCTTTATGGTTTATATAGTATTAATAAATTTTAATGTTTTTAACTTTATAGATTAATTGTCTTTTAGCTCACCTTTTAAATTTATATTTTTATTGAAGTGTATGCATAGTCTATTAATTTGTATAGTTTCAAAGTATGTTGTAAGCTGCCTTGGGTCCCATTATTGGGGGAAAGGCAGGATATAAATGAATAAAACCATCCTCATCCTCATTATCATACCTTCCATATCTGTGAGGACTGATGGAACTGTTGTTATTGGGGATGAGACTTCCTTCCTTGATTTTTGTGTCTTAGATTTGCACTCAGGACTTTTTGCTTTTGTGTCCACCATGGCAGATGAAGTCTTCTGTTTTGAGGACAAGACTTCTTTCTTTGGTTTGAAAACTTGGTTCTGCCGCTGGGCATTGGGCCGACCTGCAGAGATCAAAGTTGAGACACGTGCCTTGGAAACAATATATGATCTGTACATTCAATCATAACTGGGGAAAGTCACTCTTTTCAACTCCCAGGATCCCCCAACCAGCCATGGGTAAAATATATTCAAAAATATTTTTTCTGAGGTCTTAAATCAGATCCAATTTACCTATTTTATGGATTGAAAAAAGTGGCAGCCCAGGGAATTTGGAAGGATAGAGAGCAACAAAAACACCTTTGAGATGCTGCATCTCCACCCCCCACCCCCCAACTTAGCTTGATTTATTCTCTCTCCATGTTGGCCAGAGTACCAGAAATTTTAATCCCTTTAGCACAGGCATATCTAACTCAGGGATCACTTGTACCTAGCATAATGCTGCATCTGCTTTTGAACACTCCTGTTCACGGAAGAAAACTTCAACATTGGTATATGGTTTTTCCTATTGCCCTCAACTCTGCTTAGCATTATTGTCTGTACTATTGAGTCCTTTCTTCACGTGATATGGCCAAAATAGAACCACCTCAATTTAGTCATCTTCTAGGGAGAGTTTGGGTCTTATTTGCTCTAGGACTCATTTATTGGTCTTTGTAGCAGTCCATGGTATTCACAGAACGCTTTTCCAGCACCACATCTCAAATGAGATGATTTTCTTTCTATCAGCTTTCTTCTCTGTTCAATTCTCACAGTATGTACATAGAAATGGGAAATACCAGAGCATGGATAATCCTAATGTTAGTATTCAGAGCCAGTGTGGCATAGTGGTTTGAGCATTGGACTATGATTCTGAAGACCAGGTTTCAATTCCCAACGTGGCCATGAAACCCCACTGGGTGACCACAGGCAAATCATGGGAGATTATCAGATGGGGGGGGGGAAATCCAGGAGTAAAAGGCATATTCCTAGCATAATTGTGTGATTATGCTGAAGATTTTCAGACAACGTCATGCTCATCAGGACTTATCCCATGAAGATCTGTGAATGCTCCAGCAACAAACCATTCCTGGGACTTCCCCATGAATGGTTTGTTGCTAGAGCTTTCCTGGTTCTTCACAGAATAAGTCCTGGATGAGCACAATGTGTCTGAAAATCTTCAGCATGATCATGCAATTATTCCAGGAGTATGCCTTTTACTCCTGGCTTCCCCCACCCCCGCCTGATAATCTCCACACACTCTCAGTGTCAAGGGAAGGCAATGGCAAACCTCCTTTGCCAAGAAAAACCCATGATAGGATCACCTTAGGGTTGCCTTCAGTCAGAAATTACTGAAGGCACACAATGACAACCAATACATCTTTACACTTCAACAGCATTTTACAGTTAAACAATAATATTGCTGATATTTACTATTCAATATAAAACAATGAACAACACACTACAATAGGAGCTGTGGTTCTGTTGTTTGGCAATGGAACAGACTGCCTCAAAGGGTAGTGGGCTCAACTTCTTTGGAGGTCTTTCAATAGCAATCAGATGGGCATCTGAGTTTTTTGTATTGCTACATAGTAGGGGGTTAGAACAGATGGCTCTTGCAGCTCTGTCCAGCTCTATGATCCTAAATTCTAAGTGGAATCGTAGATTCTAAGAATCATAGAGCTGGACAGAGCTGCAAGAGCCATCTGTTCTAACCCCCTGCTAAGTATTGAAAGCAATATTGAGGTTTGCCACAGCCTTCTTTCAATCGATGCCAAGAAGCACTTCTTGTTGACCCATTTCCACTGGCTGGCCACAAAGCATAGCGTTCCACCATGCAGTAGCTTAGCAACAGAGAATCATAGGGCACTCTTTTCAACAGTTCCCATCCCTTGCTTCTCACCTTCTCTCTGTTTCACCTGCCAGCCATTCTTGGGAGCTGATTCATTCTTGTTGATTGGCTGGGTTTCTTCCAAAATGGCCACCTCCAGCTCTGCCTCATCAGAGATGTCTATTGAGGTGCAGAAAAAAGAAGGAAGGGGACCAGAGAATATGTAGAGGATGCAAAACAGTTCATAATCAAAACACAAAAACCAAAAACATTTTAATCTTATTGCAAGTTGCCTTACATCTCATTTCTGGAAGAAAGGTGAGATATAAGTGAAATAATTACATAAATGAAATAGGTGAGGACTTGTAGCTAATTTCTAAGGACAGAGATACCATGGCTCAATGCTATGGAATTATGTGATTCGTAATTATACAAGGTATTTATCCTTCTCTGTCAGACAGCTCAGGTGCCCCACCAAACAAAAAATCCAAGGATTCCATAGGACAGAGCCATGACAGTTACAACAGTGTCAAAGTGCATTAAGTCTACAGTGTGGCAGCAACCTCAGTCTAAAAACTGTAAATTTCAAAGGTTCTGTACAAGAATAATGTAGAAGCTCTAATTCCTGTGCAAAGGGCTGTGAAATTGTGGGGTGGTGGAGCAGTGGGAACACTTTGTTATTACCTGAACAGACTGTCTGGCTTTCCCCTTGACCATTGTTCTGTGTCCGGTTCATCTGCACAGTGTTGCCCCACTTATGTGCACCAAGATGGGCTTCTGGGACAGATTCCACCAGGAAGGGGTTGTTTGTATCTAGGGTTGAGAGAAGCAAAATTAGAAAGGCTGTGGGTCCAGCAATGGTACAACCTTTGGAGGATGGGTGCTGTGTTCTAATGCTCACTGTTACACAGGCTGTGTTCACTGCAAGATTCCATGAGTGGGATGCGCTCCTCAGGCCTGCGCCTTCCACAGCGTCCCTTCACCTTAGCATCTGTGTTGGCCTGAACCATAAGTGGCTCTTGGCGCTTGCGGCGTTGCTTCTTTTCGATGATACGGCGCTGAAAAAAAACGTGCAGACAGGCAGTTAGGAGAAAGCACCAAGAGTACGCTTGAAAAATATACACAGGTTATTGTATGTATTTCTAAAATTCATATACTGATTTTCAATGGGGGATCAGTCATTCCAAGGCTGGTTATATAATTTGGTAACTCACAGCCATCTTGAACAAAGACAGATATTTTGTTCAGAGTGGGGGAATCCATTCTGAACTTAAAATACAGCAATCCCAAGAGGTTTCCAGTTCTTTAATTGCCTTCCTTCTTATATTGCAGTAATGTAAATAATTCCTGGGACTCATAAATTCCATAGAACCCTGGGAGATTTGTTTCTGAATAGACGTGAACAGGATTTCTGACTCCCACCTGTTTTAACATATCAAAAGAACAAACTTCAAAGATGTAAAGCTTTCCATTCTTTCTGTTGTTGCTTTTATGGTTTAAGTCTTTCTTTCTATATATCTTTTCAAATTCTTTTTTATGTGCTTATCAATGTGACTTATTAGGTGGGGGCAGATTGCTCTTGTATGAAACTCATTTTCTTTTTATCTATAGCACCCAATAAAAGCTATTTTATTTTGAATATATCAAAATAAAGGGCTTTTTTAAAAACACACACACACACACAAAATATATTAGAATCATTGAACTGAAATAGCATAATTGTTGATTTGCAATTATAGAGGAAGGTTCCCCCAGTGCATGACACATGCAATGCAACAGATGATTTGGCTCTGCTCTTAAACTACCTTTTATACTTGGAACCCTTTCATGGACTTTACAGTTCTTATCAGAACTGGGGAAAGCTTTCTTTAAAAGACAACATCTCCCAAAGTATTTTTTTACTTCTTTAAACAAATCCAAACATACAGAGGCCAGCAAGCCTGAAGTCTGCTCACCCCTGTCTTCGGAAATGTCTGTGAGACTTGCTTGGTCTTCATAAATTCAGTAAAAGTCATACAAGTCAGTAATTATCTATTTCTAAAGGACTTTCCACCCCAAACCCAAAGCTGGCTCTACAGGTCAGGCATCCGAACTTTAGAAATCCCCAAAGTCTCTCATTTGGTTCTTGGGAAGATTTTGAAGATGCCTCATCAGTGTAAGTTCCCTTTCCTTCCATGACTGTATGTTTATTTAGATAAACAAGCAGACTTTGCTGAATGCACTAAAATCATAACATAAGCACAAGTGGATTCATTGGAATCATACTTGAGTTGTTTTAAAGAGGAAACTGTTCTGGTTAAAAACAAGAGATCTGCAAAGCAGAATTCTTACAGCATGAGTTGTACAGCCCACTTCATCAGATGCAGGAAGTATGAGGGAGTATTTATTTACAAATAAATAAATAATAAATCACCCAGAATTTAAGGTAAAATCTCTCTCTCTCTCTCTCTCTCTCTTTTGTGGGATGATGATAGCAGACAGCCAAGTCAGACAGAAATTAAATGTTGAGAGTACGGTAATATCTTCATTTTCCATCAGTTAAATGTTGTTCGGGTGAGAACAACTGCTTTTGACCAAAAGCTAAGGGGGGGAAAGTTTTTGGAGCATGTCTCCCAACTTTTTTGAATCTCTGTTCTGACCATGCTATGGGCAAGCACGAATGCCATCACCCTGTGATGGCAAACCTATGGCACGTGTGCCAAAGATGGCACGCATGCCAGGAATGGCACACAACACCATTTCCCCTGGCACGCAGTGCCTTTCCCTGCTTTGTCCCTGGCCTCCAGCTGTCTCTGGAGAGGCAGCTGGAGGCCAAGGAGGGTCAAGAAGGAAGAGGAACAGATGTGCATCTTCCTCTTCTTCCCCCCTTGGGCCTTCAGCTATCCCTGGAGAGGCAGCTAAAGGCGAGGGAGGGTGAGGGAAGAAGTCCCGTCCCAGAAATTCTGCCTCCCCGAGGGCGGAAGTCCCACCCCCAGAGGGCAGACATCCGGAAGGCCAGAAGTCCGGAGGGTCGGAAGGCCTTTTAGTTTAATTCAGCCCTTAAAAGGTTCGCCATCACTGCCATAACCTCTCCTGAGTCCGCCACACATAGATAAGTTACAGCCATCTTTCCCAACCTGGAGCAGTGTTGTGATTCAAGTATTGAACTAGGACCACAAGAAGCCTGAGTTCAAATGCCTGTTTACCCATGAAAACCCACTGGGTGACCTTGGGGAAGTCATACTGTCAGCCTCATAGTAAACCTCCTATAAACAAATCTTGCCAAGAAAAC
The DNA here is from genome assembly GCA_020142125.1 of Phrynosoma platyrhinos. NCBI lineage: Eukaryota > Metazoa > Chordata > Lepidosauria > Squamata > Phrynosomatidae > Phrynosoma > Phrynosoma platyrhinos. Next base: position 14,248,786 of record CM034710.1, on the reverse strand, counting down.
TCCAAGATAGGGGTTCCCAGCAGTCAGAGGGCCTTTGCAGACTGCTAGAAATAGTGCAAATTGAGACTACTTTAACTGCCCTGGCTCAGTGCTAGGGAATCATGGGAATTGTATTTTTTTTCTTGAGACATTGAGCCTTCTCTGTCAGAGAGCCCTGGTGCCACAATAAACTACAGTTCCCATGATTCCCTAGCACTGAGTCAGGGCAATTAAAGTGGACTCAATTTGCACTATTTCGGGCAGTCTGCAAAGGCCCAGAGTTAACTTGATGGCCCACAACAACAACAACAACGGCAAATTGCATTGCCTTTTTTTCTTTAAACAAGTTAACTAACTGCAGTTCTCCAGCTCAAGCGATGATGGTTCAAGGTGGCCCTTAGCAAGTTCATATTTGCCCCTTTTTGACATCTCACAAATTGGGCCCTGAAAATTCCCCAGTACCTGGAATTCCAGTTTCTGCTTCCGGAGGAGCGCTGCCTCATCGTTGCCATTGCTAGAAGAAAAATAGGCATCCACATCAGGTGGTGAACCAGGGAGGGAATGGAGGCGACGATACAAATTCCAGTACATTCTGAGATGTGGCATCACTCTGACAGTTTCAAGGCAGCCCCATCTCATGGTAGGCCAGTTCCCCCCAGGATTGCAGGCTTCCTGGAGATTCCAAATGCCATGATGCTTGAAAGGCCTTTGTGACCTCACAGGAAAGAGTCATGGATAGGATGGGAAATTGGCTTGTACGCTGTGGACCATTCAATCACAAGGCCAGTCAGACCATCTCCAGATGTGATTAACTCAGCTCCCATTATCCTGCATCAGCATAGCATAGTCTGATAGCTGGGGATGGTGGGAGCTGTCATCCAACACATCTAAATGGCTGATGTGGCAGAGGGCATCTGTCTTCTCTCTTACTTTCCTTTATTTTTGTGGATGTTTACAGGAGAAATGCATACCCTCCACTTGTCCCAATTTGGCTGGCACAGTTTTCTATCATTAGTATTCTGTCATCCCACATTTTCAGCTGCTTTTAAAATGGTCCCATTTTTCTCTCCTCCTCCCACCACCATGGATTTTAATAAATATAATATATGCTAGCAAAATTTACGGTAATATTTCAAACATTTTAAAAAATAGGTTAACTTAAAACAAACAGAAGTTTAAATAATGAGACCTAATTCCCCACCAAAATAGTAGTAACTAGGTAGTGGAGTAGTGATTGACTGTTGGACTACAATTCTGGAGACTAGGGTCTGATTCCCTGCTTGGCCATGAAAACACACTGGGTGACCTTGGGTAGGTCACATGCTCTCAGCCTCAGGAGAAGGTAATGGCAAACCTCCTCTGAACCAATCTTGTCAAGGTTCTCTCTAGGGTCGCCATAAATCAGAAACAACTTGTAGGCACACAAAAACAACTGGAACCCCTGAGCAAAATAGGCAAAGAGTCTTTGGCCTCTCTTCCAGATTTTTGGTCTACAGCTCCCATAATCTCTTACTATCAGTAAAATTGGCTAAGGTTCTGGAAGTTGAAGTCCAAAACAAGAACAAGATAGATTCTTTGGTTTCAGATGGTGCATAGGTGTTTACCCCAGCAAGCATGTTTTCTTAGGAGAGGCATTACAACTGCTGTGTAAAAGCCATTAAATTTTTAAAAAGCTCTTGTTGGAGATGAAATCCCATCTTTCCCCACCATTAGTTGTGATGGTCAGGGCTGGATGGGTGTTAAAGTCTTAACAACATCTGGAGGGTCTGCTTTACAAGAAATGAGTTGCCTGACTAATTGGGAATGTCTTTTTAATTGTTTCAAGCGTTGTTTAATTGGTTAATCTAACCAATGTTCAACTTCAGAGCAATGGTTAACATTCTTCTGTTGTACATAGTTTTAAATTATATTTCTATAAAACCAGTAAACATGCAAACATATAGACCCAGCCTTTTTATCCTATCCATTTATGTACGCCAGCTGAAGCGATCACATATAAACATCTTCCACAGGAGGTTTGATTGACTCTTTCCCTGCTTTCTTTCTGCCAGCAGGAGAAGACTTTTTATTTAGGCAGACTATTGAATTGTGAATTTTATGGAACAGTTGTATTTGTGTAAATAATGGTCCCCAAATGTCTGCCCTCCCAGTGTTTGGGACTTCAGCTCCCAGAAGCTCTATCCAGCTTGGCCAATAGTCAGGAATTTTGGGAGGTGAAGTCCAAAACATCTGGAGGACCAAAGTTTGGGAACTATTGATAAATGATGTGCTGATTTCTAATCTTTTTATTTTTTTTTAATCGAAAGTACATTTTAATATGTTTAAGTGTTTTAACTGTTTTCTAGCATGTTTTTAATAACATAATATTTAATTCCTTTTTAACTTTTGTACATCAGTGTTTTAGCCATATTTTTAAAATTATTGTAAGCTTCCTTGAACTCCATTCGGGGAAAAAAGGTGAGATATAAATACAATAAATAAATAAATAAATAAATAAAAATATATAGCTAGATAGACAGAAACAGCATTTTTGCTGTGTGCCATTTTTTCCTTACCTTCCAGGAATGGGCGAATGGCTTTTATGTGAGGATTCCATGAAGCTGTAAGAAAATGGTGCAATTAAAATTGGATCATCCCAGCCAGAAAGGGAAGACAGCATGGTATAATGGTTTGAGCATCGGTCTATGACTCTGGTGACCCTACTCAGCCATGGAAACCCACTGAGTTACATCGGGGAAAGTCACATGCTGTCAGCCTCAGAGGAAGGCAAAGGCAAAACCCACTCTGAACAATTCTTGCCAAGAAAATCGCATGATAGGTTCACCTTTGGGTTGCCATAAATCAGAAACAACTCGAAGGCACAAAATAACAAAGCCAGAAAGTCTTTATAACTGTTAAGTCAGCCCCTAAACATTTGTTGACATTAGCAATTGGGAAATAGCATTCTTCTTCTCTGCAAAATGATAAGTGCTTCTAAGAATAGGGCATCAGTGCAGTGCCAATCCCTGCCAGTCCAAATTACAGCATCAGAGATAAGCGGAATCAGTAAGAATGACATAATATGGACAAGAAACTGCCAAGATTGTGGTGTGACACCGGCCCAGTGCCTCTTTATTCCTTGGCTCTGCTTTCATAGGACCTTATCCCACGGGGCCAAAAGCAGCAAGAATCCACATGGAATCAGGCGCTATAGCGCTATAGTTTTCCGGGTGATCCCACGACGTCGCTCGGAATCCGCTAAGAATCAGGCGCTATAGCGCTATAGTTTTCCGGGTGATCCCACGACGTCGCTCAGAATCCGCTGAGAATCAGGCGCTATAGCGCTATAGTTTTCCGGGTGATCCCACGACGTCGCTCAGAATACAACAAGAAACCGCTCGGAATGCAGCATCATTCGGGTTCTTTTGTATGCCTGTTTTCATCGGGCATTGCAATATCGCTACCTTATCCATAGCGCTATTATAGCGCTAGCGCCATATTATACTAGCGCTATAGTACTGCAATGATGCTCATATCGGTTTCTTGCCACTTTTGAGAGCAGCGTGGGATAAGGTCCACAGATATGTTACAACTCTACAAAGCCATTACCATGCTGGACTGGATGTCCAGAGACAAGAATTTCCTTTTTTGGATTACAGCTCCACGAGGATTAGTGTTATATTAACACTAATCAATATGACACTAATCATATTGTCATATTGAGGATGGAGCAAGCTTCTTTTCTGGTGCTCCAGAGAATAGGATATGGAGCAATGGATGCAAGTACAGGAAAACAAATTCCACCTAAACATTAGGAAGAACTTTCTGACTGTTCTCCAGTGGAACAGACTCCCTTGGAGAGTGGGGGAGTCTTCTTCTTTGGAGGTCTTTAAGCAGAGGCTGGATGGCCATCTGTTGGGGATGCTTTGATTGTGAGTTCCTGCATGGCAGAATGGGGTTGGACTGGATGGCCCTTGTGGTCTCTTCCAACACTATGATTCTATAATTTTAGTCCAAATAGTAACTTTCCCAAACTATATGAGATTCTGGGAGATAGGGTTAAAAAGAAAAGGCTAACTTTCCCAAGTTCTGAGGATACACTATGCCAGCTTCAAATATGTAGCACTAACTCTTCAAATATGCCCTAATACTTTATATATGGCATGGTCATGTGCCCCTCTTCTTACTCCCCTTTGTCTTCTGTGGTCTCCACTGTATTACTTAACAAACCCTAATTATTGATACAGGGTCCACCAAGGTGGACTGTAACTACGGTCCAAAACACACTGCAGAAATAATCTAGTTTGAAACTGTTTTAACTGTCCTGGCTCAATGCTAGGGAATTCTGGGAACTGTAGTTTATTATGGCACCAGATCTCTGACAGAGAAGGCTAAATGCTTCACAAAACTACAGTTCTCAGAATTCCCTAGCATTGAGCCAGGACAGCTAAAGTGGTATCAAAGTGGATTATTTCTGCAGTGTGTTTTGGACCTCAGTAGACTTATTAATATATTATTTACAAACTTTCCTAACAGGGCGTTTAATGAGGCCTTTCTCCAAAATGTAATCAGAAGAAATGATGAGTCTGAAAACAAGACATCCTTTTTGAGGGTATACCTCAGCCTACCTGAATATCCTTCTCTTTTACTTTTTTTTTTTATCGGTTTGCATTTAAATTTTATATTTAATGAATCTGTTATTGTTTTAATTGATATCTGATTTAATAATGTTTTAAGGGGGGGAGGGAATATACTGTTTATCTTTGTTGTTCTTTTAACTGCTGTAAACCGCCTAGATTGGTTCGCCATAGGGCGGTATAGAAATAAAAATTATTATTATTATTATATTACTTCACCCTATCTCCTGTTCACACTGTGTACAAAATAAATTCTGCTGCAAGCCTACGTTAAGTCTACTTCTTTGGAGGTTTTTAAACAGAGGCTGGCTGGCCATCTGTAGGGAGTGCTTTGATTGTTTATTCCTACACAGCAGTGGGTTGGACTGGGTGGCCCTTGTGTCCTCTTCTAACTCTATGATTCTAATTGCCAACATGTGTATGGAGTCTGAATCAAAAAACACTTATAACTTTGTTGTTGTTGTATGCCTTCAAGTAATTTCCAACTTATGGCAACCCTATCATGTTTTCTGGGACTGAGAGCATGTGACTCACGTAAGGTCACCCATTGGGTTTCTATGGCTGAATGGGGAACTGAACCCTGATATCCAAGGTCATATCATGAGTGTCTCCCCATGAATATACCCCATCCCAAGAGACGATCCTGGTGGACCAGGCTTCCTGGGTCACTACTGTCCATCTCTCATTCTGCTGTCCTTACCACAACCAAACTCAGAACTTGGCTGGCCAAAACAGCTCCCTTAGCTTCCCCATGACAGGTTGGCTAAAATGTGATTGCTTCCTTCTCTTCCTCTAAGTTTCTCCCACATCTTTTTTTTTTTAACTCTAATTTTGACAATATGCAAATTATAGTATTGGCAATTCTTTTCCAGAGTAATTTTTTTTAAAATCTGCAAAATTTCAAGTTGCACTAATGTCATATCCAAAAGTCATGGATCTGTCATGATAAAGGATATGAGGGAGTGGGAAAAAGGGATAGGGTGAAATAGCAATATAGAGAAGTAAAGGAAAATCAGAAGGGGGCTGTAATCCGAATAAAATGCAAATTGGAAGACAGCTGGGCTACAGCAGGGGTGGTAGGTAGTTTTATGACCCTGTTTACTTCCTAGGACAGGGCTTTGATGATGAGCACGATAACACCTTTCTTTCCTGGGTTGGAGGCAGGAGATAGGAGAATAGGGGAGGCGTGGAAACTTTAAAGTTCCTTTTGATGTAATTTAAAGAGCACAGCCCGCAAGCTGGGAAAGGAGGAGCTGAAAGGAGAAGCCTTAAAGAGTGGATCTTTTTGGGGAAACTCAGATTTGACACTGTCACGTCTGTGGCTGATCTGTCTTGTAATCCAAAATAAATAGTTAGTAATTCTCACTAGTACGATGTCTTGGTTCTTTAAGTTTTGGTCTGCAAGGAAAAGCCATCTCTGCAACAATTCTTGAGTTCTGGGGCATGACATCCCCTCTTCAATTCTATGCTACTCAGATTCCATCTACTTTACTTCTTAATCCCTCCTGTCTTTAGCACTGGACATCAGAGTGAAGACACAGTTTGAAAGAAGAATGGAAAACTTTGGCCAATTATTTTAATTTGGCCTTCAGTCCTCAGTTGAATTTACCCCCTCTGTGAGACTATGATTTGGTGGTTTCCAGTTGGGTATGGTGTTTCTGCCCATTCTAGAAGGTTTAATTGTATGTCCCAAGGCTGAGTTGTTAGTAGAAAAGACATTAAACTAAAATATTGCTGTTATTTTTGGTTCATTGTTCTGCTTTTGGTTCAACCCATCATTGGTATGCAGCCCCCAAGGACTTCTATGAAACCAGTTAGGGATTCCACACTCTTGGTTAAACACTCTGTGTTAAAACACAGGCTTTGCTTGTAGAACCTCTCAGTTTCAATCCTAAACATCTGCTGTCAAAGTAGGGCTGGGAAACCTCTAGCTCTCTAGGTGTTTTGGCCTACAATTCCTATCAGCCTCAGGCAGCATGACTAGTGGTAAGGTAATGTGGAAGGTATAGTCAGAAACATCTAGAGGTCCAAAGATTCCCTGCAATTGAATTAAAGGGTCACAAGTGCTAGGAAAGCTGCCTTTCATGGTTTGGCCAGAGTGCAAGAAACTTTGTATACTCACTCTCCAACTATCCCAGTTTAGCAGGGATAGTCCCAATTAATCCTCTGTCATCCCATTTTTTTCAGCTGCTTTTCAAATGCCCTAACTTCTCTCTCATCCTCCCACTTTCAACTGCTGCAAACTGAGTTCAAAATGCAAAAGTTTGCATTCAATGAACTCAGTAGCGTGGAGAGGAAGAGCGGGTGGAATCTTGCCTTTCCCAGTAGGTACAGGGAAAAGCAAACTGCTACAATCTCTTCTAGCTTGCATGTTCCTCATTAATAACTTTTGTCATCTTGGCCACACTCTGATGTTGTTTGGCCATATGTGTTTGGCCTGGTTTTTATCTTTGAAACACTGGATCCTATGAACCATTGATCTTTCAGATGCTAATGAACTACCATTTCCTACTGTACTAACAACCAGGCAGACTGTCAGTGGTGAATGGGAATTCATCAACATCTGGATGATGACAGGTTAAAGAGCTCCACACTAATCCAGTGGTCTAAATAATTTGTCTTCTGGGTGTTTTAAACATCAGCACTCAGAACCCCTAGCCACTGGCCATATTGGCTGAGGCTGAAGTCAAAAACATCTGAAGCACCAAAGGGGAGAACCACAGGGCTAGACAACTCTGAGATAATCAGGGGTTGAACCTAGTGTAAAGCAGCTTCTTTTGGATTTAAAAGTACCTGCAACTCTAAATCCTTTAACTGTAGTTTCTCAACACTGAACTGGAGACCTTCTACATGCAAAGCTGCCAGACTACTAGCATCTGGGACCTTGGAGAGCCATTATTGTCAAGCAGTAAACCATACTGAGCTAGAAAATCCAGCAGCACATGCAACTATCAATGGTCAAGAGCTGCATCTGCCCCATTTTATATTCTCCAGGAGTAGAACAAAACTGGAAATGAATGTAAAGGTACTTCTGGTTTACAAAAAAATACTCTTTGAGCCAGGACACGGTGTAGATGACAGCCAAATATCCTTCAAGAGAAGAATCATGCACCTTGGAGGCTTCTGGAGGGGTGACATGTGGGTCTAGGGCAGAGCTTCCCAGCCTTTTCTATGTCCCACAGTCTTAGGAAATATTTGATTAATGTTTTCACTCTACAAAAGTAATATCACATTTGAAGGTGAAGAAGTCTTAATTTCTAGTTTTTGAATCACACACAAAACTGTAGATGAACAACTGTTGTTGTTTTTTAAAGCATTTCACTCAGTGCATAAAATGCACATCTAAATTGAGCAATTAGATTTTCTAATTTATTCAGGGGGAAAAATGAGTGATGACTCATGACTCAAGGACACAAGCCACTCTTTGTTGTACCCCTTGGAATTCCATCTTGCACCCCAGATTGGGAACCCTTGGTCTTAGGGGGTCTGCCCACACCTGTTAAAACCACTACATTTATTCCTCAGATGTATTGGTAGCACAGTGAGCAAGTCAAGCCAGCTGAACTGATTTTTAAATTTATTGAGTCTGTAATATAGTCATATCTTCTGGTCACAAGGGCTGTTAAATAAGAATGACCTCAGGAGGAGGCTAAGAATGTGGATTAAACAAAGGGAGGTAAAGGCAAAGCTGTCTATTCGAAATATCTCTTGTCACTCTGAGATGGATGGGACTGAGTTAGCCTCTTTAAGGATTAACAAAACATGAGTAAGAGCCAAGACATCTCTCTCTCTCACACACACACACCTCGTTCCCTTATGCCTTACCTTTTATGTCTTGGAGATAGTTGGACTGGGGTAGGATCAAACTCCATCTGGCAAACAGAAAAGGAATGGAAATGAATAGGGCGGCATCCTGTTACTTTTTAAAAACAAATCAGTTCTCCCTCCCTCTCATGACCCACACACATTCCTCCTATCCTTCTGTTCTAAATTATCAGACTCAACTCACTTTCCTAAAAGAAGCCAGTGTCTTTCCCACTGTCAGAAGTCACTCGATCCAGCTGACCTGCACTCAGAAAATCTTGCCTCCAATATTCCTGACCCCACCTTTTGCTGGAGGACACCAAGTCAGCTAAACAATATCAATTTATGGCCAACAGAATAAGACATCATTCAGTGCCTCCCACCCAAGATACCAAAGCAGCCTGGCTTCATTCTTACTCACCCTCTTCTTAGAAAATCCCAGCCTCTCAAATCTCAGTCATGTAAGGCTAAGGCCAAGTCCTGCCTTTTATCTTTTTTTCTCCAGTTCTGATGCTGCTTTCAAAGTGTAGCTAGCAAAGGCAGGCAGGCAGGCCAGCAAGAAGGAGGGTGGTGTTGAGCTGTTCCTCCTCCCCCACCAAACCAGCATCACACAGTCTCTCTTGGTTAATCAGCTTTGTCTGTCTTAAGTCTCTAGGACTTGTGGCTGCTTGGAAAGGTGTGTCCTTTACAGTGGTTTTGGAGTGTGGCATGCTCTTGTTGTGGAGCATCAGGTGTGCATTTCCTGGTGTGAGCATGAGATTGGAAGAACAAGCAAGAGGGAGAGTGCATGCACAAGTGCCTAGCTACAGCAGAGTGTGTCCATGTGTGTGCATACATGTACGATCCTGCTTGCAAAGAGTGTGTGTGCCAAGATCTGGAATGTGGAAGAAACAAGTGTCATGAGTGGATGCACAAGCAGACAACTGCAGGCCTGTGTGTTTGAGGGCCTGGGGTTAGCCCAAGACATTTTGCTGCCTGAGGTAAGAAATTGTAACTCACATTATCTCAGCCAGTGTGCGCGAATTCAATCCCAGGGGCTCCAGGGTTGACTCAGCCTTCCATCCTTTTGTAGGCTGGTAAAATGAGTACCCAGCTTGTTGGGGGCAATTGGTTTACAGATTTTAAACTGCTTGAGAATGCCGAGTTCACTATTAAACAGTATAGAAAAGTAAATGCTGAGTGAGATAATGGGAGTTATAATCCAACCCAACTGGAAGGCACTAAGGTTTGGAAGGCTGTCAGGATTATTTCATCTATTTTCTCAACCAAATTCCTAACTTTTTAAAGCACACTAGGGTCTCTTGCTCTCTCTTATACACACACACATACGTACTCAAACTATACTTAAAAACAAACATACCAGTCTGTAATCTTACCTCCTTCAAAGATGTCAGCCTTTTTGACACACTAGGATTATTATTACAACTGAGCATGGCTCAAGGTAAATTCCCCCCAATCTAGGAATCTACTGCAACATATATTACTCAATAAATAACCAAGCCTGTGTTGTGCAACACAGCCTACTCAGATTTTGAAAGGATGCCACAAATTCTCAGACAGCATTACTGTTGGTGAAGGAACAAATTCCCTACAATGATCTGAGGTCAACAGATGAGCCAGAGTTGAAAATTTGCAATGTTGTTCTTAAAAATAATAATAATAATAAAGTATATTTTTTCCTCCTGCAACTCACGGCAGCTACTTTAAACCCTAGTTCATTTGGTGACCAGGGCAGGGCTTGCTAAACATATTCTAGCTTCCTGACTGGACAATGTGTAACCATGGCACTGCCACCCAACAAAGGATTAAAATGGTGTTCCATTCCAGAATGAACAATCTCAGAATGAACAGACCATTAGCATTCACCATTTTTCTAGGATGCCAAGTTTGGCATGAGGAATATCATATAGTGGTTCAACTCTATTGGGGGAATGGGTTCCAGTTTTACCCATGTCTTCTACTCTCCATTTTATGGTTGATTACACCTGCCTTGTTGTTGTTGTCGTTGTGTGCCTTTGAGTCGTTTCCAACTTACAGCGACCCTAAGGCAAACCTATCACAGGGTTTTCTTGCCAAGTTTCTTCAGAGGGGGTTTGCCATTGCCATCCTCTGAGGCTGAGAGAGTGTGACTTGCCCAGGGTCACCCAGGTCCAAAACACACTGCAGAAATAATCCAGTTTGAAACCACTTTAACTGCCCTGGCTCAGTGATAGAGAATTCTGGGAATTGTAGTTTATTCTGGTACCAGAGCTCTCTGACAAAGAAAGTTAAATGTCTCACAAAACTACAGTTCCCAGAATTTCCTAGCACTGAGCCAGGACAGTTAAAGTGGTCTCAAACTGGATTATTTCTGCAGTGTGTTTTGGACCCCATGGCTGAGCCAGGATTCGAACCCTGGTCTCCCAGTCCTAGTCCAGCATCCAAACCATTACACCACACAGGCCCATACACCTGCCCCAGTTTGTGTCAGTTCCCTCACTTTCCTCCTGCTCCTATCTACTTACTTTTATATATCTGCTGTTCAGTAACTCCCAACTTTGGGGAAGCAGATGTTGTAGGAATACAACTCCCATGATTCCCGGCAAGCATGGCTAACAGCAGGGGTAGGCAGCCTTTCCCCTTTAAGGGCCCAGGGACTTCAGCTCCCAGAATCCCAGCAGCTATTGGCCAACATGGCTGAGGCTTCTGGGAGCTGAAGTCCCTCGGACTTTAAAGGGGAAAGGTTGCCTACCCCTGGCTAACAGTAAGGCACTTTAAGGTCCAATCCACACTGAAGAAATAATCCAGTTTGCCACCACTTTAACTGCCCTGGCTTAATGCTAGGGAATTCTGGGAACTGTAGTTTTGTGAGACAGTTAGCCTTCTCTGTGAGAGAGCTCTGGTGCCACAAAAAACAATAAAATTCCCAGGATTCCCTAGCACTGAGCCAGGGCAGTTAAAATGGTATCAAACAGGATTATTTCTGCAGTTAGTGATTGGGCCTAAGAACCGCAGTCCAAAAACATTTAGGAAGCACAGATCTAGAACGATGAAACTTTGGTCATCTACAATGATTTGGACTTCAACTCCCAGATGCCCCAGCCACTTTGGCCAGTGGTCAGGGATTCTGGGAGCTTAAGTCCAAAATGTCCAGCAGACCAGTTTCAAAACCACTGTACTAATCAAATTGTTCTCAAATTGTTATTAAGCTCCTTCTTCTTCCTTCCCACTTTCCTGATCCTCTTGGCCTCCTTGTAACTATGCATCACTTTTATATGTTTTTAATTGATCTTTTAAACTGTAAGCCACTTTGAGTCCCAGTTTTGGGGGGGAAAGGTGGGATACAAATACATATAATAATGATGATGATAATAATGATAATGATAATATGGGGTTCATATTTCATATTCAGGTTTAGGGAACCTACAGTCCTCCAGAGGTTACTGGACTTGAATTCCAATAAGGTCAGTGTGGTGTAGTGGTTTGAGTGTTGGACTACAACTCTGGAGACCAGGGTTCGATTCCCAGACCTGCTGTGAAACCCACTGGGTGACCTTGGGCAAGTCACATGCTCTCAGCCTCAAATGATAGCAATGGCAAGCTTATGAACAAATCTTGCCAAGAAAACCCCATGATAGGGTTTGCCTTGGGGTTGCCATAAGCCAGAAACGACAACAACAAAGGTTTACCATACTTTATATCACACGGGGGAAATCCCAAGCATGAAACAGGGTTTTAAATTAAAAAAACACACAAAAGCAGGTTGATTTTCACATGTTGTTGTTGTTAAACTGTTGTTAACCTGAACGGAAAGTAGTCAAAAGCCGCTCCTTTTTACTTTCAGAAGATCCCGAAAGTAAAAAGGAGTAGCTTTTGTCTACTTTATGTTAGGGTGAACAACAGTTTAACAACGACGTGTGTGAAAATCAACCCACTTTTGCAGGTTTTCCCCAGTTTTTAAATCCAATTTCTGCACGGGATTTCCCCCATGTGATAAAGTCTGTAGTCAAGTTTGTCAATGGCGAGGGAAGCTGGGAGTCATAGTTCATCAAGAACTAAAGGACCACACATTCCCCGTTCATGCTTCTATGCTTACCTCCAGATGCTTATTGTTATCTCCTAGACTGTCATGGTTTTCACTGACTTTATGATGGAAACCAAACACGATAAACCAAGATCCTTATGGCCATCTAAAAATGAAACAAATTGCACATTGAGACATCAAAGGCTATTTCTCAGAACAGATGGAGAAAATGTGTATTTCTCATGAAATCAAACCCCTCATTGCCCCTCGTTCTGCTAAGGAGTTTATCACACGGGGTTTATCCCGTGCAGAAACGGGATTTAAAATGGGAAAATCCCACAAAAGCGGGATAATTTTCACATAACGTTGGGCATTAACAAGCACAGAAAGTGGACAAATCCTGCAAAAGTGGGATCGTTTTCACATGACATCAGGGGCATTGAGCATTAACATGAAAATAACCTGCATAGAAAGTGGACAAAATTGGCCGCTTTTTACTTTCGCGTTAATGCTCAATGCCCCTCTTGAGTATGAAAATGATCTTGCTTTTGCGGGATTTTTCCAGGATTTAAATCCCATTTCTGCACGGGATTTAGGCACGATAAACTCCTAAGGCAGGGACTTTTGGACACTACAGGGGTGCATCTGCACTGCACAAATAATGCAGTTTGATGCCACTTTAATTACCATGGCTCCTTCTTACAGAATCCTGAGATTTGTAGTTTTGTGAGGCACCAGCACTCTTTGGGAGCGAAGGCAGGGTGACCAGACGTCCTCCTTTTTCCAAGACATGTCCTACATTTCAACGTTATGTCCAGGAGGTATTCCAAAATATCCTCCATTTTGAGCATGACTAAGAAGCATGAATTTACATTTATTTTAGTGTTTTGAGTTTTTGTTTGGTAATGTCTTACATCTTTCTTGAATGTCCTACATTTTATGGTGCCTTGTCCTTAGGACAACCGGTCACTCTGCAG
>CM034710.1:14217522-14229608 GCA_020142125.1 Phrynosoma platyrhinos | reverse complement strand
ATGGGCTGTGGAACGGATTAATTTCGTAAGTAGAGGTACCACTGTAGTGCCTAGAGGCATGGCATGGATTCTTGTGGTGGAGCTGTATATACAGAATTCTGAAGGTAGGATTTATTTTTGCTATGGAAGAGGCCACTATTCAACTGACTGGGTTAATGTGAAATATGTAACAGTTTGCATTTATAATAAATTATTATTATTTATTTTATTACTATTTTATTCATTTATAGACTCATAGAGTTGGAAGAGACCACAAGGGCCATCCAGTCCAACCCCCTGCCATGCAGGAAGTCACAATCAAAGCATCCCTGAGAGATGGCCATCCAGCCTCTGTTTAAAGATCTCCAAAGAAGGAGACTCCACCACTCTCTAAGGGAGAGTGTTCCACTGTCGAACAGGCTTTACTGTCAGGAAGTGCCTCCTAATGTTGAGGTGGAATCTCTTTTCCTGTAGCTTGCATCCATTGCTCCGGGCCCTGTTCTCTGGAACAATATAAAATAAGCCTGCTCCCTCCTCAATATGACACCATTTCAAATACTTAAACAGGGCTATCATATCACCTCTTAACCATCCATAGGTTGCCGACCCCTGGCCTAATCAGTAGCTCTCCATCTAACCCACCTCACAGGATTGTTGGGTAGATCAAAGGAAGTTGGAATGGGAACATCTATGCTGGGAGGAATAGTGGAATACACATGTAACAACTAGCCTCTTCTTTATCTGACCTCTTTCAGAGTGGAAAACTGAGCAAAGAGCTAGACTTTGTCAGCCACCATGTCCGGACCAAACTTGATGAGCTTAAGCGTCAGGAGATATCCCGGCTCCGGATGCTTCTGAAAGCCAAAATGGATGCCACCATGGAGCAAAGTGAGTTGAGGGCAGAAGTTCCAGATGCTCCTTGAGGGTCTTGGAACAGAGAATGCTGAAAGTCAGTAATCCTGGGCAAAGCTCAAGGAATTTACTTTTTTGGACTACAGCTCTCAGTGGCTAGGAGATCTAGAAGGTGTAGTCCAAAAAAAAGGAACTTTGCCAGACTCTGGTCCAGGGTGCTATTACTGGGATTGTCACTGATGAATACTGTGGAAGAAAGAGTTGGGACAGATCTGGAGTCCACCTGAATAAACTGAAGACCAGTTCAGGTGTAAGCTTTGACAGATAACTTTGGAATCAGTTTTTATATTTGTTTATTTTGGTAGTCTGAGTGAAATCTGTGTTTTTGTACCCTTACTACACCTGATCCTTGTTGCTGCTTTTGGATTTGATACTTGTTTATTATTGGTTACATTTATTTACTGTACCAACCACTTTTTAAAAAAAAATTGTGAGTTATATTCATATTTCCCCTTTTCACTGGTGACCTTAAGGGAGAGCACCTAACTCTCCTTCCCACTTTATCCTTGCAACAACCCTGTAGGGTAGGTCAGGTGAGAGAAACCGTGACTGGCTCAAACAAACAGCCAATGAGTTCTAAGTGGGGAACAGAACCTAGATCTCCCAAATTCCAGTTCCAGTAGTCTGACCACTGCACAATATTGGTTCATCCTAGGATCTTTTCCCATTATCTGGAGAATAAGAGTTGCCCACCTGATTTAAAACCATCCTCATGTTTTCCTGCTTAAACTTCAGATGTATGAAATAATATGCTTAACTGGCCTTCTTCTCTCACCTTCAGATGTACAGATTGATCACCTGGCCTTACTGAAGCAATTTGAGCACCTGGATCCTCAGAACCAGCACACCTTTGAAGCCCGTGACTTGGAGTTGCTCATTCAAGCTGTAAGCTTGACCTTTCCTTCTTGTCTGTTCCTTCTCCCTTCACCAGAGCAGCAAGATGTTGAGGCTCTTCTGTCTGCCTCTGGTGGATTGAACCCCATGGTTTCTTTAAACATAAGAAAACACATTTATTGTGCTTCAAACATACAGACTTAAAGCACGCCATCCCCCTCTCAGGTTCTCAAAAATGCTTTGGGGTGGGGGATTCTAGGAACTGTAGTTTATTCCAAGTTTTGGGACTCATTGAGTGATGGCATTCATCTTCATCTCGCAGGCAACCAAAGACCTGGAGAACTATGACGCGGCTCACCACGAGGAGTTCAAACGCTACGAGATGATGAAGGAGCATGAACGTCGGGAGTATCTGAAATCTCTGGATGAGGAGAAGAGGCGGCAGGAGGAAGCACACTTTGAGGAGCTCAAGAAGAAGCACAAGGAGCACCCCAAGGTCAACGTCCCGGTAGGATGTTGTCTTTTATATTCTTGTAGGAGGGGCAGCAAGATGTGGGATCATGTTCCAACCTTGTTTTGTTCCTTAAACACATGAACATTTCTGCCAACCAATACAGGGCAGTCGTGATCAACTGAAGGAGGTCTGGCAGGAAACAGATGGCTTGGATCCTAATGAATTCAACCCCAAGACTTTCTTCAAGTTACATGGTAAGAAATGCTATTGTTTCTTTTGAGAAGAACATCTTATTTTAGATTCAGGAATGTATTATCACTATAGTGCCCTTATGTTTTAGGCATTTATTGAATATATCTTTCACTTGGGCATTACCCCAGCCATGAATTGGGGTAATGGAATCCGTCCGTCCGTCCATCCTTCCTTCCTTCCTTCCATCCCCTTCCTTTATTTTTTCCCCTTTTTCCTTTCCATTCCTTTTTCTTTCTCTTTATCTACCCCCATCCTCCCTCCCTCCCTTTTTCCCCTCTTTCCTTCCCTTATTTTACTATTTTATGGTATGGTAAACTGCTTTGGATTTTTTGTTCAAATGAAATTAGAAGTGATGTAGAACTACCTCTAATAAATAAAGACTAAGAGATATTAATTTAGCATGGACATCCTGCAGTCCTTGGTTATGTTTCAAAAGTCCTGTGTGTGCACCCAGTTCATACCTGAGGCTAAAGCTAGTTGCCTCTTCCTCATACACCTGTTGAGGGGACGGTGGAAAGGTGGGTTTGTCAGAGTGGTACATGTACACTGTCAACTCAGCAAAGTAGGGCAGGTTGCTAGGTACATTTTGTCTGTATTCCTCACAGAAGCTACTGACCCTCCTGTTCTGAATATATGACAAAACTGGACTTAACATGATGATGGAGAAGAATAGACATGTTCCGAGTTTCCTTTCCACACTTTCAATAAGTTAGTGTGTTTTCTCAGGCCACTAGGACAGAGACAGGGTTCATTCATTTGCTGATTTGAACAGGCAAAAAGTTCAAAGTAGTCCATGGCTGCATTCGCACTGCAGAAATAATCTGATTTGACACCACTTTAACTGCCATGGCTCAATGCTATGGAATTCTGGGGAATGTAGTTCATTGTGGCACCAGAGCAGCTCTGGTGTTCTCTCAGAGATGCTGCAAGGTCCCTTTGCATACTGGCAATTGTATTGTTTGGGGCTGTCCCTATAATCTTTGTTTTCCTCCCCTTCAGACACCAATAGTGATGGAGTTTTAGATGAACAAGAGTTAGAGGCCCTCTTCACTAAGGAGGTAAGTTCTTGGCTTAGTTACCATGGACAGAACCTGGTTGTGCCAGTTCAGAATGAGAATTTAGAGGGTAGGATGGCAAGGAGAACATTTCACCTGCTTAAATGCTTTCCCATACCTTAAAAAAATCAGAAAAGTTATCTGCACATAGAAAAGCAGCATGAAGGTGGGTAGGCTAGAAATGCTTTGCTCTGATATGCTGGTTTCTGTGTTTAAGCAGTTTTCCTTATACAGTGGGCCCTTGGTATATGTCAGCAGCAGTGGTGCAGTCCAGATGCAAATGATCAGAGATAATGATGTAGCAAATTCAAAAACATCTGTATTTGGCTCTGCTCTTCTCTGATTTTTTTTTTCTGATTGTGGCAGTTGGGGCAGTTTTGACCAGGGTTAGATTGGCAAATTGGCAAACAAGTAGGGACAAATCCAGTGAATCCACTCCAGGTTTTGCATAGTCGTTTAAAGGGCTGATCTTATTTGGGGTAGATAGTTCAGCACTTTGGATAACTCCTCTAATAAACCCTTGAACCAGTTCACTGCCCCAGTGACATGGATCCACCAGCTTCCACTGCTAACAAGTTATATGTGCTCATAGAACCCAAAAAATGACAGGAAAGAGATAAAGTACTACAGCAAGATCCCTGAAAATTTTCAGGTAGTGCATGGGGGATTGCCTGGTTTGGAGGCAGAGTTTGAGAAGGGAGACAGTAGTGAATTAGATAAATTAATGAGCTGACTGGAAATTTTTTACCTCTTTGGCTGAAATTCAGAACCTCCTGACATGGGCTAATGAAGGAAGATAAATAGGTGAGTTACTTGAGTCTTGACCTTCTTTGTCTTTCCACCTTGCAGCTGGAGAAGGTCTATGACCCCCGTAACGAGGAAGATGATATGCTAGAAATGGAAGAGGAGCGACTGCGAATGCGAGAACATGTCATGCAAAATGTGAGTGCATGGGCTGGGTGGATGATGACACATGATTGGGTGAAAGGAATTAGATATAGGCAGAGTCATGTGTGCAAATGATTCTTTTTGCGTTTTTTTAAACCAACGGAAGTAAAAGCTGATGAGTCATAGCAGCAAAGAGTGTGAGGTTCTTAGTTCAAACATTCCCCCTGCTGCCTGAACTTACTGTTGGCTTAATGGTGAGCTGGGAAAAAAAATACTTTCTTATTCCCAGAATCCCTGAGTCACCATGACCGCTGGGGGATTCTGGGAGCTACAGCCCAACATGACGTCCCTAGACTCCTCACCTCTCTCAGTCAACTAGCTATCTGCACAATGAAAATAATTATCCTGGCTTATCTTGCATCTTTGTTATAAGGTTAAGTGAGATCAAGCAGGTGAAAGTTAAGAATTATTGCCAATACTACTGTTATCAATATTATTAAAGGTAATTGTTTTTCACTTGTCATAATGATCAGACATTATTCTGTCATTGTTATCATCACAAACAGAGATGTGCCTAAGGAGGCTCAGCTTGGTAAAAAGCACTGGGGGAAAATATCCCAAAATTAGTGGATGAACAGGAAACGGAATGGAGGCAATACACAAGATCTTTGTAAGGCCAAGATCTCTAAACTACCTTGCAACATGGCACAGAAAATACCAGCAGTTGCTAGCTAGAGCAGTTTGTTGCTAGGGCATAGCATGGAGAGCAGTTTCTTGCCTTCTGAAAAATCATATGCCACTGTGCGGCTGGATGTGGTTGCAAATGACTGGCCTACATTTTCTATTTTTCTCCTTCCCTGAGAGAGTGTAGAGAGTGCAGGAAATGAATGAACAGTAGAACGTCTGTGGTTTTTCTGGGGAATCTGGTTCAGTTTCTGTTTTTCTCTCTCTCTCTCGAGATTTCACCATGCGTTTTTCATGTTCCTTAGAGATATGCTCTGGGAACTTCCACATTAGACTACTTGGTATTTTTGACAGTGTGTTATTATTTGTTGCCTACTTTTTTGCTATTGGATTGGTGGTAACTGGTATTGTTTGTCCCTTGATGAAATTTTAAATTATGTTGGATTGTAACATTAACTTCTATTGTTAGCTGCTGTTGCTGTACAAGCATGGTACACAGATACATAAAACCAAGGGTGGGAAACTATGGGCCTCTAGATTTTAAATTTTTATTTTATTTCACTTCAGCTTCCATAATTCATTGCCATTGAATTTGTTGGCAACAGTTGGTAGAAATTATAGGACCACTGTTCTCTACCTGGGCTTTAAATATACAGTCGCCCTTCTCAATTTGCCAATATTGGAGCCCCATTGATTCCAATGGGGGCACGCTTCTGCATGCAGCATGGCATGTGCACACCATTTTGTCCCTCACAGTTTGCTATCCACGGAGGAGTGAGGTACACAAACTTCAAGACCGCGAACAGTGAGGGACAAGTGTACATTGAAGCATATTTAATAGCGATTATAACTAGACAAATGTTAAATTTTGTGAGTGAAAGCTGTGGTGCTATTACTGCTTGATTTTGCACCCCATCTCAGTGTGCTGTCTGTGTGCAATGAAATGAAGAAAGAAGGATTCAGGGTTTACAAACCAATTTTTTCCAGATATTTTAAACCTCTAAAAGATGAGGCAAGGAAAATGTGAGGAAAGGGTCAGCTGAAGTAAAAAGAAAAAAATCAATAGAGATTTCTCAACTTACTTTTCTTTTTCAGGTGGACCTTAATAAGGACCGGCTGGTAACCCTGGATGAGTTTCTCAAATCAACACAGAAGAAGGAATTTAATGAAGTTGATGGGTGGAAGGTATGTGAGAGGAGGCTGGCATTCTGAAAATCTGTTTCTAGGGTTGAGAAAACACCTACCCAGATGGCAGTACACCATTTAAACCAAGGGCTGTGAAGGAGCAGACAGTGGGTTGTATGCCACTCCCAAGGCTATCTTTGAAGACTTCAGGTCCTCCAAGCAGCCCCATAATATTTTTGATCCTCATTGCCCCCCAACACCTCCTAGGGATGTAGGGAGCAATTTCTCCATGACTTTGTTTTGGCCTTTGACTGTTTTAGGCCCTTTTTTCAACATTGACTAACACAGAAGTCAATGTCTGATGTTGGGGCCAGTGAAAGTGTCTTCCAAAGTTTCCTGAGGGGGGCAATATGACCCCCTAAACCATTGCCCACCTGTGCTTTAAACACACAACCAAACACACAGTCACCCTCACTTTATTTCTCGCCTTGCAACTATATACTGCATCTTTCCTAGTCATTACTGCAGGGATAGGCAACATGTGGCCCTTCATATGTTGTGGGATTGCATCTCCCTTCAGTTTAGCCAGCACAGTTAATGATGAAGGATGATCAGAGTTGCAGACCAGCAATATCTGGAGAGTTCACAAGCTGTCCACCCTTCCATTGATAAAAGAGCACCTGGCTTGCCTCTTAGGGATACAGTACATATACAGTTAAATAAATTAAACAAGAAAACCATCATCTTTGGTTTGAGGCAAGATAACGAGTTTGGGCTTAAATCACAAATGACATGGGATTAAGATGCCTGTTCTTGCTGATCTGATTATTTCACTGCAGCTGGCCTGAAGGTTTGCTGACATTTTGATCTTGTAAATAAGTCAAAGGATATCAAATTGTTGTCACATCTGTAGATGTTTAAAAATGATTTGGGGAAAAATAAGGATGAATGCATGGGACTGCTGTTTTGTCCTGTTCATTTTACTTTTCACATAACATGCTAAGTTGTGTCATTTAATCTCTGTCGAGTTGCTTACGGTAATTAAAAAAATTTCCTCTGGAAAATCAGCTGTCAAATCTAGCAAAGTAATGTTTTGAAAAGCAGTATTACTTTACAACCAGTGTTATGGGATGTTATCTAGACTCATATTAAGAACGTATGCCTACATTTCACTCCATCAGATATATTGCCTCTCTGAGTTTCAGAAAAGATAATCAATTCAATTTAAAATTTGGATAATCTCACTTTGTGACACCAATTTGGCAATTTTCAATGGCCATTCTCACTGTATTTCTTTTAAATTGTGAAGTAGGAAAAATGTTCTGGATTTGCAGTAATCAAAGTGTGGGAATCAGTGGTATCTTGTAGCACCTTTGAGACTAACTGAGCTAGAGAATTTGTAGCATAAGCTTTCATAGACATAGTCTACTTCCTCAGATGCATGGAGTTCATATATTCCACAAAAGCTAATGCTAAAACTTCTTTCCCTCAGTAAGTCTCAAAGCTGCTACATGATCCCTTTGCATACTGATATTCTGTACTAACATGGTTATGTCTCTGAACTCTGCCCCCAAAGTTTAGGAAGATATCTTTTTGGACTACAGTTTGTAGAATTCCCCAGTAGGCATGAACAGTAACTTTCAGTGAGGAATTATTCTAAGCCACAAGAACTTTACATATTTAAAACAAAAAGACCGGTAGTGAGTTATATGACCACCCTGCAACCTCCTTCCTCTCCATCCCACTCCAAAAATATTTTTATGGTCATGTGATATACTGGGCCCTTGGTATATGATGATTCTAGGAATCCCTGTGGATACCAAAATCTGTGGATACCCAAGTCCCATTAAATACAGTGACACTGTAAAATAATGTCACTTATATAAAATAACAAATTCGAGGTTTGCTCTTTGGAAGGTTTGCTCGTATATATATAATATTTTCAAGCTGTGGATACAGAGGAACAACTGTAGAATAGCTCCCTAATTCCTCAGTCTTGTGCCATTTAAAAACTAATCTCTTCTCTGATTTCTTCCTTATCCAGACTGTGGATGAGACACAGATCTACTCCGAGGCTGAGCTCCAGCGCTTTGAGGCAGAGTTGGTGGCCCAGGAGGCAGAGCTAGGCCGAAGAGCAGAACACCTTCGCCAGCAGCACCAGGAGCTTCAGCAGCGGCAGATAGAGCTTAATGCTCAGAAGAAGGAGTATCAGCAGGTACGGAGCATCAGACTGGACAGTGTTTAACTAGATGTTTCCCTGGTGTAGTTGCAATCCAAAATGTTTAGGGGAGAATTGGGAGATGGGTCTCCATGTGTTGGTAAACCTCATAAATGGATTACCTCCAGTCACGTTGTAGGCACTTGGTTCCTGTGTCTCTGACCACCTAATCTAGGACAGATCCTGTCATTAGACAGGCTGAGACAGTCATTTCAGAGGGTAGGTACTGGTGAGCAGGGCACAGTGGCAAATCCCTTACCATTCTTCACAAGCTTCTCTTGGATCTGCAGAGGACATTGTCTTCTCAGTAGTACTGAAATGAAATACAACTGCCTGTTCAGTTTACTTCTGCAGGTGAAATTGCAGTTGGGGTCATCTTGTCCTTTTCCTCAGACAGCAAAATGTCTTGAGCCAGCCTTCATGTGCTCTCAGATGTTATATGTGCGGCAGAGTCTTGTATTCTGGTACTTGTTTGGTTGATTCACTTATATGCAGACTGCAGCTCTCATTCATACTAGCCAGCATGAGCAGAACTGAGGAATGCTTGGAGTTGCAGTCCAACAATACGTGGAGGGACACAAGTTGTTCACATTTGACAAAAGGGCAACCTCCTGAAGAGAACATTCAGAATGTTGGAAAAGTTACTCTTTGGACTACAGCTCTCAAAATTCTGAATATTCTGAGAGCTATAGTCCAAGAAATAACTTGTCCAGATGGATGGAAAAGGAGAGAATCAGGTGTGTGTGTGATCCTCTCAATTTTCCTCCCATGTCAGGTTGTGCTCCAGATGGAACAGAGAAAATCCCAGCAGCAACCTGGACAGGTCCCTCAAGCTGGTCCTGGGGGAGAGCTGAAATTTCAAGCCCAGCCACCTCATGCTGCTCCAGCAGGTAAGAGTCCCAATTCTGAATTCTCTGAGAAGAGGATGGAGGTTAGTTTATTTTGGGAGAGGAGAAATAGCTAGCAGTCCAGATTCTGAGCTTTCCTGAAATGAGAATCTTCTACCCCACTCATTTATTCTCCCCCACTCGTTTAGTCTCATTTATTTTTCAGAGCTTTGGACAGTTAGACTTTGGGACCACAGCTCCTAAAATTCTCCAGCCAGCATGTGGTCCAAAGGAACATAACATTTCCAAGCTCTTTGTTTTAGCCGTCTCTTAAAATGTTCTTTAAAATGCTCAAGAATTCTGAGCAAGCCTCCCCTGACCTGGTATGCTCCAGATTTGGAGCTAGGAAGTGAGGGGCTTTAGCTTCTATCAGCCCATACAGGTAACATTACCAATAGTCAAGCATAATGGGGATGATAATCCAAAACATGTGAAAGATGATACTCCAAAACATGATAATCCAAAACATGTGAACTTGATCCTCAGAGTCTAACGTAGCAAAAAATGGCATGATCTGCTCATGAGGACAGTATTGGCAGATTCTCAAGAGCACAAGCGGATGGGTATCCAACCTCTGTTTCAAGCTTTCCTGTGATAGAAAAGGCCATCACTCTTTTGGGGAACTGGTTTCTCTGTTGAGCTGCTGCTACCATTGTCAAGAAGCCGATTCACACTACAGAATTGTAGCACTATACCGTTTAACTACCATGGATGAATCCTAGGGCTTGTAGCCTGGTGAGACAGAAGAGCGCTCTGGCTGAGCATGTGAAGTATACTTCTTTAAACTGCAGATGCCAGGATTCCATAGGGTGAATCCATGACAGATAAAATGGAGTCATATTACTATAATTGTGTTGTGTGAAAGAGCCTAGTATCTGTATCTGATTTGTGTTTTTTTAAGAGGCCAAGATTGAAATAAGACTAGGATTCTTGCGCCTAAAATGTTCAAGAATCCTGAAGATAAGGCTAGGTAAATGACACCAGAGTAAAAACATTTCTGTTCTCTTTTCTTTCAGACCAGGCCATACCACCTGAGTCCCATCCTGTAGTTCCGGAGCAAAATCCCCAGCAGAACCATGTTGAACCTCTTCAGAATGAACAGCATCCAGAAGTAGAGATCCAATAGAAAATTGATGGGGGGGGAGCTTGTATTTTCCTATTCTGTAGTCCAAGGGTGGACAACAGATGGCCCGTGAACTGCATGTGGCCCCCAAGGCCATTTTTGTACTCAAGTACTGCTGAAATTTAGTGACAAACCACATCACTGAAATCTGATGGCAACTAGAAGAGGGAGGGATACCTTTAAATTAAGCAAGACATTCCTGTTTTAAAGCAGGGTTGGCTGGTTTAAACCAGGTTAGCTTAAGCCATAGTTTAAACCAGTGGTTCCCAAACTTTGGCTCTCCAGATGTTTTGAACTTCAGCTCCCAGAATTTCTGATTGTTGGCCAAACTTCTCTGAGTTGAAGTTCAAAACACCTGGAGGACCAAAGTTTGTGAAACACTGATTTAAACCAAATTACTTAAAAAAACAAAACAAAAACACTACTCCTTTTTAATTTATTCACATTTTTTAAATGTCTAGCTATTATTACTGTTTTTCATCCCTCTTACTGAAACAGCAATGACTGTCAGAATTAAAACATAACTTTACCAGTTTGTTGGCAGTTGTTCATTGTTAGACCAGTGCAAGATGCTTCTTTTTAATCCCTTTATTTTACAGTGCAAGAAATGCCATTCAGAAACCAGCCCTTCAGTTTACATAAGTTCACCAAAACAATTTGCTTTAAATGAGCACTCTTTAAAGAACAATTATTATTTTAAGTTAGTAGCTATCACATATGAGCTTCATTTTGCTACTTAATTTTCTGAGTTAGTTCTATATGGTTGTAGCCCTACACAATAATGCAAAAGAAAACTCTGTTTTAAACCAAAAAAACCCACTGAGGGTTTGGACAGTTGTTGTTTTTAACTGGTGTCTTTCCAATCCTGTTTTAAATCAGGTTTTCTCTGCTGCCAAATTTTGCTTGTTTGGTGGTGAGGAGCCATGCAGCCTGTCATGACAGATTTTAGGAAGGGAAATTGCTCCTTGACCTGTCAGAATTGTCTGGCCCACTTAAAGATTGGATCAAAACTTTCTGGAGGATGGCTAGTGAGCAGGAAGGCAGGAAGTCTGCATCAGGGAACAATGGTCCTACTGCAAAGCCAGTCTCCACCCATTCTTTGCCACTTGCTTCAGGGCTAGGAGAAAATCTGTCCCTTTTTATTAACTAGGCTTCTGTGTCACCAACCAAGATGACCCTTTGAGGGAGCCCTTAAGAGGGCTCTGATGCATGTTTGCCTTTCAGAAGAATCCACAAGAAAGAATGGAAAATAAGCAAAGAATTAACACCATAGACACTTTGATTTATTCTGGTAACTTTACCTTCAAGTAAATAATCCCAGAGGGTGAGGCTCAGGGATAGTTGCTCGTCTAAAATTGAGCTTAATTGTGGTGTCCTTTAGGGCGCCATCCTGTCCCCGATGTTATTCAATATTTACATGAAGCCGCTGGGGGAGATCATTCGGAGGCATGGATCGCGGTGTCTTCAGTACGCTGACAACACCCAGATATATCTCTCCAGGACCAGATCTCCTCTTAATGACTGTCTCAGAGCAGTAATGGGTTGGATGAGGAAAAACAGATTGAAGTTCAATCCAGACAAAACGGAGGTATTCACAGTTACAGGCCTGAAACCAGATCTGGGAATACAGTTTCCGGTCCTAGATGGAGTCACACTCTCCTCGAAGGACTGTGTT
>CM034710.1:14199164-14217422 GCA_020142125.1 Phrynosoma platyrhinos | reverse complement strand
TGCTGTATTTTTAACTTCTTTCTAGTTTAATTCTGTTTTAAGGGGATGAGAAGGTTGGATTATGGGACGAGGGAATGTTTTAACTTGTTTGTTTTAAAATGTTGTACCCCACCCCGATTGCCGTGCAGAGGGGCAGGCTATAAATAAAAAAATATTATTATTATTATTATAAAACAGACAGTATGTGATCTCTTAACTGCAGTATTATGTGCTCTGTTTTTTCCTCCTTGCCTAAATTTGCCCATTCTAAAATTAGATTATAGTGTTGCACATTTTGTTTGTTTTTTTACAAAGCAGACACTGACTGTTTCAGTAATAATTTGTGTCCTTCTGTTCAATAAATCCTTGTTACCCATTCTGCAGAGTTTTCAGTTAATTTTTCCCCGCTTGTTGTTTGGTTCCTTTTAGAATTTATGTCCACAGAGATGTACGTTGGTCAATAGGGGATAGTCCCTAAAATTAGAAACTGTGCTTAGAATGGAAGTCTCTTGATGGTGTTGACTGTTTTGTCATTGCATACCTCATCACTCCTAATATGGGTGTGGTATTCAGTGTAAAAGTATTGCACAAGCAAAGTTTATGAAGACAATTTTTCTCCTGCCTTGGGCCCTCAGCAGTCAACACTCTATCTGATTCCAGTGATCTGTGTACACACACACATTTATTAGTATTGTTTGTGTTTGATAAATCCACAGTAGCTTACAGTCACAAACATATCAGTATTAAGCAAACAATATTGCTTTTCATTTGGCAGTGCAGGGGTGCGGAAACCTAACATAGTAGAAATTAGAAGCGTTACCTTTTGGGATTAAAAATCTCAGAATCTCTGGGCTAGGAGCCATCCTGGCTGAGGAATTCCAGACTTAAAGTAAAAACCCTTTCCTAAGCTCTGTAGTAGAGATGTTTAAAAGAAAGAGGGGAAAACTACAGTACCGTATTTTCCGGCGTATAAGACGACCTGCATATAAGACGACCCCCCCCCCATTTTTCCAGTCAAAATATAGAGTTTTAGCAACTCTATCCTCATTATCCTTATATCTGGTGTATAAGACGACCCCCCCCCCACTTTAGCCACAGCTTTTGCAGGTAAAAAAGTAGTCTTATACGCAGGAAAATAAGGTACTTAGAAAAGCCTAAACCAGTCTCCAAATGCCTTTTGAATGTTTAAACAGATGTTCAGCTTCTGATCACCAGAGCACAGCAAGACTCCCTGATGTGCATATTCCACAGTTTGGGTACCACCACTATGTAGACTCTGCTTTCGCTTCTGTCAGGGTGGGCATATATAAGTAAAAAATATATATATATTTGTTGCAACTGGTCTACTTTTCACCACAGGTAGCTTTTATATGCCACCTTGCATCTGAAGTCCACCATTAGATGCCATAATCCCTCTGCCCTGTCAGCTGGTGGACTCTGGGGCAGAGGGATTATCTGAGCATGCAGAAGATGCAATCACAGGCATGGCCAGACCAATATCCAGAGACTTGTTAAGTATGTGCTTTCTCATACCATCATCTCAGAGCATTCAGTTTGCAACAGGTGGCACAGCTGTCCTGCACTGCAGGCTGAAGTGCCCCACTTGAGTGACAGTACAGCAGGAATAAATAAATTGTGTCTCATAGACTGGGAAAAAATTTAAAAGTTTGGCCCTAGCAGAGAAAAGGAGCAGGGGGAGAGATCCACTGGATTTTGCTTCAGCCAGAAAAATGTCAAAAGGGGTGGGTGATACTGCCTGGCATCCCCCTCTGTTGGGTCTTGGGGTGGCAGCATTTGTGATGGCTTGCCACAAAGCTTCACATTGCCAATGCATTTGGCTAGTTTCCCCAAGGGCTGAGGCATCCAGAAATGAAATAGTACAGTCCTATGCTCCCTCACGTGCCCAGTTTGTTGTGTGAGTAGGCTTGGAGTCCACCCTCTGTTTACATTGGCAGACCCACCCTAAGGTGGAAAATGAATGATGTGGGAGTAACAGAGAGCAACCTGTTCCTTCACTGAGTTTCACAGTCTGCAATGAGATCCACCCACACCCTTTTTGTGCCACTGGAAGCATTGTGGTTGCAAATACCTATTGGGACTATGATCCTTCTTTTTCCCCAGCTTCTCCTTTTTAGCAATATGGAAGAATTAGGGACTGGAATTCACACATTACAAGTAACATTGCCGTCTATAGTTTATGATTTTTTGGGTGACAAGGGCATAACAACAACACAAAGATATCTCTTAAATCTGTATATAATTACATGTTTTTGCATTATTTTCTTGTTACTGTTCTAGCAGCACTTTCCATTTGATGTCATTCTGCTATCCTATGTTTTTTAAGAATGTATTATTTAAACATATCTAAACACGCATTACCATTCATCCAACAATATACAAATACAATATACAAACACAGACATCTAGACAAAAAAACAAAATTGTTTCTATGTACACTTCCCAAAGCCATCCGACTTCATAAAACACTTGTTTAGCTCATTATTCTTGACTTCTGATCAGCATATTTTCCCAGTCTCAGTAATGTCATTCTGCTATCCTATGGTTTTGGTGTGTTTTTTTAAAAAGAAAAACAACTATATATTTACAGCAACAAATACTTTTGGGAGACTTGGCAATAAGTTACAAAATTAGTTTTTGAAGCAACTTGCCAAGCTTCAGGAAAATAGGATATTTAGGAGAAACAGTTTCCAATTCAGATTCCAGGATTCCTCCCCTTTTTTTCTTGGTGATTAAACTTTGAACGCACCGATTTGCTTTTGAGATTTAAAAAAACCTTGAGCACAGGGTTGAAGACAAGGTGACTTGGAGGACTGTCATCCATAGGGTCATCATAAGGCGAAGTCAACTTGAAGGCAACAACAACAACAACAAAGTGTGGGAATGACAACCCTCACTTCCCTATTTGAATTCTGAATGGTTATATCTTGTCATTTTTCCACACTCCAGTTATTTTAGGACAGACGCTCAAGGCCATCTGTAATAAGTGTTGGCTTCAGTTTGGTAATCATTTATTTTTAAAGACTTGGGAGCCAGTCACTCCCGGTATGCAAGACTACATTCCTCTTGCATGAGAGAGTTCAGCTCATCATCACATGGTTATTTTTCCAGGGAGCTGATGATGTGATTCAGACTCAAAACTGAGTCAGACCCCTTCTGTCTATTCTCTCCTTTGAGTAAGCCTGACTTTGTGCCTACTTTACAGGCTTAAAGCTGGATTCTCATTTATTTAGCTCCTTGAGGTAAAACCAGGGTGACCAAACATCCATCCTTCTTTTTTAGGACATGTCCTACATTTTAACCTGTCCAGGAGGAATTTCAAATGTCCTCCAATTTGAGCATAACTAAGCAGCATGAATTTACACGGATGCAGGAGTTTGAGAGGGGTAAAAAAGCCCACCAAGAAGAGAAAGATACCTTTCATGGAGCCTTAAGTCACCATATGTATTTATTCCTACTGAAAATGTGTCATATGTCTTTATTCCTTATTTAATTCATTTATGTATCACCCCACAAACCATTTCCAGGTCAGAGTAAGTCTGTATAAATTCAGACTAGGACACTTAAAAACCAGCAGATTTTTTGAAAGGCTTGAGAGAACACTTTCTTCATTTCCCTGCCAATTTATCATGGAGGTTGTATACAAGCTAAAAACAAATTGTGAGTTAACCATCCAAGAAAACTATGTGAGTTATCTTGGGGATGATGTGCTAGCATTAAGAAAGTCTACCCACAGCTTCACTTCACTACAAAGAAGTGGGCTTTTTGGGTCACAGATTCCTTTGAGAATCCAAGAAAATGCACAAAAAACCCTACCACAAAAATGTATATAAACATGCTCACACAAATAATTTAATGCAATTTCCTCCACACAAATAATTTCATATAGTTTCCTCCTTAAAGACTATCTGGAATTGGGGGGGGGGGGGATGTACACTTGAAAAGACTTAATTTTTCTCTCAATTTTAATTCAGTACAAAAGATTAAAGGGAAAAGGAGGGGGATGGAAAAATTTATTCCCTCCCCCCAACCTGTTTCTCAAACTCTCTGAAGCACATCTGTGGGTCACAAGTTAAGAAGCCCTTGTTGTGGTTGTTGTGTGCCTTTAAGTCATTTCCGACTTATGGCAACCCTTAAGGTGAAACTATAACAGCTTTTCTTGGCAAATTTTTTCAGAGGGATTTGTCATTGCCTTCCTGAGGCTAAGAGAGTGTGATTTGTCCAAACTCACTCAGTGGGTTTACATGGCCAAGCTGGGATTCAAACCCTGGTCTCCAGAGTCATCGTCCAATGCTCAAACCACTACATCACATGGCTCCTATGGCAAATTGTATGTTGGTAAGGACTCCTATTAAACACCCCACACATTTCCATTGCGCTCACATCCTGTGCATTAGGGGCAGCACAGTAAAATTGTAATACAGCTTTATGAATGAGCCTATAGACATTATTGGCCTTTTGGGCACTTGCAAAAGGGAACAGCCATAGCTTGGTGGAAGCAAGCATGTATTCCTCATGCAGAAGGTCTCTGTTTCAATCCCCAGCTTCTCCAAGAAGAGCTTGGGAAAAGTTCAGTCCGAAACACAAAGATTTCTGCCAGTCACCATAGACCAGGAATGGGAACTATGTGGCTCCCCCATGACCCTGATCCAGCATCAGTAATGGCAATGGATGATGGGAACCGCAGTCCAACAGCACCTGTAGGACTATAGATTTCCCATCTTTGTTGTAGACAATATCCTGCTACATGAACTAAGGAACAGATTCTGCATAAGGTTGCTTCCTTCCTTTCTATACCACTCTACCTCTGAACCCAGGGTCAACCAGTTAAGCTTAATGGTGGAAGTTTCAGACAACAGGACATCTTCACAGAGTGCAAAGTTAAACTCTACAATATGGCCACTAATTTGGACAGTTTAAAAAAAACCACATCTGCAGTTGAGGCTATAAAGGACTACTAGTGAGGGTGGCTGTGCATTATCTCATGTACTGGAGACACTATGCTGGGAAACTGGAATGGGAAGGTACTGTTGAGCTTGTGTCCCGCTTCTGGGGTACCTACAGGCATCTGGCTGGCCATGGGGAAAAGAAAATAGAATAACACAGGCCTTTCATCTCATCCAGCAGGAATTATTTTATTTTCTTGCCTTCAATAAATCACAAAAGACAAGACAAAATAAGATACAGTTTTTTTAATAAAAATAATTAGAACTAGAGCTATTACACCAAAGTACAATTATCAGGTAATTATTCGTACAAAGAAAACAAAGTCTCCCCACCAGGGGGAATTCACCCTAATAAATTAATACTCAGTTTTATTTTAAGTGAAAAAATAAGTTCAAAACATTTGTATAAAGCAACAAAGGCTTACTCTAAGAGACACTGAATATGTAAAAATACAGAACCCCAAAGTCCCTACATGCAGGGGAATGGGGGGGTTCTGTGCATTTAGCATTTTGTTGGAGAGGATTTAAAAGAAACATGTTAGCTGAAAGTTCTCCTGGGGTTCTGGAAAATCCCCTCTCTCAGTTCCCCTGCCCATAAAATGCAAACACAAATGATCTACTTCAATGGTCAGTTGCAACAATGTGCAAGGCTTATGCAATATGTATGCAACAGTAAACATGCTGTATTTTTACAAACCCTCTCTCAGGCACACACATTTGCAGATATGGTCATGCTTTATGTTCTTCAAAATCCATAGAGGTAGTAGTAGCAATTTATCATCAGTGCATTTATTCAAAAAATAAAACCCTTACTGCAGTGCTCTACTGCACCCAGAAAAAACTCAGAATCCAGGCCCAGATTACTGATTCTTGTCACTATACTTGTAGTCTAAGAAGATGGTGCTTTGAGAGGATTTCATGGCAACAGACAAACAAATCCAACGTTGTATTAAAATGTATAAAATAAAAGGCTGGGAAGGAGAGTAACAATCTCCATTCTTTCCAGCATTCACAAGATGTGACAGTGCTAAAAACCCTTCAATTGAGGATTCTATGCATTGCTTAGCAAAATCACAGAATCCTTGTTTGTCTGATTGCCCACCGTCTTGAAGAGCTATTTCATTCTGCACTTTGCAGACACAGTTTCTCCATCCTAGCAGGGCTGGAGAGGAGAGATGCATTGGTGTTATCTTCCTTTTGAACACAGTCTACAACCTCATGGATTTTCCTCCACATTTTGGCCCGGTGTTCCGTCTCCAGGCAAGGCTCAAGAACAGCTCCCACCTCGGCAATCCTCCGGCGAAAACGACAGCGGTCACGGGCCATCTCCTCCCAGGGGCCCCGGCGAGCAGCCCGGGAGGCATAATCCCAGACTACCAATGGGTGGACAGTGACTACAGATGAGAATCGAACCTAAGGATACAGAGGAAAGGATGAAGATACTGAGACAGGTATTTTATAGGCAACTTTTTTGCTCATATGCAGCTCTATCTGCAGTGATCAATTAATTGGTTGAAACAACTACAATTAGTAGTAAAATCATATAATTAGAGCCAGCATGATGTAGTGGTTTGGGTGATGGAGTAGGACTCTGGAGACCAGGGTTTAAACCCCCACTCAGCCATGGAAACTCACTGGGTGACCTTGGAAAGGGGAAGGCACTGGCAAAAACCCTTCTGAACAAATCTTGCCAAAAAAAAAAAAAAAAACCCATGAGTGGCTCACCTTAGGTCAAGTTACCATAAGTCAGAAATGACTTGAAGGCACGCCACAAAAACAACTACAATTAAAAGACTGCTTTAAAAAACAGGCACAGCAGTCTTTCTTACAACTTTTCCTCCAGGTGATAACAATCCTAATTAACACTATTTCTTCTCAGCTCAATAAAACAAGGTCTTTAGTCATGCTAATGGGAACCTTCCTCCTTCCCACAGTCCAAGCTTTCAACCCTACAACAATTCCCATCAACCTTGATCACTGGCCACACTGGCAGGGGCTGATGAAAGCTGCAGTCCCACAATACCTGGAGGGTGGCACTGCTGTTATCATTCCAGGCAATGGGGAAAAACAGGAGAGTTACTGGGAGCAAGAACCAGTCTTCCACCATTCCCACTTTTAAGCCAGTGCCGTCAATGGATCAAGGGGTGGGAATCTGGTGCCCCCAGATGTTTGGGCTATAACTTCCATAAGCCCCACACATTATGGCCAATGGTAGGGATTATGGGAACTGTGGTCCCAAATATTTGGAGTATACCATATTTTAAATTATTTTTTAAAGATTTTATAGAAGCAAATATAACTAGCACTTCAGATCCAGCACAATGAGGTGTACTAGTTTGTGTTTCCTGACTATCCAACTAAGAATTCTCCAGCTGACATGACAATTATAATAAAGGAACTTTCCAAAAATCAACATGTCAGGAATTGTATTTGTCTATTCCACTGACAGATCTCCTTCCTTCCAAAGCAGCTCAATGCCATGTATTTGGTCTTTGTCAGTTTTTCTATCCTTATTAGAAACCTGCAAGGTAAGACTGATCAGGAGTGACTGGCCCACAATCACCCTATGACTTTCATATTTAGGTCCCACACTGGCTCTGGGTATAGAATGAAGCAGCAGCAAAACACTTGTTGACTTATGCATACACCATGAATTTCATAGGGTCTTTTTTTTTTTTTTAAGGAAATGAATACTCAGAAGTAATTTTGCCAGCTCCTGCTTCTAAAATATTGCCTATAGCATCTAGCATTTGTTGGTATTCTCCTATCTACCCTGCTTAGCTTCCAAGATCTGGTGCCTTTAGGGTATTTACAGACCACCTCTTTACTCCTATGCATGTTTTTTACAGCCTCCAGCTAAGGCATGGTGGTTAGCCAGTACTTAATTTTGCAATTCTATTATTATTAGGGTTTATTATTATTACTACTAATTCACCCCATTGATTTTAAAACAGAAAGAGATCAATGCAGCCTTTGAAGGAACATCACAGGATCTAGGTGTTACCCTTTCATGGACCGAATACAAGTGGGTTGGCTGTGGGTTGGAGTGAGGGTGAAAGCATTCTGTTCACACTCAGAGGCACACTTTAATTAAGTCTTCAGTACCAAGTCCAAATTATATCCTTCCTCTCATGCTATTGACATCTTTTTTTCTGTAACTCTCTTCTAGCTCACCACCTCAAATGCCTACATACATTGCTGCATGTGCTGGAAGCCAACAGCTAAATGCAGTCTAATAATCTGTACTCTGCATCTTTTATAGTTTTCCTGACAAGCATGGAAATTGCTTGGTAGATCTCCCTAAACAACAAATCTGCAGGCAGATTAAAAGGAAAGCCAGGCTCTTATGAAGAGAGAAAGAGGAAGCAGTCACAGGAAGCAAAAGGGAGTTTTCACGGCTGGGAAATGTCCTCATCTTACATCATCTCCTTTCCTACCAGAAATCTAATATTACACAGCTGCAGCCAGATATTACAAGTTTCTCTTTAAATGGATGAAACCACAAGGGTGGGGAGGAGGGCAATTAAGTCTAAAGGAGAGCCTGATGTGGGGCTAAAAGAGAACAAGGTGGTAATGATGGGTTCCAGAGTAGAAAAATGTGGGCTGGGTAAGATGCCTTTTACAACCAAAGGTGAGAAGAACTGGGAGGAGAAAAATCATTCCATATTTAAATTAGACTTAGAGCATGGAGAAGTCATCTTTTTGGACTGTAGCTAACCAAATCCTCCATACTGATCTGGGGATTCTGGGCACTGTAGTTAAAAAAAGAGAAACATTTCTAAGCTCTTAACATTTCTAATCACCCCTCACTGATCGTGATTTAAAAATACTGCACCGGAAAGGGCCACCACTTGAAAAAAAATACTTTTTTTGCACTACAGCTTCCAGAATTTCCCTGCCAACATGACCACTAAGCCAGTGGCCAGGGAGTTCTGGGAGCTGTTGTCCAACAAAGTAATTTCCCCAAGCTGTGGGAAAGACACACCTGTAACTACTGGTATTTGGAAAAACTATGGAGAAATATGGAAGATGCAGTTCAAAACATCTGAACTAGGGAAAGCTAGAGAAGACTGGCTTAAAATTAGAATTTTAGCAGGCATAGAGACCTTCCCTCACTCTTAAGTATAGGAAACAGCTCCACTTAGAGGCAAAGGTAACATAAACTACTACAGTACCTTAAAGACTAACAAATGTATTATGTGCAGCCTGAACCTTGGAATAATTTAGGGGGGAAGCAGACGAGAGCTTCCCAGACGCCTTGGGCCGGCGCGCCGCGGGGCCGCAGCCTCCGCACCTCGGCGCACCGGCGGCGACCCTGGAAGGAGCGCTAAATCAGCGCTCCTTCCTCAAGACAGCGAAAGTGCGCATTAACAGCGTCGGGCGCACTTTCGCTGTCTTTTCCGCCGCGGCGCGTTCGGCTGCCGCGGCGTGAGGTCTTCCCCGGAGCGCCGGCCGTGCGGAGGGCCGGCGACTCCGAGGGCGACCTCAGGGAGAGGAAGGGGCGCCGAACGTGCGGCTGCCCCTCCTCTTCCAAGCCTCCAAGACGACCCTATTAGTCGTCTGCCGAGGCCCTTAGACCCCTACCTGAGATGACGATAAGCAATGATTGGCAGTGGTGCCTCAATGGCTGTTACATTTTTAGACTAAAAAGAATGTTTCTTTTTTCCCTCCAGGCATGCAATTTTTAAAACAGCTTTTGCTACTCTGCAGACGAACAATTTCAAACACTTTGGGTCTATTCCTTCTGTCAATGGAAATTTTATCTGCAGCTCTATGTCTGCTACTTTAAAATACTGTACACTGCTTTAGATATGTTTAAAGAATTTTCTATGGAGAACAAAACACTTAAGGAAAGGTTGAGGGAGTTGGGTACATTTAGCCTGGGAAAAAGAAGACTGAGGGGTGACATGATTGTACTCTTTAAATATCTGAAGGGCTAATAGAGAGAGGAGGGGGCAGGTTTGTCCTCTGCTGCCCCAGAGGGTAGGACCAAAGTCTAATGGTTTTAAGTTACAGGAGGGTAGATTTTGACTGAACATCAGAAGGAATGTCTTGATGGTAAGAGGAGGGTGAGCAAAATAGTGAAAGGTCTGAAGACCATGCCCTATGAGGAATGGCTTAAGGAGCTGGGTATGTTTAGCCTGGAAAAGAGAAGGTTAAGAGGTGACATGATAGTCATGTTTAGATATTTCATGGGTTGTCATATTGAGGGTGGAGCAAACTTGTTTTCTGCTGTTCCAGAGACTAGGACATGGAGCAATGGATGCAAGCTACAGGAAAAGAGATTCCACCTAAACATCAGGAAGAACTTCCTGACAGTAAGAGCTGGTCAACAGTGGAATATGCTGCCTCAAAATGTAGTGGAGTCTCCTTCTTTGGAGATTTTAAAACAGAGGCTGGATGGCCATCTGCTGATTCTGTGTCTCTGCATGGCAGGAGGTTGGACAGGATGGCCCTTGTGGTCTCTTCCAATTCTGTGAATCTATGATTCCAAGACCAATTCAGCAATGGAACCAGGTCTCTTTTTCAGGACATATTCAAAAGAGCCTGGACCTGATGGGGATGCTTTAGCTGAAGATCC
The DNA here is from genome assembly GCA_020142125.1 of Phrynosoma platyrhinos. Taxonomy (NCBI): domain Eukaryota; kingdom Metazoa; phylum Chordata; class Lepidosauria; order Squamata; family Phrynosomatidae; genus Phrynosoma; species Phrynosoma platyrhinos. The sequence continues at coordinate 14,206,898 of CM034710.1, read as the reverse complement.
TACGCTGGGCAGGAAGTTGGACTTTATGGCTTATGAGTCCTCTTCTATGATTCTATAATCCTATAACTTAAAGAGCCAGAATGGAATTGTTTTAAATAATTAGCTATATGCCCAAACTAAACCTGCCGATTTTCCATCTGTAGGGCCTCTGTCAAAAGTCTCCCTCTTTCTCATTTAGGAAAGTAGGACATAACTTCTTCTACCTATAACTGCAGTTGTATAGACACAATAATTAAATATATGAAAACCATGACTACTTCCTAAACATTGAAGTGGATAGTTATAATCCACGCCAGTAACTGCAAGGGGTAGAACTAAGTGTAGTAATCATAAGTAATTACACAGTAACTAGGAAAAGGTCAGGAGTTTTTAAAGTGTTCTTCCTGGAGTCTCATCCTCTGGAGAACCCAGGAGTTCTGGTTAGTCTACAAAAATATTTTAGACAACTCACCTTCTTGATTACCTGGTTTTCTTCCTGAGAAATGGAGTCACAGTTTTTCCTGGAATGTGGTTGGCAGCATTTATGAGCTGAACTTTTATAAGTAGCCCTTGGATCCTTTTGGGGCCATGGTTGTTTTGAAGGACCACACAATTGCCCATGCTTAGAATCCTGCCGTGTTAAATAAAAGGAGACTGTGATTTCCTGATGATTCTTGGGTTCAGGCGGGGAACTGCTGGGGGGCTTGGGTGCCTGAATGGGCTGGGAAAAACAGAGTGGGTGGAAAGGATCCTTGTTCATGGAGAAAGACCCACAGAGGTTCTCAAGAACATTCCTCTCCAGAAGGTCATCTTCTGCTTCCAAAGCAGTCACATTTGCTGAATCACTGCCATCTAAGGACATTCCCGAAGGTGTACTCACTTCCATCTCATCCTCACTCCACCAGTCCTCTGAATCATCCTCCTCGCCTCCCTCTTCCTCTGATGGACTGTAGAACAAGGAGAGGACTAGGGAGCTTTTGAAGCCATGGGGAGCAGTGGTGGTTTCCAAGTTGTGAGCACCTTCACCTCTACCTTCATTGTTCATCTCTAGCTGTTCACCCACCCTTGGGGCACCAAATGGATTCACTAAGCTTTGTTCTTCACACATCGGCAAATCCACACTCAATATCTTGTCTTCCTCTTCCTGGGAAATAGAGGTACTTTCCATACTTTTCCAAAGACCCTCTTCAAAATCTTTTAACTCTTCATGGTGGCTGCAATCACTTTGCAGGTTCTTTCCAAAATGTCCACCCATTTTAAAGCCTATTTGAGGATGATAACAATCTTCCAGCCACTTCCTGGAAAAATCTCCAGGGCTTTCCATGTCCTCTAGGGTGAGGTCTTCTTTTGTAGGACCTTCCCAATAATTTCCAAAGTCCAGAAAGATGGAAGGGCTTATTAAACACAGCTCAGAAATGCCTTCCTCTTCCAAATGCATCTTATCCATCTCAGCATGTTCGAAATCAGACAGGTGTTCTCCAAAAGATCCATCTTCAACCAAGCAGTCAGTGTCCTTTAGTGTGTACCTTCTATGACCATTCAGGGTAAGATATCCTAGATGACCATCTTTCAAGTTTTGAGTCTCCATTGGGGTTCCACTTCTTTCCATTTCTTCACTCTCTAAAAGTTTCACTGCCTTCACCAAGATAGGCATTGCCCACCGAGCAATGCCTCTCAATATAGCCACCACCAAGTTTGCTGGGAAATTCTGCCAGAGGTGCCAAGCCTTCTTCAGCCAGTCCATTACAAATGAAGCCATACGTCTAACAATCATGGACTCAACCTTCGATTTGCCAACAGAAATGGAACTGTTTGGATCTGGAGGCAGACTTTTAGCCATCCTGAGTCCAAAGGGATAGCAGCAAGCCAACAAAATGTTTGTGTTTGGGGTGTGAGAGATCCACTGGCTGGATATGATGTGTAGGGACATTTTAGACCTGGAAAAGAAGAGGAGATAAACTATTACTTTCATCACAGTTTAGTAAAGCACAGGCGGGAATCTAAAAGATTGGATTTAAAGATTGTCTGCCTTCCTGTAGCACAGAAAGCTGCCTTACACAAGATTGCTGGTTAGTTGTCCATATCAAGTTTGATACAGCGCACTCCTGCCTTCTCCAGCCCAGTGCTTTCCACATGTGTTAGACCATAGAGTCCATCATCCCTTGCCAGCATTACCATTGAGGTGATGTGAGCTGCAGTCCAACACATCTGGAGGGCACTAAGTTTAGGAAGCCTGACTTCCTCTGTCAGGCAGTGGCTTCGCAGGAGCTCAATACAGCTTGAAAAAGTTATTATTTTGGACTATAACTGCCAGACTCTCTTCAGCTAGCTTGGCCATTTGCAGGATTTGAGGAGTTGTAGTCTCAAGTACCACTCTTCCAAACTCATGCAAATACTGTGTGATCTTTTAAACAGAGAAGGAAACTGGAAATCCCTGGAAATGAACTCAAGATCTTCTGCATCCATAGTATGTACTCTACCAATGAGCCATGGGCCCCAAGCCAAGATTAGGCAATTTCTCTACACCCCCAAAGTTGTTGAACTACAACTCCCACCATCTCCACATTCCTGGCTAGAACTGGAGCTAAAGCCCAACAATATCTAAAAGGCCTTAACTTGGCCATCCTTATTCTAAGAATCCTATTCTTTCCCAGCTCCAGCTTTTATTGCATTGTTTACTGCAGATACACTGATGCAACCCAATACCAAAGGTATGCGTTTCTCAACCTGACTTCACCATCCTCCCAATGCTAAACCTGTTAAATATATCCAGCTAGACAGAGGATAAAAATGGAAAGGGAGGGCTGGGTGGATATAAAAAGACTGTCTAAAAAGGAGCCTCACTGTCAAGAGGCTTTGTTAATTGAGGTACACCTGTAAACATTTAAAAAAAAACAGTTCAAGAGAGATCCATAGCATAGGCCTATCTGAAATCTACCTGAAAGGCCTTGCCCTCAATCCATTGCAATCCAAGAAAAGGATGCTTATAGTCTGGGTGGGAATTATGGCATTCTAGGCATGCTCAAAAGAACAATTACCAAATCCTGTACTGAAAGAATGAGGTGCATTGAGCCTTGAAGGAGATTGCACTATTATATCTGGAAGTGTCAAGTGTACTCCTACCTTGTTTTGGAGATCACAGCAGAGTGAACTCATACAACACATGCCACCAGAGTTTGGGAAAAGGTACTTGTTTGGAATGCAACTCCTAGCACCCTGGCCAGGGGATTCTGGGAGTTGCAGTCCAAACAAAGACTTTTTCCACAAGCTTGTCTCTTTGCCAAAGGAGTGAAGCCAAATGGATTGAGAAAGGCCACTCTGGGAATAAGGTTTCAGAGTGAGAATAGATGGCTGGCAAGTTAGGACAAGGCAGAAGAGGAAAACACTGACATCCAACATCTCTAGGCCCTTTATCCCCAGGATTCCAGCCCAGATCCATTCTGCCCCTCGTCTGTGCCTCAGTTTTATCTCTCTCATTTCCTATGAATTGTTTCCCTGGCTGAGATGTGTAGGTTGGCTTAATTCAGGGCGCGCCCCAAACAAGCTCAAGCAAGTGGCCCTGGAACGCTGGCAACACCCCAGTCCGGAAGCAGAAAGGGGGGAACGCACATACACACACAGAGTCTGGAACCCGGGTGTGCAGCTGCCAGGGAGAGAGGAAAGCAACGCAACCCTTCTGACCCACAACAGGTTAGATCTGGAAACGGTGGGGATGGAGCAGTGGGACATATGGGGTGGGAGGGAGAAAGAGGACAAGGGAGGAGGATGTTCACTTAACAAATCCCAAATGCTACCTGATAAATATTATGCACAGAAACAGAGTGTATAGGATTGTGGGCAAGCAGTAGGAGAGCACCGCTTTTTGGACAGCGAAAAAACTCCAACAAGGAGAGATCTCTAACTTTGGAAAAGAGCCTTCTAAGAATTATATATTTTCTCCCATATATGGCATATTTCACACTGTGGACTTTGCAAAGATAAAATTGAGAATATTGCTAATGGGGCATACAGTAATATTAAGGTAGGAGACCTGATGGATGCTCTGGGTAGCAGTGGTCAGGAAAGGCAGAGGCAGTACAACTTGTAAATAGATTTGGAGCCAGGATGGGATCCCTGAGCCACGGATACTGGATCTTTTCTCAGGTTGACTTGGTGCACAGAACCAGTACAGGGGTCCAGTTCTGCTAGGGTAGATGGGGTGGGAACAACAAAGAAATATGACTTTTATAAAAAGATAAGAGAACACGGAATCGCTGAGAGAAATGAAGTATTTTTTTTACATGAAGAGGGATGGAACTGGGTTAAAAAGTTCCCTAACAAGAACGATTAAATATGCTTTAGAGAAGATAGTTCGGAAAAAGAGGTACCCACAAACAAAATATTTAGGCGTATCATAGGTTGAATTTCAGAGATTAATAAAATAGGATTAGAACAATGGCACTGAAAACAATGCCAGATCTACACATGAAGTAAATAAGATGCAGTTTAGGGAGGGAATGTTGGACTCCAAGGCATCCCCCAACCCACCATACTGAAATATCTGGGATTTTTTTTTTTGGGGGGGGGGGAGGCATTAGCATCCCAAGAAGCCTCAGATGAGGGCTTAAATCCTCTAAAAGCCCCAAGTCTGATCTTGGAAGCTAAGCAGGTCAGCCCTGCTTAGCACCTGGGTGGGAGACCGCCAAAGAATACCAGGTGCTGTAGACTATATTTTAGAGGAAGGTATTAACAAATCCATCTCTGAATATTCCTTGCCTGAGAAAACTCTATGAAATTCAGAGAGTTGCCACAAGTCGACAGACAACTGGAAAGGCACACACAAAATATCAACAAATCTTATGTAATAGCTAATACATATTTTATGTGGTAATTCTATAGGGCATCTTCAATTTGACATAAAGGCTCAGCATGCTTTGTTCTTTGTATTTTGTTTGAAAATATTCCCACATGGATAGATCTTAGAGTACAGTGTTTTTTTCTACAGGGGATGGACTTTGTCTCTTTAGACAGGGTGCCAGACCCGCATACACAATCTCGAGAACCGTGTTACATAAGAACCAAAACTATGTGCAATGAAACTGACAGCCAGAGGTATCTGGGGGTGGCTGTGGGGCGGCTAGGCAGGGTAGGAACCATCACAGGGCAGGAATCCAGAGAGCAGAATTGGTAGCTAGGACTCCCAGGTTCTCTAAAATATATGTAAAATGGAACACACCTTCAGGAGTCTTTGGACTCCCTGGCTGTAGTCTGGAGGGTGCAAGACTTCTGCTGGACTCTGGAAATCGGTGGAGTGGACCCCACAGAACAGGAGACTGTATGTAGAACACAGGACCCCGGGTCAACAAGGGCCCAGATCTATTGGTTCTCCAGAATGGCTAGGACTTCCCTAGGAGTGGCTTGTGGCGTAGTGGTTTGAGTGTTGAACTAGGACTCTGGAAACCATGGTTCAAATCCCAGCTCAGCCATAGAAACCTGTTGGGTGACCTTGGGCAGGTCACACTCTCTCAGCCTCAGAGGATGGTAATGGCAAACCTCCTCTGAACAAATCTTGCCAAGAAAAACCCATGATAGGCTTGTGTGACTTGAAGGCACACAACAACAACAATGAGTCAGAGAACCCCAAGGCTCCCAGGGAAGTGAGGTCTAGTAGGTTCAGACTCCTGGATTCTCAGGGAGGATCTAATTATGGGGTATAGTAGTTTCAGAGCTTGTCTAGGACACTGATTCCCAAACGTTGGTCCTCCAAGAGTTTTGGACTTCATCTCCCAGATGCTTGAGCTTTCTTGGCCAAAGATTTGGGATTCTGTGAGCCTAAGTCCAAAACACCTGGAAGTCCAGAATTTGGGACCCCCTGGAAGACCAAGTTTCAAACCCTTGCTGGCCTACGTGTTCAGACAGGCCTTTAAAACTGTTGCATTGTCTTAAAGTATTTTTAAAAACATTTAAATCTTTTTAATTGTATTTTATCCTTTAAAATGTTTTAATAGTGTAATAATTTAATTCTATTTGAATATGCCATTTTTGTATGCTTTTAAGTGGACTGGGTTTTAATGTTTTGAGCCCCACCCCGAGTCCCAGTTTTGGGAAAAGGGTGGTATATAGATATAATCATCATCATCATCCCAGCTCAGCCATGGAAATCTAATGTATTGTTTTAAAGTAATTTTAAAACATTTTAATCTTTTTAATTGTATTTTATTCTTTGAACATGTAACTTGTTTTAATATTGTAAAAATTTAATTCTGTTTTAATACCATTTTTGTATGCTTTTAATTGGACTGGTGTTTTTTTAGATGTTTTGAGTCTCCCTGAGTCCCAATTTTGGGGAAAGGGTTAAATATTAATATTTAATAATAATAATAATACCAGCTCAGCCATGGAAATCTAATGGGTAACCTTGGGCACGTCACACTCTCTCAGCCCAGAGGAAGGCAAAGGCAACACCCCCCCCCCAACCTCTGGACCAAAATTGCCAAGAAAACCCCATGAAATGAAAAAAAAAACCAACAACAACAATCCCACCTTACCTTTGGGGTTTTAACCCGTGACCAACTCGCTCCAACAAGTAGCCGTGGGGATGGTAGGGATGAGCAGCAATGGAGAGGCAGCCTTTGGAAAACTGGGTCTTATGGTCGCTATAGAAGAATCCATCTCTTCCCTTCGCCACAAGGAGCAGCTACTATTATTTCTTTTTCTATGAATGGAATGGAATGTTAGGACGCTAAACGTTCTAAGGACTCCCCCGCCTGTATAAATAGGCTTCGGGGAAAGGGATGGCGTCATTCCATTGTGACGTCGTGGAACGAGGGGCGTGGCCAGGGCTAGAGTGACGTAATTGAAAGCTCGAGAGAATGCTAGGGAAAGGGAAGGGCCAGAGGGAGGACCTCCATAGAGGAGGAGGCGCTGCGGAGGGAGAAGGAAAGTGGAAGCAAATGTAGCTGCTTCTCTTATTACTTCCCCAGATGGGGCTTTTCCTTTCAAAATAGGGTTTGTTGCAAACTTGTTTTCTGGAAATTTACACAGTGATAAACCGAGAAGAGGAAATTTCTTTTGCAAACAGGAACGAGAAAGTATTAAATGTGGACTTTTCCAACTTGGGACACATTGAATAAAACTTTTTTTTTTAATTTGTATCTTGCTTTTCTACTATAATAGCAATCAAGGCGGCTTGCATGTTAAAACAAACCAATACAATACATAATAATAATACATGATGATATATCTTACCCCCACCACCACCGCCTTAAGAAAGAATTAAACTTAGCACAGTTTAAAAAATACAGTGTTAAAATCTATTAATAAATAAAACTTTTTTTGTAATAGTTGTAGCCAGGTTTTTGTTGTTGTTGTGTGCCTCCAGAGTCATTTTGGACTTAATGGCAACCCTAAGGCTAACCTATCATGGGGCTTTCTTGGCAAGTTTCTTCAAAGGAGGGTTTGTCATTGTCATCCTTTCATTAGATTTCAGTTTCATTGGATTGGTGAGATTTTATTCTCTATTGCCAGGGCAGGCACTGATGTACAAGCATGCCTCCATTAACAAAGCCTCTGAACAAACAAACAAACATACCATCTTAACTAAAGACTGAAACAAGATGCAGGCATCTGACTAACATCTCCAATGGTTTTTCTCCTGTTTGGTTTTTAACATCTTCCCTGACGAAGAAGAAGCCCATGGAGCTTTGAAAGCTTGCAAAAAGTATATTGAGTATGTAGAGAGATCTTGTAGCACCTTTGAGACTAACCGAAAGAAAG
>CM034710.1:14168105-14188700 GCA_020142125.1 Phrynosoma platyrhinos | reverse complement strand
GCTTTTGCCTGAGCTGACTGGGAAAGGAATGATTCTGCCTTCTCCTTTCCTCCCTGTTGTGTTAACCAAATCCAAATTACTTTCTCATTTTGAATGTACAGTCACCCCTCCATTTTCGTGGGGGATATGTTCCAGACCCCCCACGTGAAAATGAAAAATCGCAAATATTCAAGCCCTATTGGCTTGAATGGCTATGTGCGGCACGCTCAACATTTTAACCCTGTCCGACCGAGACCACAGCTTTGAAGTCTGCAAATGGGGAGGGACAACTATAGTTTGAAACAATTGAAATACTCTGGGGATAAAGGGGGATAGTAGAAGGAAAAGAGAGAAACTGGGACATTTTAAAAGCACCTGAAAAAGAGGGATGATAAGGGATTAATGAAACCCATTCCTGCCAAAATGGGACAGTTGGAGTGTATGCAGTAGATTAAAATACAGTTTGAAACCTAATAATAAAAAAGGTTTTAAAAATTAAACAACTAATCCTAATAAGTTAACACATTTTAAATCCCATTGACTCAGTGGGTTTACTCTAGTTGGGACTGTCAGTTGAATTCACATCTAAGTAATGTTCTATCCTGTTTGCTTTTGATGACAATGTTTTTGGCACCATACCTTTGAAGGAATCCATGTGGAAAACATTATAGAGCTGATCATTGGGGGTGGATTCTTGAGGGATGAGTCGAAGCCAGCAGGAATCTAACAGAACTTTGCTTAAAAAGCCATTTGAATGACCTATTCCGATATGATCTTTTCCATGTGTTCCCCCTCCCATCACTGGAAACTGTTCTTATTGAGGATGGTGTTATCTTGAAAAGAGACTTAAAGGTTCATTCTTTTGTTGTGATTTCTTAAACAAGGTTACCAGATAAGCAAGAGGAGCTTTGCAAGAGAACAGCTGCTGGAGCAAAGCAAAACCTCATCTCTGCAATAGAGATACACATTCTGCACATAGGTGGTAGCCCATGGAAGCTGAAGCTCTTCAAAATAATTTCATGAAAAAAACAATCACAATATGCATATGCACAGCAATGAATGTGCCTGCAGGTTGGGCTGAAATACCCTAAAGGCACCAGATCTTCTGATCTTGGAAGCCAAGTAGGGTCAGCTCTGGTTAGTAACTGGGTGAGGGACCTCCAATAAATACCGGGTGTTATAGGCTATATTTCAGAGGAAGGAACAGGCAAAACCACCTCTGAGGATTCCTTGCCTAAGAAAACCCTATGAAAGTCATGGGGTTGCCTTAAGTTGACAGACAACTTTAAGGCGCACACACACACAGAGGTTGGTCACACATCATGACCTTCATATGGGGATGATGATCATCAAATCAAAGTTGCAGGATAGCAATGAATAGAATCACTGAAAGATTTTCACTTAACTGATTCAGAAATCAGGTCCTAAAAGTATCTTGAGTAACTTTGCTGTTTATTTATCGTCAGGAGTGCCGTCTAAATAATGCATTTACAGGAAATACATTATTTTATATATTAGTTATATTTTTAGCCTGTCTTTCCCCGCAAGGGGTTTAGAGTGGCATGCATCGCTCTCCTCATCTCTGTTTTTATCCTGATAACAATCCTTTGAGGCAGGTTCACTGAGAGATAATGACTGACCCAAGGTCACCCATTGAGCTTGATGGCCACTGTACTTCTCCTTCCCAGCATCTGTCACCTCCCACTTGCATCTTTCTATGTCTTTGGTCTACAACCCATAGCCCTAGGCAGCACAGCAAATGGTGAGGGATTATGGGAAATGGAGTCCAACAACAACTGAACTGGGAGCAGAATTTTCCACCTTGGCCCAGTGGTAGGGGTGGCCTTACATCATTTCCTACTTAATCCAACGTTAGAAAAAGAGGGATTGTGCAATCTGGTTCATTCTACTTGTTGTTGTGTGCTTTAAAGTCATTTTTGACTTATGGAGACACTAAGGCAAACCTATCATGGAATTCAAGTGGCAAGAGTTGTTTAAAGGCAGGTTTGCCTTTTATTCCCTCTGAGGCTGAGAATTTGTGAATTCTGAGTGTGTGAGAATTGAGTGTGAGTGGATTTCCATGGCAAAGCAGTGATTTGAACTCTAGTCTCCAGAGCCAAAGCCCAACACTCAACACCATTACTCCACGCTGTCTTTCTCATCCCACTACAGTATTACCAATATATTACTCCTAATACTCCATATGTTCTCACAATCTGCAGCCTTGTCTCTTCCTCCCCTCTCCCCAATTTCTTGCATTCTTGACTCTGTAAGTCAAATTCGGTGAGTCTTCAGCTATTCATTTAGTAGACAGCTAATGTCATTAAAGAAAATCTGGCATCAAAAAGGCAAATTCTAAGATCTTCTAATTCCTTTTTTAGATCCTGTACTCTCCATACCTTCCCTGCACTGTTAGCTACATGACATAGGACGGTGATCCTAAAGCAGATGTAGAGAACCTGCAGCCCTCCTAATGATGCTGCACTCCAATTCCCATAAACATTGTGCAGCATGTCAAGGATAATGGGAGGTGTAGTTTAACACAATCTGGGGAAGGAGCTGTCATTTTCCCCAGATGTGGCTCAGATATCAGTGGGATGGTGAATCTGCTCTGGGTTTTAACCTTAATGTTAAAGGAGCTGTCCAAGTTGTCTAACTGGGGGAAAGCATTCAGCACTTTGCATAGCTGCTTTAATTTCTGGACTAAGAGCACGTTCATACCTCTCGATGAATACTGGAGCCTCCACTGCCTTAGTTAGACCAGTGCATACTTTACAATCCTCCCTTTGGAGTTGCCAACATCCTGACCAGGATTTGCAGCTGAGCCTTGACCAGCACTCTGATTTTTTGCATTGAACAAATGGTGATGTTTTGGCCTGTGTTGGAAAGAACTTGCCTGCACTAATTTCTGGACACGGTTCCCAATTAAAGAAACAGGAGTGAGCCATTCTGGTTAATTGATTTGTTTGTTTTCCTGGTTGGTTGGCAACCTGTGAAACCCTAATACATTGCGGACTCTTCCCACCATACTCCTATTCCAGCCCATGATGTTCAGGATTCCACAAATCATTCTATGGACATTAGTGGGTGCTCTTGTCTCTGCTGTACAGTTTCTCTAAACTTTGCAATTAATATCAGAAGCAGAGCCTTGGAAGTTATTTTGGAGGCTACAGCTCCCAGAATCTCCCAGCCAGCATGACCAGTGTCCATATGGACTGCAGAGTGTTCGGAGCTGTAATTTCCAAAATGAATGTTTCCAAGTCACTTCTGGAGTTTTCTGTCTAGTGTGCTTTTGTGCCCATATGAGACTTTTACTGGGCCTTTGCCCTGCCTCAGAATTTTACATAAGGTCCCAAAGTTGCCTTCCATTTAGTCCGTCCTCCATATCCATGGATTCTTTATCTACAGATTCAAGCATCCACCGCTTGAAAATGTTCAATATCTCTATATATAGATATATACGGTAGTTAATATTTTCAAGCCCTGGATGCTTGAAAATTCCAAAAAGCGAACCTTGATTTTACCATTTTATATAAGGGACACCATTTTACTATACCATTGTATTTAATGGGACTTGAGCATCCACAGATTTTGGTATCTATGGATGTCCTGGAACCAAACCCCAGCAGATACCAAGGGCCCACTCTACATCTTTCCTGTGTTTCATCTCTGCTTTCCTTGTCCATTTTCTCTTAAGACCCAAAAATCCTTTAAAAAGAGAATGACAGAATCACTTTTCCCCCCTTCCGGTCCCCAAATTTTTCACATTAGAGTAATTTAAAACATCAGTTGAAAATTTAGAAATACAGGTTAAGCATCTAGAAAAAAAGGTCAAAGTCACCAAAGGAATGTGAAAACAGCAAATACAAGAGTTCTAGGTGTGATTGTCACTACTTTACTCTCTGCAGTGCTAAAAAAATTGGGGAATAAAGGGATTTTTTATTGGAGGGATTCCTTCCTGTAGCTATATCTTGGTAACCTTTACAATTATTTTTTTTCTTGCCAACAAGAATGATCAACTCATGCAATTTTGAATCATGGAATATGAAAGTCTGCGTGAAATCTATCCAGTTTCTTACAGTTGGGACGCAATGGAATTTTCCATGCAAGAAACTTGTTTTTGCACAGAAAAATGAGATTCCATATACACCGACCATTTTTAAATGCAAAAACAATTTTCCTGCATAGACAGTCTGTAATTTCTGAGTTTTAAAAAAAAATGCAAGATTGCACCCGTGAAGAACTTTGCACGGACAATTCCACTGATGAAGAACCTTCTTGCATCCAGGATTATTCTTGTTGGAGTTTCCTGACGTTTGGGAAACTTTTTTTCTCTCTGTGACTCAAATATGTTCAAAAGCCGATGGGGAAAGAGTTAATCCTACCAGACAGCTGCATAAACTAATTTGACCATGCAAACATTTCATCTCACCCTGACCTTTGGCCAAACTGTGAAGTGCCATGGCAAAGACGTGGTGTGAGGGCATTTCAGAGTTTTTCGGCTGGGGCCCTGCTGAGTTTGTGTGTATGTGTGTGTGTGACTTGAAGTAGCACTATGGCGGGGAAGATCATCTTGCCAGAGGTGGGGGCGTAATGACATAGTTAAACATGAATGTCCAAACCTGCCCTGTTAACCTCTCTCTTCTTCCCTTACAAAGCTTGTCTAGTTTTTGCTGCTTTTAAAAAAATGTGACCAATGGGAGGGGACTGCTTTTTGTGTGCCTTTGATTGTAAAGCTGGTAGACAATGAAGAAAATTGTAGACCAAAACATCTGTAGGGCTGCGGGCTTTTCTACTCTGGCTGAGAAAATACTAGGCTAACTGGACCCATGGCATTTGTTTTGCTTCCTTACCTTTAGTGTTAAAAGACCAGCAACTTACAGGTGTTCTGAAGTGTCCCCCTGGCAATGTACAACAGCCACAAATGTTGTTACATCCGAATAACTAGAAAGTAAAGGATTACTTTTTAAAAAGTAACTTTTTTTCATAGCCTTGGATCTGTAATGGCAACAATTTTAAAGTACAGTGGTATCCTCTGGGGTTTGGTTCCAGGACCCCCTGTGGATACCAAAAGCTGTGGAGGCTCAAATCCCATTAAATACAGTGGTGTAGTGAAATGGTGTCCCATATATAAAACAGCAATATCAAGGTTTGCTTTCTGGAATTTATATATATATTTGGAATATTTTCAACCTGTGGATGGTTGAATCGGTGGATAAAGAATCTGTGGATATGGAGGGCTGTCTGTAACTCCCCAAATGCTGGTCTCATCTCATTTGGGCCTGAGACTGAGAAAGAACATAGCTTCTGAACGTGTTCTTGAGTGTGGTGAGATTTGAGCCAAGAGATACACAGTTTATGTCCTTAGTTTCTGTGATCCATTGTTCATCCCACACAATCCAGAATAATATGAGTCACTAGCATTGTATATACCGGTACGTATTTTTTCTTGTTGAACTGACTCCTGTTCCTGCAACAGCAGACTGATCTGCAGACATTAGCAGGTGATTTTTGCTTCTATAAAAGGCTTTGTTGATTTCCCCCTGCCTCCCATCAAACTGGTCTTCAGGGGCTCTGCCACACTATACAATTATAGCACTGTGATTCCACTTCAGCTGTCATGGCTGCAGCCTAGGAAATCATGGGATTTGTAGTTTATTGAAGAAGCAAAACTTTCTGACTGAGAATTGTAAATACCTAAGCTGCAACTCCCAGGATCTAAGGGCCTCTACAGACCGGCCTAAAGGGCCGGCCTGGAAGCAAAGATGGGGTGGGGCAGCCACCCGCCCGCAGCCCGCCCCAACCCCACACCGACGGCATCCTGACGCTGCATGCTGTTACACACAGCGCATGGCTTCAAAATGCACTGCCAGCGCAACGTTCTGATGTGCTACGCCAGAAAGGGCACTGAAGAGCCGCATGCCGGCTCTTAGGGCGCCCTTTTGCCGCCCCTGAAAGGAGTGGCATTTTGCCGCTCTTTTCAGGGTTGCAAAAGGGAGGATTGGGTCTGCGACATGTGTAGCTGCGGCCCCGATCCGCCGCTTCTCGTGGCGGCCCAGAGCCGCCTGTCTGCACCCCACCTAAGTTGGAACTGTGGCACTATAAAGGTGTGGTGTGGAAAGGCTCAAAGCTAGAGAGGTCAACTTAAAACAGAGGGAAGCTGGGTGCACAAGCATTGGTTAAGGTGAATTTCCTAAGAGAGGCGAGTTTGATGTTTCAGTGGAAGGAAGAACTTATTTCATTTGACATGGGATAAAAGAAAAATTCTTCCCATTCCAATACATTTTTTAAAGTTACATTTATATCTCACATTTCCGCAGTAAACTCAAGCAGGTATAAGTAAGAATTACCTCCCCCACTTTTATCCTTACAGCAGCCATGTGAGATAGTTCAGATGCAGAGAGCAGGATTGGATAGTGTGTTCCATAGTTCATTAGGGATTTGATCCTGGATCCCAGACCCCAGTCTGATACTCTAACCATTACACAACACTGTACATCAATCAAGCCTTGGACATAACCTATCCACTTTCTCTCTTAGAAAGTACACAATGTAGCTTGTTAGAAGCTAGCAGATCTCCATGTCTTTTAGGAAAACAAGCCTTTGGCCTTCCTTCTCCATTTCCTCTCTTTCCCATACCCAACTGTGTTGATTTGGCAGACAGTCCTGATTAATTCTCTGTCATCCCATTTTTTTCAACTGCTTTTAAAAAACATTTTTAAAGCATTTTTATATCTCACATTTCCGAAAAAAATGGGATGATAGAGAAAAGTTTCTCTTCCTGCTCCCTATTTGCCCCCTTTGTCCTCAGCTTACTTCATTTACTGCAAACTGAATTCAAACTGCAAAAGTAGTAGATCTTGCACTTCCAAGTACAGTTGGGCAAAAGAAAACTGCTGCAGCCTCTCCTGGCTAGTACGTTCCTCCTCCTTAATAACTTCTTCCATCTTGACTGCACTCTGATGTTGCTTGGCCACACTTGTCCAGTATCCTCTCTGAAATCTTGGAGGGTATGTCCTCCATCTTGTTGGCCTCTGCCCCCCTTACCCCGACTGAAATTTACGTCTTTCTCTAAAGCTCCAGGCAAAGGCAGTGATGCTAGTATCCTTGAGATCCGTGTGGGTGGTTGAACAAGGACCTTTACGAACAGATCTCACAATGTTCCCCTGGTTCTTGAGGGTCAGGGAGGGGAGGGGGCTTGCCAGCATCAATGGTCCCCATTCATCCATTTGGCGTCACTGGAAGGGTGAGAGGTGGGAGGAAGGAATGGAATGCAAGGGGCAAAGTGTGCCAGGGATTTATAGAGGTGCCCTTGTCAGCTTAGGAGCATGGGACAAGAGAGGGTTCCCAGCCACTGCTGCATATGGGAAGGGAGTTTTGCATCACTAGGCAATATTGGATGGTCTACATCTGGAATAGCCATTTACTGTCATCATAATTTCTTTTGTTGTGAATTGTAGTGCTTGGAAGATTACTTTTTTTAGGAGTCCCAGAATCCCCCTGCCAGCACAGCCTGCAGCCAGCCCTTCTGGCAGTGGGATGTAGGGACCTGTCATCTAAAAATGTAACCTCAGCTCTGGTTGATTCCCAGTCCTGTGGGATGGATTTTGAATCCCATTGACCTTCAAATAGGGTTGCCAGTTAGAACTATCCCAGGGCCTGAGATTTCAGGGTCAAAACTTGGAGACCCAAGGATGATCCCATGTGATACCACATGGATGGGCCCTAGTGCTATTACAAGGAGCAACTCTAGGTGATGTTCTTAAGCATGGTAGACTAAGCATCAAACACAGCTGCACAGAGTATGCCATTCAAATAGTACACATGCACACTCAGATTTTTCAAGACAGTGCTCTTGCCCAGAGCTTCCTCGTCCTTGTTCCTGAATTCTTGGAACCCTATCGGCAAAGTAGGAGGAGGACAGTAAAACATGAGTTCAAGCTGAGACTGAACAACAGCAGGCTACTGGAAAGTATAGTGTAGTTTTCAGGATCCTGGGTGAGTACAATATTTTATCTTTTTTCTTAAAATTGTGATGGGAGTTGCAATCCCACCTGAAGTCATCTGGCTCCATGGAGTGAAGCAGATCCTCTCTTGCCCTTCTCTGAGAGCCAGAAGATGTCAGATGCATGGCTCTTCCCCCTGAGATCCTAGCCTTCCAGATGGCTCAATCACTGTGGCTTCTTTCACAACATATCTTCCCCAATGTGGGAGAATGTGCAGAGGTCAAAACCCCATCTGAGCCCTGCAGTTCTGAAGAATGTCCCTCAAGACCTATGGCAGAATCAAAAGCCATTTCCCCCCATGCAGTGCCTTCTCTGATCAGAATGGTGAGGATGGAAGTGAAGCCTTCTTTGTCAGAGAGCTCTGGTACCACAATAAACTACAATTCCCAGAATTCCATAGCATTGAATCAGAGCAGTTAAAGTGGTGCCAGACTGGATTATTTCTGCAGTGCGGATGCAGCCTAAGTCTGCTTTATATTTAATGACAAAATAATCCCAAATGGTATGTAACCCTTTAGTCCATATTGAGAATAAGGGACTTTGCAAGAATAAGATTGGACAAAAAAGCAGAACAAAACTAAATAATCAGATTGGCTGTATAACCCCTATATAGACAGAGGCATAGAATGACAGAGAATGTGTAATGTGTTCTCTTTCCAATGTATAATGGTTAGAACTCTTTGAGAAAGTTTAGACTTGAACTGAGATCATGGTTTAAGTGAAATCAATAAGTGAGATCATGGTTTAAGGTTAAGTGTCCCATATTAAATTTCCTAGCAACTACACAATAATGATACAAATTATACTTGATTTCTATTATCACTCTACTTGTTTTGTATACTTTCCACCTATTCATAAAATTAGAGATGGTGCCCCTTTCATTTCATGGCCATTTGACCTTATTATTTACATTCTCCCAACTCTTATCACTGGTGTGTATATGTGTGTGCATTGATGTAGTGAGCTGGAGTCATCCACAAAAACCTATGTCACAATACATCTGTTAGAATTTCCAGTCACTGAGTATGGGGCTTTACTGACCCAAGGAATTTGACCCTCCTGCCTGAGATTTGCAGAAGCAGCATAATATGCACACCTGCTCTGGCTTGCATAAATTATCCAGGTCACTGAATGGTACTCCCAATGGCACAGAATGTTGATTTATTTTTCAAGTTGAAAGAATTCACAGCCTGGGGGCTAACATGCTTTCCATTACTGCAGCTGTCCTCTGAACTTCCCTTGTTTCTGTCACTTGAGTGTCAGAAAGACCTTGCCTACTTCTATACAGACAAAAGAAATCTAATTATAGGCAGTCATACCTCCTTTTGAATCAATCAAACTGGGGTATACTAGGTCTTTTGCTTTGTCTTTAAGCTCCAAATATTAGCCTTGGTGAACAGTTTTAGTTGGTGCGTGAACATGCATGCCTTCAAGTCACTTGTTGAATTATAGTGACCCTATGAATTTCATAGGGTTATCGTAAGCAAACTCTATGCCTTCCTCTGAACTATAGTTTATACCATCTTTGGCAGTCCCCATCCAAACCTGAGGTCATCCAAACATCCATATTCAGGCGTGACCTTGTTTAGCTTCCAAGATCAGACAAGATCTATTAAAGAACAAGAGGAAGGAAGTGGTACACTCAAATCAATCTTAAGAAATGCAGAAGATCTCTGCAGATAAGGACTAAGCATGGTGGCTTCTGGGAAGCATGGGATGTTGAGTGTCAGTTCAAAAAGAAAGAAAAAAGGAATAGAAGAGTTTATTAGCCAGTCTGAACTGCTAGTAATTCATAGTAGCTGGGAAGAAAGTATCAAACACCCCTGCTGCTGAAGAAGTGAACAAATTGTGGCCTTTCGGATGCTGTTGGACTACAACTCCCATCAGCCCTAACCTGCATAGCCATGGCAAGAAATGCTGGGAGCTGCAGTCCAACAATAGCTGTTTGCCCACCATGTGGATAAGGGCATATTGCAGCCTTTTTGTCACACTTATTACAAGTCAAAAATTCTTGATGCCAGGAATTACACATGGAATCAAAGCAGATAAATAGTAATGTTTATAAATCTGTTTCCAAGTATGAGGTTCTAAAGTGCCAACCTAAGCGAGAATCAGAAACAAGCTTTTGGTTTTAAAACTGCGCATACTGTATTATGAAATGGGATTTTGATGTTTAAGAACAAAGGACCATTAATGGTAGAGACACATTGCCAAGGGAAGGGGTGGAATTTCTCATCTTACCAAATCGACACTCTCTCAAAAGAGAAGCTTTTGCCAGACACAAGCAGGTGGGTTTGGTCCAAAAATAACTAGAGGAAATTCACTGGCTTGAGGGTTGAACAGGGGAGCGGGTTGAATGCTTTTACCACTCCATTCTGCCTTTCAGCTTCATTTAAAGATGAAGGCAAACAACCGGTGATTCATGCAAAATCTACTGCATATGCATATCTGTATGCATGGACACTCAAAAAATTTCAATAAATGTTGATGATATCTGTCTGCTTCCTGCTGCTTCTGGGAAACTTGAATTCTGTGCCCAGAAAAATAAAATCCTACTCTCAACATAAGTTAAGTGAAACTATGAAACATATGTCTATGCACTTATGTTGCCCAATGGTGCTTTATTGTAATATTGGGAGGCCCTCTCAGAGGAGCAAGAAAGTGATACAGCAACACTGGGAAACAATTGGGGGTGGGAAGGGGTGTTGAAAGCCATGTTGTTGGGTTGAAGCAGAAAATGAGCAATGAACAAAAGCTTACCCTCCACAGATCACAAAAGATTTTGGGCAATCTTGTTGATGTATTTTTAGAACATTTTCAAACCCATGAAGTCAAGAAACACCCCATAACAAGACAGAGTCTGAGCCGGCCCTATCATTAGGCAGAGTGAGGAAGCCATCTTATCATCGGTAGATGCAGGGAAGCAATAAGGATGGCAGTGTTGGAAGACAGAGCTGTGTAGCCTGTCCTGTGCCCACTAGGCTAGCTTGCTGTCCTCAGGTGTGGTGGACAATGCTGTTGTATCACCACTGTTAGAGAAAGGACGGAAGATTCAGCTACAACACTAGTTGGCCTTTGCATGTGAATCTGGGAGGTGCAATTTTGTCCTTACTGCTGTCAGGCAGCAAAATGTCCTGGGCCAGCCTTGTATTTAAGGGCTAGCCTGATAGTAATTGGAACCACATTTATGAGAGGAAGGAAGAAAGAGAAAGTGCAAGGATGGAGCACTCTGCTCTTTCTCTGTGCCAGTGTGGCGTAGTGGTTTGAATGCTGGACTATAACTCTGGAGACCAAGGTTCAGTTTCCAACTCAACCATGAAAACCCACTGGATGACCTTGGGTAAGTCACATGCTCTCAGCCTCAGGGGAAGGCAATGGCAAACTGCCTCTGAAAAAATCTGGCCAAGAAAACCCCATGATAGCCTATCACACGGGGGAAATCCCATGTGAAAACGGGGCTTTAAATTAGAAAAAACAAACGCAAAAGCGGCCATGATTTCACATGATGTCGCTGTTAAATTGATGTTAAAAGGAGGTTAATCCAAACGAAAACCCCTCATTTACGCTTCTTTTTACTTTCGGAAAACCCCAAAAAGTAAAAACGAGGGGTTTTCGTTCGGATTAACCTCCCTGCTAACAGTGCTTTCACATTTCACACAGGGCAGAACGGGAGAAATCCTGTTCGTTACAACCTTCCGCTTTTGCGGGGTTTTTTCACTTTAAAGAGCAATTTTGCACAGGGCTCCCCGTGTGATAAACTCCTTTGAGTCGCCATAAGTCAGAAACAAGTTGAAGGCAACAACACCCAGTGTAAACCTACACTAGACTGCTGTAGGAGGCATAAACCTTTCTCCATCTCTCTTCTTTCAGGCTATTAAAATATTTTGCAAGCTGATAGGTTTTATGGGCTCATTGACAAGACTCCCAAAAGCCCTGGGATTCCTCTTCCTTCTTGCACAATTACAATCGAAAGTCAGCCCATAGCCTTCAGGCAAGGTCTAAGTAAGAGGATTACATTAAATGTGATGAAAGGGACAGAAAGACATGATGAGACAGTAGGGAAAGACTTGGGATCTGACCAATGAGTAGGAAGATGAGGTGGTAAAGGAGAGGTATTTGACCATGAAACTAAGGTGGGTGGTTGTGGAAAGCAATCTCAAGGAGAGGCAGGTAATGTGATGCTGAGAGACAGGAGACATGGAATGCCAGAAAGCACAGTGAAGGGAATGGTTGGGGAGACCATGCTCCATGCTCACACAAATGCAGAGAGGATGAGAAGAGGAAGGAATGGGTAAGAGAGTGGAGCTCTGGAGTGGCTCCGAATTCTCCCATTGTGCTCTACTTGGAATGTACAATCTCTGGTTATGTCAGGACTTGACCCAAGTTGGATCACACAGATGAAAAGTATCCATACAAGTCGTCTGAGAGAGAAGGAAAAAGAGGCAAGGAAGGAGAGAAAAAGCCAGAGGGGTCAGGAATAAGAAACTTCCATTCTGGTATTAAACTTTGCAGCCAGTGCAGAATACTGTGCTTTGGCTGTGTGTTGTGTATTCCTGCATGACAATAGGTTGAACTGGATGGTCCTTGTGGTCTCTTCTAATTCTATGATTCTATGTGTGTTATGCAAGAGAGCTGTTGCATGAAACTGAATTGTGCTTTCCCGCACCCCAATTCTAGGTTGCCATAGGAGATTATTGCATGCTTAAAAAACTAGCTTACCTGAGCCAGCTTAAAATTTTAAACGGGTGGTATCCTGATGTTATCAAAAGGATTTGATAACATCCGCCACCCGGGTCCATCCCTGTTCCCAGGGCTGCTCTGGCGGCTATTTCCTTAAGCCGGAAAAGAGGCGCAATGAGTGCCCCTGCAAGTGGGGCTAGACCCGGACTGGACCCAGGCGCCGGATTCGGTGGCTAAATCCTTCTGATAACATTAGGATGCCACCTGTTTTAAATTTTAAGCCAGCTCAGGTAAGACAGTTTTATTAGCAGTGCAATAAACTCCATACTCTCCAACTGCCCTGATTTGGCAGGGACAGTCCTAATTAATCCTTTGTCATCCCATTTTTTCAACTGCTTTTAAATTGTTCCATCTTCCCCTCTCTTCTTTCCACTTTCCTCCTTTATCCAAACTGAAGTCCAAAGTAGTTTGAACTCAGTTAACATAGCAGGAGGGAGAGAAGAGAAGGAATGTGGATCTTTCTTTTCCCAGTATCATTAGGTAAAAGCAAACTGCTGTAGCCTCTCTTAGCTTGTTTGTTCTTCCTCATTACTAACTTTTGTCATCTTGACTATACCCTTGATGTTGCTCAGCCACATACGTCCCGGTTTTCATCTGTGACATGTTGGAGGGAATGGATTGGCATGCTGGTTGACTGGGTTTTAATCAAATTCTGGGCTGATTTACACAGATGGTATGTGTGTGTGTGTGTGTGTGTGTGTGTGTGTGTGTGTGTGCTATGTGCCTTCCAGTTGCCTGTTGACTTATGGCAACCCTATAAATTTTAGAGGGTTTTTTAAGGCAAGGAGTAGAGTTGGTTTTGCCAGTTCCTTTCTCTGAAATATAGTCTACAGCACTTGTTCATTGAAGTTCTCCAACCTATGTACTAACAGGAGCTGCTTAGCTTCCATAGTAATTCTTATTTCTGCAATCAATTGATCCAGAAGCAATTCTCTGCTGCCTCTGTGATATCACAGGACCCGCCCCCTTAAATTTCAGAAAACGGGATGCTGTTGACCGGGGAACCCATCTGCATCCTTTTCTTGGCTCCACAAAGTGCATTTAGCCCCAGCCAATGCTATTCATTCCTTTCCTTCCTTACTGTTTTTGGACTACAACAGTTTGAGTTGCAGTCCAAAGCTCTGATACTGCAGTGATATAGCAAGGCCCTCGAAAAGGATGACGTCTGGTGCTCTGCATTGCTCTTAACCACTGGACCCAAAGTCGAGTTTTAGTACCTACAGTTTTTCCAAACCATTGCTTGAATGCCAAACGTCCTTTGCTCTCTTTCAGGTAGTGTTGGGTTAGCCGGGGACCATGTCAGAGGGGGACCGGCCAATAAGCAGCCTGAGTCAAGCCAGCAGCACTGTCACCATCTCTTCAGTCTCCATGGGAGCTAAGGTAAGGCATCAGAAACAGTGCGGACCCTCCAGGTGGGAATTGGGGACATAGGTCCCATAACTCTTTTTGCATGTCAAGCTGGGCTCACAGAACCTTATGTTTTTTTAAGATTCCAAGGCTTCATTTGCCTCAGGAGTTGACAGCTTGTGCTATTGAAAAAGAAATCCCAGTCCAAATAGGGGGAAATTCTACAGTTGTTGTTGTTGTTGTTGTGTGCCTTCATGTCGTTTCAAACTTACGGCAACCCTAGTGTGAAAACCATATCTTGAAAACCACACCTGTGCTCCCTCTCCCTATCTTTGCTCTTTGTTGTTTGTGCGTGCCTTTCAGACATATGAAGACCCTAAGACAACTGCATCACTTGGTTTTCTTGGCAAGTTTTGTTTGTTCAGAGGGGGTTTGCCACTATCTTCATCTGAGGCTGAAAAAGAGTGACTTGTCCAAAGTAGTCAAAGGCTTCCACGGCCGGCATCCATAGTTTTTTGTGGGTTTTTCGGGCTTTGAGGTTATGCTTCTAGAACATGGCCTCACAACCCGAAAAACCCTCAAAAACCTATGTCCAAAGTAGGCTTCCATGTATGAGTGGAAATTTGAACCCTGATCTCCAAAGTTCTAGTCCAAAATTCAAACCACTATACTATACTGGTTGTCTACCACAAGAGTGAGGAGTCCTCAAACATTTCTAATTTTGCTCCTGTTATCTTGTATTACTACCATTGCTACCACAGGTGGAGTACCCTTTTTCCAAAAATCTGAAATCCAAAATGCTCCAAAATCGAAAACTTTTTTCATGAGTGACTGAAATGAATTAGATTAGCCCACCCCTCTAATAACCGTCTTACCTCTTTCTAATTGAACTCTAATTCAAGAGGCAGCCAGGTCCTATCACAAGGATTTTGCCGCCAAAGCCACCAGGTGAATCCAGCCCGGCTGCAGCCCAGGTCCCTGGAGCTTCGGCAGCCATTTTTTCAAGTCGGAAAGCTCCCAGTTTCAAAATAAGGTTGCCAAAGTGCGCTGGGGACCCAGGTAGCAGCCAGGCTGGACTCGCCTGACAACTTCAGCAGCAAAATCCTTGTGATAGGACTCAGCTGCCTCCCGAATTACACTTCAGTTCGGAAGAGGTAAGCCAGGTTATTAGAGTGGTGGGATAATCTCTAATGGCACCTTTGCTTTCTGGTGGTTCAATGTACACAAACTTTGTTTCATGCACAAAATTATTTAAAATATTGCATAAAATTACTTTCAGGCTATGTGTATAAGATGTACATGAGACATAAATGAATTTCACATTTAGACTTGGGTGCCATCTCCAAGATATCTCATTATGTATATGTATTTATTCCAAAATCTGAAACCCAAAACACTTCTAGTCAAAAGCATTTCAGATAACGGATACTCAACCTGCATTTCTTATTTTTATACCCTGTCTTTTTCCCTAAACTAGGATTCATGGTAGCTTACAAACTAAAACAAATATAATATACGGTAGTTAAAACATACAGAAAGATCTGAATTAAAAAGGAATTAAACTATTAACAACACTGATCACAGTATAAAATGACACAATTAAAATGTTTAAAAAGCATTTTTAAAAAGATTACAATTAAAACAGTACAGCACACTCTTAAAGCCCTATCCATTTAATTACTAATGAATGTCTCCAGTACAGAGTTGCCAGGTTTTTCAGATATTGCTTGGTTGTCTCAAAATTGGCCAGTATGTGAAAGGTGGTTCTATAAAAACCTGTCTCAAATCTTGCAAGAAGAGGACTTCCTGTGAGAATTCCAGGATCCTCTGAGATTTCTGCCTGGAACTTAGATCTCTAAGAGAAACCTTCCTCTTATGAGACTTTACAGTCACTTGTAACACTGAGAGCCAGAAGAGCAGGTGCCAGCCACTCTTGCAACAGACAAGTCATGGGGCATTTGGTACGTGACAAAATGGCTTTAGATGCAACTATCTGTTGTTTGCTCTTCCTACTCTCAGCCACATGGGTAATGGAGAGAATAACATGCAAACTACAATTTGGGTCTCTTCTACCTGGTCAGCCAGCTGAGAAAAAAGAAAAAGAACAGTGCCATGCAAGCTGTGATCCCAGTTGGCAGACCCCCATCATTTGCTAGATAAGGATAGTTTGCTGCCTACCAAATGCTTGGGGATTGTTTTGTTGAAATTGTGGCTGGTGACCATTTTCAACAATTCAACTAATATGGAATTTGGAACATCCTGCATTACTCTAATGTGGGACCAGAATTCAAGCCTCCAAATAAACAATGTTCGGTTCACTAAGAGCCAATGTGGCATAGTGGTTTGGATGTTGGACTACGACTCTGGAGACCAGGATTTGAATCCTTGCTTGGCCACGGAAACCCACTGACTAGGTGACCTTGAGCGAGTCACACTCTCTCAGCCTCAAAGGAAGTGAAAGGCAACCCCCCTCTGAATAAATCTGGCCAAGAAAACTCTGTGATAGAGTTGCCTTAGGGTCGCCATAAATGGGAAATAACTTGAAGGCACACACAACAATAACAACAACCACTATTCACAAATTGATGTTATATTTACCTGTTTGTCTTCTATAGCGACACTCAACCCGGCCTGTCCGGAAGGTACACACTTTTGGAAAGAGGGCAAACTCCATCAAGAGAGACCCCAACTCACCTGTCATCATGCGTGGCTGGCTTTATAAACAGGTAAAAGGTAGTGAGAAATGAAGAAGATTGCTTAGCTTGAGGAATCAAATGAAGGAATAGGAAATGTGACCTAAATAGTACAGCCAAAGTTAGCTGTGAGCCTTTATAACATTTAGAGCTACTTTCAGAACCAGATGTTAATAGGAGGCAAGGTGTATCACTAGGCAAGGCGAGACAGCTGCTTCAGCGAATTATTGGCATTGCAAAAGCACAGCAAATTGTTAACTATTAAAGTTGGTATGTTTGTATATTTCTTTTCAGGGATGAGGAGAGGGATTTTGTGGGATTTTCTGCCTTATGCACCAAAATAACTTGTACAGCTTTGGAAATGATGCACCTTGACTTGGATAGGAAGAGATGCCTCTCCTCTTCAGCCTCATTCAGGCAGCAAAATGTCTTGGGTCAGCCCTGTTGGTTAGCTGAAGCCCAGTATCTCAGCAGGCTGGCTGTCCTGCACCACCTTTCCATTTCTGTTTTCCAGTGGCTATCACCATTTTAATATTCCCAACATCATGTTTCTCCAAGGTGCTATGGGAATTTAAATGGCAATTTGGCTCATCTGCTAGGAGTTGGCAGCCACTACTGCTGGCACCATATAACTTCATCATGACCCACCAGCAGAAGCAGGGGCCTGCTAGAATTTCCTTTGCCCAGGGTCCTGTCATGCCTCAATATCCAACTTCTTTAGAGACCTTCTGGGGAAGAGTAAGATATTGACAGAGAACTGGGATTCAAGAGTTCATTCTCAAGTATAATTGCCATTTTTGATATCATTTTCTCCCTTCCTTTCCTTTTTTTTACAGGACAGCTCAGGACTTAAACTCTGGAAACGGCGTTGGTTTGTCCTGTCCAATTATTGCCTTTTCTATTACCGAGGTAATTGGGATTTTTATCCCACAAAGTTCCATCTGAAGTATCTCTGATAGTGCAATTGCACTTCTAGAGGAGGGTTTTTGCTAGATGAGGATATTTTGCTGCCTACCAAATGCTTGGAGGTTGTTTTGTTGGAATTGTGTTGGTGTGTTATACAGTCAGCCCTCCGTATCCACCAATTTTTTTTTATCCACGGATTCAAGCATCCACGGTTTGAAGATATTTTTTAAAATATATCAGTTCCAAAAAGCAAACCTTGATTTTGCCATTTTGTATAAGGGACACCATTTAACTATCCATTGTATTTAATGGGTCTTGAGCATCCACTGATTTTGTTATCAATGGGGGGGTGTCTTGGAACTAAACCCTGGTGGATACCAAGGGCCCCACTGTATAGATGTAGCACTGGGACAACTGGGAAACCCTCTTCTATCTCTGGCTGTGTCAGCTCTTGTTTTCTGCGGCAAAATTCCTGAGGGACTTACCTGGGAAGAGAGACTGGGAAAAGCAGCTTTAAGGGACATTCTTCAAAGTCACAGAGTGGAAAGTTATCAGTGTCAAAAGAATAAGAATCTTCTCCTTGGATCAAAGGAAGCTTCAGGGGCTATGGTAAAGATCACTGTTATGTATATTTGGAAATTACTTTTAATAGTAGTTACAGATACCACTCCAAACTTGCCCCAGCAGCTAGTACTGTTATAGGTGCAGTTTTTACTTTTTATTTTTATAATAGTTAAAAGTGAGTAAATAGTTGCATTTTTAGTTATTTTCTTAACAACATCAGAATGTTACAAGCTGCTGGCCTGTTGTATAGAATGATGCTACTCAAACCAGTGGTCCATGGACCAGTGCTGGTCCACAAGGCATTGTTTGCTGCTCTCTGGTGAGTCTCTAGGAAAGAAAGAAATTCATGCATCCAAAGGGTACAAATATGGTGCTGGTCCCTGGCACAATGAGGAAAAAAATGCTGGTTCCCTAAATAGCCTGAGAAGCACTGGCATAGGACACATCTATGTGAAGAAGCCATGTGCCCCTGTAAAAGAATGGAATTGTAATGTAACTATGGTCCGAAACACACTGCAGAAATAATCCAGTTTGAGACTGCTTTAACTGCCCTGACATTTAGCCTTCTCTGTCAGAAAGCTCTGGTGCCACAACAAACTACAAATCCCAGGATTTGCACACACACATTTTAAAGTGTTATCATTTAAACACAGGTGCATTACATCTGCTTTAACTGCCCTGGCTCATTGCTAGGGAATTCTGGGAACTGTAGTTTTAGCCTTCTCTGTCAGAAAGCTCTGGTGCCACAACAAACTACAAATCCCAGGATTTGCATACACACATTTTAAAGTGTTATCATTTAAACAAAGGTGCATTACATCTTGCCACACCCAATAAGACAGTGACTAACTGTGGATGGGGAACTTCAAGGCATCTATCTCCTCCTTTCTATGTTTTTTTTTTAAGCTTTAAACTAGACTTGGATTATTCAGTCCTTCAAATAGCTGCCTTTAAAGAGTAGGTCTGAGCTCCATAAAGTAAAACATATGGCCTCCCCCTAAAAATCCTAAAAGGTGTGTGTGTAAAAACAGACAGCTTCAAAGGTGGTGTATGTAAAAATAGACAACATTATATGTTTAGTATGTAAAAATAGACAGCCTTATATGTTTAAATCTCTTTAATTCTATTAATTATTAATAAAACAAATAACATGTTTCTGCTGGCTGGGGTTGATGGGATTATAATAAAGGGCATCTCGTGGATGCTATCTTGGCAAAGGCTGCTCCAAAAAGATGCACTGAGAAGCACATTGAAATTATTTCTGTGACTGTTTTGAGAAGTTGAGTGCAAATTATTTGTGTTTTCCAGACAGCCGTGAAGAGATGGTTTTGGGCAGCATCCCTCTCCCTAGCTATGAAATTCGGACAGCGTTCTCTAAGGAGAAGAAGAATCGGCGCTTTGTATTTAAGGTCAGTCCTTTCTTGTATCCATATGCATAATTGTAGCTTTGCTGAATTAAACCAAAGGTCTCCCAAAGTCAGCTTCTTCCTTCTAACAGCAGCCTACCAAATTTCTCCAGAAAGACCAATGGTGGGTCATGTGGGTATTAACCTTAACTACTTTTGCCCACCACCAGTTGGTGTTCAGTCCCATACAGAAATTCCATTTTACTTACCTTGGCCAGTGTCTGGGGATAGACCTCTGTTCATGATGTGTTTAATCACTATGAAAAATCTGTCTCAGTTAGCTGCTACAACCACATATTTTGGAAGAAGCTGCCTAGGTCAAATATGTTTATCTATTTATTTAGTATAATTGTATTCTGTCTTTCCTCCATCATGGAAATCAAGGACCAGGCAGTCTCTAGATTAGGTCCTCTTAGGTTCAACAAGATAGATGCATCACCCTACATGATCTCCAGATGTTGAGAAGTGTGGACCAACAGTGTCTCTTTCAGAACACCCTGGGAGCTGTACCCCAACATTGCCATTGCTCCTAAGTCTGTGGCAGTGGCAAAATAGTTCTGTTTGTTATAGAAAAATATATAAGGTGAACTGTGCATTGTTTTTAATTTCTGGATTTCTGGAAACTTTTGAAAATGCAATTCACATTGAAAGCAAGGCATGTGTCCCCTCTCCTTGATCTGGCAAAAGGGGTTGATTTTGTTTTTTGTTATTGTTGTGTGCCTACAAGTGATTTATTACATATGGCAACCCTAAGATGGCTGTATCACTGGGTATTTTTGGAAGATTTGTTCAGAGGGGGTTTGCCTTTGCCGCCTTTGGAGGCTGAGAAACAATGTCACTTGCCCAATGTCACCCAGTGGATCTCCACGGATGAGCAGAGATTTGAACCCTCATCTCCCAGAATCTTAGTCCAACACTCAAACTACTACACCATTGATTTTAGCAGTAGAAGTA
>CM034710.1:14151542-14168005 GCA_020142125.1 Phrynosoma platyrhinos | reverse complement strand
CCTGGGGCTGATCCAAAGGCCTCGGGGGGGCCACATTCGGCCCCCGGGCCTTAGGTTGCCTACCCCTGCTATAGGCACTACCCAAGGAGTTGAGCCCTACCCTCAAAATAAAATAATTGCCCTAGACATTCAGACTAGAACTCAGTTTGTATTCACACTCCACTGGCATCAGAACCAGCAGCCCCTCACTGGTCTATACCACCAAGGCATGGTGGTATTTCACACCACCTGCTGCCCGACTTGTAGCTGTTGGCATGTGAGATAGTTAATTATTTGTTAATATAATAAAATGTTGTGGCTGGAATTAAGGGTCTGGCAATAACATTACCAGTAGAAGATGGAGGGACAATCATTTTGAGACATGGGAAACTGATCCTAGTCTGAAGCATCTGGAAGCCAGAATGTCTGGCTTCCCTGGCAGAGAGGTTGCTGCATGGAGATGTTGGCCTGATGGTTGTTTACTTCCAAGAGCTATTCTGTTGGTCTAAATCAGAGAACAGGATTTGCTGGCAGCCATGCAGGAAATTCATCCCGAGCCAAAAAGTCTACTGTGGGTTTCCATCTATTGCTGTTATTCAGCAATATGTCTATGTATATATCTGCTGCCGCCTTGAGAATATTTGGGCCATTACAAGGACCTCTTTCCCCTCCCTCTCTCAGGCTGAACATCCTGGCATGAGAACATATTATTTCAGTGCGGAAACCCAATTGGACATGAACAGCTGGATCAGGGCAATGAACCAGTCGGCAGCTGCTGAGTGTGACTATGGAAACTAGTAAGGATTGTTGTATACAGTCATTTGCTGGATTAGTTGCTGGGTTTGTAGCCAAGTTAGGGTCAGGCCAAGCAAATTTGTTGCCTGAGGAAAAAGACAAGATGGTGCCCTCTCAATTCTGTTGTTGGAATAGTACCCTTCCATTCCAACATGACCAACTTTGGCAAAGGGACAGGGCCCTCCAGTGCACCGAAGAGGACCAGACCAGTTATGGGAGTGTAGGACCAATGTGGGATATATACAGTCAGCCCTCCATTTCTTCAATTTTTTTATCCATGGATTCAGGCATCCACAGTTTGAAAATTATATATATATATATATATATATATATATTCCAAAAAGCAAACCTTGATTTTGCCATTTTCTATAAGGAACATAATTTTACTATGCCATTATATTTAATGGGACGAGCATCCACAGATTTTGGTATCCATGGGGGGTCCTGGAACCAAACCCCAGTGGATAGCAAAGGTCCACTGTACCTCTGTCCTCTAAGTGAAAGGAGTGATCAGAAGGGGACAGTCAAGAGGAATGGCTACAGGGATGCTACTTCTATCCCCCTTGCAGCTTCTACAACTTGGTTGTCTCATTTTGGGCCAGCCATGGGCAAGCCCTGGGGTTCTCTGGTTATGGGGATAGTGCATCAAAGGATTGTCTAGGGGAGTGAGTTCCATTAGTGATACTGCTGGTGACAAGTGTAGGGGAAATTATAATAATTTTTTCAAGTTTTCTATAAGAATTGAGATTCAGTTTATTTAGATCAGGAAGTCTCAGGAACCCATATTTGTGAGTTGGAAGGGAAAATTAAACTGCAGGTTTCCTGGGAGCCACTTGAGTTGGATGATGGGCAGGGTGGGGAGAAGTCAGATTTTGCATTGACCATGGAAATGAGGAGCATTTAATCATGCGCTGTTGTAGGTGAACATAAAAATTTAAGCAGAATGTTGAGCAGTGCTTGGTAAAGTTACTTTTGGGTGGACTACTGCTCCCAAAATTCCCTAGTCAGTATGGGATTTGGGAAGTTGTTGTTCAGAAAAGGTAACTTGTCCAAGCTCTGACTTCGAGAACTTGTCTAATTTTCCTTTCTGCCCCATCTCAGCACCCGGGGTCTACAAAGCCAGTCTGTGTCCACCCACACCAGTTTCGAGGATGTCACAGTCGTGCCAGATGACTGTGCCCAAAGCGCTGAATCATTAGAAATTGCCCGTCTCTCAGAGAAGCAGGAGGATGAGGTCTCATCATCTGAGAGCCTCCATTTGCAAGACAGTCAGAAGGGCTCCCCTTGCCCCAGGAAAATTTCTTTATCAAGTTCTATCAATGGGGGCTTCCATTATGAAAAGAAAGAGCAACCAGATTTAAGGTAAGGACTTGAAGGCACATGACAACAAATTGATAATGGGGAGCACCAGTTTGCCAGTCAAGGGCACTATAGAAAATAGGAAGGACATACAGGCTGTTGGCACCATTTTGCTTCCCAAAGGCTCTGCTGAGATAGGGCTTAGTTTTACCTCTTTCACTTCTTCTGTTTCTAATAGCTTTTATACCATTTTAGCAGACATTTGTAAATATTATGCAATGGGATCTCGTAGCACCTTTGAGACTAACTGAAAGAAAGAAGTTGGTAGCATGAGCTTTCGTAGACTTGAGCCTACTTCTGCAGAAGCATCTGAGGAAATAGGCTCAAGTCTACGAAAGCTCATGCTACCAACTTCTTTCTTTTAGTAAGTGTCAAAGGTGCTACGAGATCCCATTGCATACTGATCTTCCAGACTAACATAGCTATGTCTTTGAATTTGCAATTATATTTGTGATTTGTAATTTGTTAATTTTATGTAGGCTGTATGCAAAGGGATCTTGTAGCACCTTTAAGACTAACTGAAATAGAGAAGTCAGTAGCATGAGGTTTTGTAAACTTCAGTCTACTTCCTCAGATGCATGTTACATTATGCATTATGTAGGCTATGTTTTTGGAATAGCAGAAGATGCAGTGATGGTGGTGGTGGTGGTGATGATGATGATAAAAAATATCTTTTTTTTTTTTTTTGCAATTGTCTCCACCTCCCTCCATTTCAGCTCCCTGTCTTCCCAGACCCATGGCTGCCCCTCTCCTATTTCGTGCACAAAATTCATCTCCCGGCCCCGATCCCCACCTCCTCCCCCCTCTGAGACCCCATCTCCCTCTTCCCCCTCTCGGACGCCTCAACCGTCCCCTCTGCTTTCCATTCGCTCCTCTCGCTCCTACTCTCTTCCCTTGACCCCAACTGAATCTCCACGAATACCTGACACTCACCTGTCACCTAGTCATGTCCGCCGGAAACCCCCACGAACAGCTGCAGCACAGGCAGCCTCGTGTGAGGATCTCTCCTCCCAGACATCTCCACGGACTCTCATTGTTCGTCCCAACACGCCCATGGGGAGGGTTGACATTGCTCCCAGTGAAGCCCCTCCAAGCAACCCCTATGCCATACTGTCACCTGCCATCCGGGGACGCTCTCTGACACCTGCTGACCGCTATGATGTCTACCCTTCCTCTGAAGACCCCTATGGTAGGCGCTACACTCGGAGCCCTCACCCCAGCAGAGCCCGGCCTGTGGGTGAGGACAGCTTTGCAGCCACACTGGGGAGGCCGCAGCAGAACAGAGTAAGTAGAGGTCCCAGCAACAGTGGACATATTGGTTTTGGGTTTTGGGATGCAGTGACTTAGTGGTTAAGATGCCAATTCTGATGAGTGGAAGATCGGAAGGTTGACAGTTTGAGGCCCAAGTGCTGCATGATGGAGTGAGCGCCCGTGACTAGTCCCAGCTTCTGCCAACCTAGCAGTATGAAACCAAGTAAAACTGCAGGTAGATATATAGGTACCACTTTGGTGGGAAGGTAACAGCGTTTGGTGCAGTCATGCTGATCACATTACTATTGGATTCATCTT
Organism: Phrynosoma platyrhinos; assembly: GCA_020142125.1. NCBI lineage: Eukaryota > Metazoa > Chordata > Lepidosauria > Squamata > Phrynosomatidae > Phrynosoma > Phrynosoma platyrhinos. The sequence continues at coordinate 14,164,303 of CM034710.1, read as the reverse complement.
CAGACAAGGCTCGCTCTTTGGGTTAGTAATGGAGATGAGCACCACCTCCTACAGTTGGTTATGGCTAGACATTCATGTCATGGGAAACCTTTACCTTTACCTTTTTGGTGCTTGCCCTGATTTTAAATCCTTCACTGATTTTCCCCTTCCCTCCAGTTTTCAGATCGAGGTCATATTTCTCCATCAACTGGACCAACCCGTGCTTTGGTCATGTCTCGGCTTCATGGCCGACTGGTGAGTACTGAGCATAAATGCTTGAGCACAGCCCTCTTCAGAGCTTGGGAAAGTTAGGGGAATCTTTAGGGTTACATTTCCCAAAATTCTCCCACGGTCATGCTGGCTGGAGGAGTCAGGGAAAATTTAGTCCAAAAGAGCTCTTCACTTCCCCAAGTCCTGCCTTTTCTTTCCTACTCACTTTACCATGCTATCTTATTTTCCCATGCCTGTCTTACAACTTACAAGAGCTAGTCCTCCAGAGCATCACACTTGTTGACTCGGTGTCTCCTTTTCCTACTTACAATGAACAGGACTGTGTCTACTCTCCCTTTAAAACAACAACAACAACAACAAAACAGACAGGAAATTGGGGGCCAACATAATCTTAGTTCTGTGCCAATATAAACCAAATTCTGTGCCAACTAAAGTTCAGTTCAGCCACATAAATTATTGAAATGAAGCAAATATTGATCTTACTTATGGGATCAAGGGGCTAATTATCTATGTAGGCTACTTATGCCCTGCTACAATCAAGGGGAATCTTGTTTAGATATCCTTCTGGTTTGTCAGAAAGAGTCAGTGTGGTGTAGTGGTTTGAGTGTTGGACTACAACTCTGGAGTCCAGGGTTCGATTCACCTCTTGGCCTTGAAATCCACTTTGGCAAGTCACACATTAGCAACCTTAGGGGAAGGCAATGGCAAACCTCCTTTTAACAAACCTTGCCAAGAAAACTGTATGATAAGTTTGCTTTAGGGTTGCCTTAAGTCGCACACAACACACGCACGCACACGCACACATACACAGGGTTGTGAGATTTCTCTGCCATCTTTCAAGCATGCATTCACAGCCACAGAGACTTGAAACCTGGCTTCTTTAAAACAACAACCAGAAAAGACACGGAAAATTTTTCAGAAAATTATACTGGGCAATCAATACTGCCACCATTTTTCTACAGTTTCACAGAACCGTGCCATGAAACACAGCCCTGCTCGTGACTTTCTGTAAGCTCTGCGCCTTCCCTTTTCCTACAGATCAGCCCCCATTCAGCCTCATCCAGTTACCTGCACCTACCACCCCTGCCCCCCATGCCTAACCGGCCCACCCCTGGAAAAAGGACATCTTTAGGGACCATGGTATGTGATTTTTAAAAAATATTTTGTCCTTCATCCTCACTCTGCATGGTGGTGGTGATGGTAATGATGATGATGATGATGAATAAAACAAACATTTAAACATCATAAAGAGTTGGCTGTTTGCTGTGTGGAGTTCAGCAATGGGGGGTAGTTGTGATGATGATGGTGATGACAACTTATATACTGGACTTCTACCAGCAAGTACTTGCAAACTGATTTCAAAAGGAAAAGTAATTTACACACTCAGTTAACTGAGAGAGAGGAGAGGAGAGGAGGGGTTGGGTCCTTGCCTTTCTCTGTAGACTCGGGCAAAAGCAAACTGCTGCAGCCTCCTAACTTGTGTGTTATTCTGCATTAATAATTTTTGCCATGTTAACCACATTCTGGTGTTGCTTGACCACATGTGTCCAGGTTTTCATTTGTGAGAAGTTGGTGGGTATGCAGTGGGTGATATCTGGATTGAAAGTGAGAGGGCTCCTGTCCTTTTAATGGTTATGCTGAACAAGGAATATCAACAAGTATTGCTTGTCATGGAACCAGCTAACAAGCAACATGTGTGGAAATTTCCTCTTCTCCACAACCATCAAAGGTACAGGAGTCCTCTCTAGTTTTTACTCTGGCAACCCTAGCAATAGGTGTTTGTGAGGGAAAGAGAAAGAAAACCGAGGGATGCCCCCACTAAAGTGGAGATCAGGGGAAAATAGAAGGTTGCAGTGACTGTGATTGTTACCTTCCTTTTGGGATCTGGGATTGCAGTGGAATTCAGGATGTATGCAACAAAGGCTTCTTCTGCTCCCTGTAGTTGGGTTGTGATCCTGCAAAGTGAAAGTGATCGTAAATATTTCGGTACCAGTGGCAGGGGTTAGAGGTGAGTGTTTGGCCTTTGCCAATGGAGAGCTTACCAGCATTAGATGAGGTTTGAATGCTTTCTGTTTATGTCGAGGTCCAGTATTGTATAGTAGTTTGACTGTTGGACTGTGACTCTGGAGATCAGGGTTCGATTCCCAGCTCAGCCACGAAACCCATTGGGTGACCTTAAGCAAATCACATACTCTCAGCCTCAGGAGAAGGCAATGGCAAACCTCCTCTGAACAAATCTTGCCAAGAAAAACCCATGAGAGGTTTGCCTTAGGCCCACCATAAGTTGGAAATGACTTGAAGGCACACAACAACAACAGCACTGTTCCCTGCAGCAATAGGGGAAGAGTGTTAAAGGAATACAATTGAGACAAGACCCAGTATTTCCAGATGGCATAGCAGTTAAGGGGAGATGTGGGAGGCTGTCAGACTGGTTATACCATGCAGCAAGTGTTGCCCTCTTCCCTTGCTTATGTGGGATGGTGCTGTTTATTGTTATTGCTGATATTTTACTGGTTTGCTTATTATTAGTGTCATTGTGTTTGAAATTAACCTTAAAGTAAAATGTATAAAAAAAATCAATAGCTGTAAGTATAAAAATTAAAATAGAGCTTCCCATCTGCCTGCAATCTGAAATTAAACATGGAAAGGAAAGGAAAATGGATCAAGAAAGCTAAGAATCATAGACATATCTAAACCATACCTGTCAACATTTCATAGATGAAAACTGCGACACATGTAGCCAAGCAACTGCAGAGTGTGATAAAGATTGCAAAAGTTATTAATGAGGAAAGACACACAAGCTGGAAGAGGGTTTGCTAAAGAGTGTAATTATCAGCTTAACTTCACTCAGTGGGTACCAATCTTCCAATTATCAGTTGGCATTAAAAAGTCTATAAATTGTCTGTAGGCAAACCTTAATCATCTCCCATGTCTTGCTTTTGAGCTATTCAAAGAAATGTTTCTATGTATATAGGAGCTTGGTAATCTTTGCCACTAACATGTATGCAAGGTTGGTATTATTAATCTCACATTTCCTCTAAGGCTGAGAATAGACTGACAAAGCAATTCTTGGTTGAAGTGCAATTTGAATTTGGGAATTTCTGATTCACACTCTAAATCATTGCTAGGTATGTCAGCTCTTACCCAATTCAACAAAAGGTTTCCATGGTACCCTAAAAGTACTAGGTTCCACCTAAGCTTGGAAGCTAAGCAGGGTCAATCCTGGTTAGTACTTGGATGGGAGACTGCCAATGAATACCAAGAGCTGTAGGCTATATTTGAGAGTACGAAACTGGCAAAAAATATCTCTGAATATTCCTTGCCTAAGAAAACCCTATGAAATTTTTGGGGTCACCATTAGTTGAAAGGAGACTTGAAGATGCAACACATACACACACGTGCACACACCCTTTGGGATGAAGCAACCCCAGCAAAAGAGTCCTTAGTTTTCTCCTTGATTTTTATGTGCAGAGTAAGGAGAGCATACCCACAGTCATTGCTAGTTCTGGCTTCGGGAATGCTCTTGGGTGTACAATTGATGGGACCCCTCATTGCTGCCATTTTCAGCACCAGCTACTGTTTCTTGCTCACCATGATTAACATTAAAATAAAACAACCAGTTCCAGCACTTTACCTCTTTACCAGGAGCAGATCTTTTGCAAAGCCAATGAATCTCAATTATATATTCAAGTTACCTGACAAGTTACTTGAAAACACGGTTGGATTAGAATGGGCTCTGAACAATACCATGATGCTGAGGAAATCCCCCCATGCTTTCAGGACTTCAAAGTTTAAAGGGGGCAGGGAAATGTAAAGGTCTTTTTTTTGTGCTAGTTGACATCATTGTGTTTGCTAATCAAAAGCTCCCAATGCTTCAACCCTGCATACCTTGACTGCACTACACAACTGGGCACTGTTGTAATGGTATGGGTTTTGGCAGATGCCCATCCATGTCCATTAGGTTGTGCCTTACCCTGCATTCTGAAGTAGTAATATTCTCTTTGTGTGTTGCTGTTTTCTAAGGACAGATCCATGTAACTTTTATATGTTTATCCTGGGAGATAAACTTTAGAGGCACATTTCATTTTGTCTTTGTATGATATATATATATCTCTTGCTTCACTGTCTTTCCAGAGTCGGACTCCTATGCGAGAGAGGAACGTCCATCCTGGCGGCGGGCAGCGTTTTGAAAGTGACACTGACGTATGTATTCTCCTTCTTTTCCTACCTAGGGGATATTTTGGTACTGGGACTTTTCCGTTGTTAGCACTTTTCAAACCACCACAGTTGTTTTTACAAAGAAAATTACAAAATAAGATGAGATGTAAGGACAATACAAACATCTAAAGTAAATCAAAATACAATAAACACAGCAACATTAAAAGTGGAGGAAAGGGTTAAAAATACACATGCTGTAGAAATCTGTAATAAAATACCATTGGGAGTAGAAGAGTTAACCGTTATCCTGTCTACAAACAGAAAGAGGAGAAACTTAATGGATTTCCCCTTGAAGACAATTCTACAACTGCAGAGCCACCACTGAAAAGGATCTGTCCCAGTCAGTGGTTTAATGTAGGCAATATTAGATTCTGGACTTAACAGTCTTATGGTGGTGCATGGGTGGACTTCAGGTAATAATCTGTATTAGTTCACTTCAAAATGTGCATTTTACCAAAAGTGCAAGTGCAGAGACTCCTGGGTGGGGGACTATCTCTCTCTAGCTTCCCATTTCAAAGAGTCTGTTCCTATTTATCTGCAAAGTTCAAAACACTACAGTGCATCTGGTGGCTCCTGTTGCAATTCCACTTCTGTGTCTGACTCTAGGCATTATTGACAAAACTGTGTGGCCAAGACAAACTTCTCCGTGGTCTGGAAGATGAAATTGGACAGCTCCGGGCTGAAAAGGTACTTTATTACTATTTCCTCTTCTTTTTACTTTGTGTTATCCTGCCCCCCAGCATTTTCTTTCCAAGATGTAATGATAATAATATTTATTTATTTATTTATTTATTTATTTATTTATTTATTTATATCCTACCCCTCTGCAATGCAATGTTGATGGTGGGATTATTGCTATTTTCTGTCAAGTTGTCTTCCACTTATGACAAACATATAAATGGGAGACCTCCAAGAATAAGAGACCACAGCTGCCCTGCTCAGGTCTTGCAAACTCAGGGCTGTGGCTTCCTTGATTGAATCAATCCATATGTAGTGTGGTTTCCGTCTTTTTTTCTAGCATCTTCCATTATCAAGCATTATCTTCTTTTCCAGTAAGTCATGTCATCTCATGATATATCCAAAGTACAACAGCCTCAGTTTAGTCATCTTGGCTTCCAGTAAGAGTTTAAGGCTGATTTGCTCTAGGACCCATTTAATTATCTTTTTAGCAGTCCATCGTATCTGTTGCCCTATCTGCAGAACCATTCCAAAGTGTAGTAATCCTTTAAAGCGATATCACCACAACGTACACAAAGAAACTGTTGTTTATGTTGGCCGTAGTGGCATTTCTAGTGTCTTCCACAAGGGATCACTGGAAATCACCCTGGAATCCCTTCCCTTTTTATTATGTGGAGATTTAAAAGGACTTTCAAATATATCCTTTCATGTATAATACCAGTATACGATTGGGTAGGAATCATCAGTGGTGTCACTAAAGGGTGCAAAGGGTGCGGAGGAGTGACACCAGTATTCCTCAGATACCTACCTTTTGGCAAAAATGGGCTTTGGCATTCATTTGCTTCCTTTTAAAATGCTTTAAGAGATGGTGGGAATGGGGTGAAGTTCAGTGGGAGAGGCACCAGAATTTTTTGAAATTAAGATTTCAAATTTCAAAATTTGAAATTTATAAAAAAAATGCATTTTTGAAAAAAAAATCTTTTTAAAATGTCTTTAAAAACATCACATTTTAACCATATCTTTACTATGTATATGTAAATACATTTAGGTTATGTGTATGATATTGTAATTTGAAGGTATAATTTAAATTTTGCAAGTTGTTTGTGTCACAACTATTAGCATTAAATTCAGTGGTATATGGGAATTATTAGTGCAAAAAAGCATTACTGAGGATCCTGTATGGTCAGTGGGGGGTGATACCATGAGTTTCCGCACCGGGTGACACCAACCCTAGTAATGCCACTGGGAATCATGCATCCAGGTGTTATTAGACTAGTCACTATAGGACCCAGCAACCTTGGCCAAAATGGAAAGTGGTGAAGAATGCTAGCAGGTGCATGCAATAAAATGTGGAAGGTTGCACGATTCTAAACCATCACCATCCCATTTTATGGTTGCAAACTTTGTTGCTGGTTGGGGAAGTCTGTGCTAAATTGCCTTTGGTGAATTCCATCTCTGTGCTCCTGCAAGTTTAACAGAAGGAAGATCTTGGACTTTGGCAAAATTACTTTTGGGAAATACAACTACTTGAATCCCCCTAGCCTGGGAGTTCTTGGTGTTTTAGTCCAAAAAAAGTAAAATTCCCCAAGTCTGAGCCTATGCAGCTAGATTGGGTTTATTGTTCCTAAAATGGCTGGTGCTTTTCCAGGAACGTCTGGAAAAAGCCTTGGAGGTGACACGCCTGAGACTTGAGGAATGCAAAGGCCAAGATGCCACGATGGAGAAAATTGGGTACCAGCAAAGACAACTGCAGGATGAGCTGGTGCAAATCCGAGCTCGTCTTTGTGATTTGGCGCTGGTAAGTGGCTTTCCAACCTACAGGATGGCAGCCAGTTAGGAATGACAGAAGATCCATGGGAAAATAACCATATCCAGTATTTTGAACACTAAACAAAATTCTTTATACAAATAACTTAGTAAGATTAAGTGGTAACTGTGGACTTCTGTTTACATAAAGAAGGCATCTATGTTAATAGCAATTTTAGTTCTGCAAATGACAGTCCTTATGTAATATTGGCCACAATGGCATAAGAGTGAAATGGAGGAGAGTGGCTGGAATCCTGAACAGATGAACTCCACGCTACAACATTTGAGGCCAAAACACACTGCAGAAATAATCCAGTTTGAGGCTGCTTTAAGTGCCCTGGCTCAATGCTTAGGAATTCAAAATTCTTTAGCACTAACCCAGGTCAGTCACAGGGGTGTCAAACGGGATTATTTATTTCTGCAATGTGTTTTAGCACTTGGTTTCAGGTTTCTCTTTTTCCTTCTGTTTACAGTATTCAGCGGAGGGTGTCCATGCTTATTTAGGTAAAATAACACTATTCCTGCACCCATCAGCAACCCTAGGGGAACTTTTTTTTAAGTAAAAGAAATAAAAAACCCTTTCTGGGGAGGGAAAAAAGTAAAATAAAATAAAATCCTAAATGAGGGGATCTGCATGCTCAAAGGTGGTGAGATGCTGATTATTATGAATGGAGCAAGGGAGAAATACAGAAAAATGTGTGAGAGATGGAAATGGAGTATTGTGGAGAAGGACATGGTTGATTGAAACAGTGAAAAAGCACTCCACTTATCTCTGTGTTGTATATAGATATACAGCTCTTCCACAATGCTGAAATAAATCAGTGTGACATCACTTTAGTTGTCATAGCTCCATCCTGTGAGATCCTGGGATTTGTAGTTTGGTGAGGTATTCAGCCTGAAAGCTCTGGTGCCTCACCAAACTATAAATCTCAGGATTCTGTAGGATAGAGTCGTGGCAGTTAAAGCAATGCAAAACTACTTTAATTCTGTGGTGCGGCCACATGCTTAGATATTTCCTCAGGTGTCTACCATTTCATTCTGAGACATGGTAGTCCAGGCCTTATAGACAGGCTTTTTTAAAAAAAAAAATGAATCTGCACTTTATGGAGAATTTGTAAATAGATAACAGAGTTAGTCTATATTAGTATACAGTGGGATCTGGTAGTGCCTTTGAGATTGAGACAGAGAAGTTTGTAGCATAAATTTTCATAGATTCACTCTTGTGTTAATTTTTGCACAGGACAGTGAACGAGCATGGGAGGATTTTGCTGCCTTAGAAACCGAATTGCAAGTGCTGAAGGGCTCCTTAGAGCACATCCGAAATGTAGGGCATCCCCAGGTAAAATGCTTTCTACTTCCAAACCTGACACTAACAACATCTATGGAATCACTCATAGAATAAATAATACACCTCACATGTCTCCAAAACAATAGTGACAAAAGATCTAAACCTGTGACTATGAAAAGCCACAGTTTGTAAGCTGAATAAAATATGCTAATGATGAGCCTTTTTTTGCATTTGGGGAGATAATTCTTTTACTTATAAATATAAATATTTTCTAAGACATGAATGTTTTGCATAAAACACCAGCTTTGGTTGTGATGACAGATGTTGCTGTTTATGCCAAATCATTTTATATTTTAAAAAACTTTATCTATGTAAAGTTTTAATAACATAGAAACTAAATGTGAGACTATTGCTTGTCACTAGTGCTTGGAAATTTAATTATCAGCCTTGTACTGGCTACATATCATTTTATTCTTTTACGTATATTTTTCCTGTTGAATTGGTTATCCTTTATGTTAATTTTGGGGCAAGAAGATGAGCCATGCATAAAATATTAGAGTCTACCTCTCCTCTCCTCTCCTGTGAAAGTCCTCTTTGGTCCCTCTTCCTACTTTTTTGGAGTTCATGTTTCTAGTTTATCTGCTTTCACGAGAACTAGAAACTTACTGGGGGGAAAACACCCACAAATGATGGAAAGATATTTGGTAGCCAATTTCTGCACAGTGAGATTTCAGGTGCTTCAACATAATTCTCTAAGAAAATTATGTGCTTCAGAAACTTCCGAGAGCAGTTTGTTTGCTGTAATTGCTCCTACACAGAATTTATGGTTTTGGTTTAGAGATTATATGGGATGGAATGGGTGGGTGGAGATGCACTACTGATTTAGGTTAGCTGTATCGGTCTGATCTATTCTTCTTTAGGATCAAGCAGCTGCTCAGCAAGATTTGTGGAGGATCCATGACATTCTGGCAGGCTTGAGATCCAGCCAAGCAAATTATCACATCCTGGAAAGCAGAAGATCAGGTGCCCAATGCAATACTTTTAAGGCTCTGATAGTGAGTTTTCTGTTAACACGCAATCAGCAATGTGAAGTGTGTCAGACTCTCATTAGTACTTTTCACTTTTTCCATTGCAGGAGCATCTTTGGCCATCACCCCATCCCTGGATTCTCATCTGGGGGCAAATAACACACCCCTGATGCCTTCCACTGGAGCAGAGGTATTGTTTGATCTTTGGGTTAAAGGGATATATGGTCATACCATCGTCTGATCTTTGACCTTGAAGGACAGCATGGTTAGCATTTGAGGATTTAGCCTGCTTTGATGTCCCTATTTAAGAGCACCCAATCCCATTTGTTATAATAAAATATTAGTAGTAATCTTATTATATTATTAACCTACTCTCCTATTATTAGCTGAGCACCTCTGCTATTCCATGCATGTTGCTTAACCTAACTTGGGGGATTTTCTGCCAATTGTTGTTAACTGCCATCAAATTAACTTCAACTTATGGCAACCCCCATGAATGAGAGACCCCCAAGTCACCCTGTCATCAATAGCCCTGCTCCGGTCTTGCAGACTCAGGGTCATGGCTTCCTTGATGGAATCTATTCACCTATAATGCAGTCTTCCTTTTTTCCTACTGCCTTCTACCTTATCAAGAATTATTTGCTGCATCTGCACTGCAGAAATAATCTGGTTTGACCACTTTAACTGCCATGGGTCAGTGCTATGGCATTCTGGGACTTGTAGATTGTTGTGGCACCAGAGCTCTGTTTTCCAACTGACCTACAGATCACCCTGATTCCCCTATGGCTGAATGTGGATTCATGGAATGAAAGATTGGATTTGGGTAGAACGGTAGTTTTTTTCTTTCCCCATAATAAGAGAAGGAACATGAATTAGTGACACATCTCAGTTTTTCTGTTTTTGAAAAAAGAATGCATAATGTGCACTGGTGCCACAAGAAACTACAGTTCCCAGAATTTCAAAGCATTGAGCAATGGCAGTTAAAGTGGTGTCACACCGGTTTATTTCTGCAGTGCAGATGCATTGTCTTTTCTATTGAATCATGTCTTCTTATGATATGTCTAAAGTATGACAGTCTCAATTTAGTATTTTTGCCTTCTAGGGAGAGTTCAAGCTTGATTTGCTCTAGGACCCATTTATTTGGCTTTTTAGCAGTTCATGGTATCCATAGATCTCTTCTCCATCACCACATTTCAAATGAGTTCATTTTCTTCCTATCAGCTTTTTTCACTGTCCAGCTTTCACAACCATATACATAGAAACTAGAAATATGATGGCATGGACAATCCTAACTTTAGTATTCAATTATATATCTTTACACTTCAGGATCTTATCTAGTTCCTTTACAGCTGCCCTTCCAAGTTCTTCTGATTTCTTTTGACATCAGGTTGGGGAAAGCTGTGGCAGGATATTGCTTTCAGATTCAAGAATGGTTCACTGCCATGCATTCTTTTTTCAAAAACAGAAAAACTGGGGATGTTTAACTAATTCATGTTCTTTCTCTTATCATGCGGAACTAGAAGGAATCTGAAACTTCCCTTCTACCCAAATCCAAACTTTCATTCCATGAATCCACATTCAGCCATGTCTCAGCCACTAGGGAATCTGGACGAGCTGTAGGCCATTTGGAAAACAGGCAGTGGGATGCTTTCATTGCAAGAGATTATCCTGCAAATCTGTGCTGTGGTTTTCTGCACATTACCCTTTTCCAGCCCTGCCTGCTTTTCCTTGGTGTTTACTAAATGGATGTCTTTTGTATTCTTTGCCAGCAGAGTCCACCTGCCTCCAAAAGGGAGCAGCCGGGCAGCGTACTATGCCATTCAGAGGGGAATAGATGGTCCCCAAACACTACATCTGGTAACCCTCCAGAATTTGATAAAGGAAATGCCATGAGGGGAACAGATGCAGCTTGCCTGAGTGAGTAACCTGTGGAAAGGTACATATAGGGTGCCTTCTTGATTTTTAATCTGAGTGTAGTTGGTGAGGATGGGGAATGTAGTCAAAACCATCTTAAAAGGTGCCAGATTGGGGAAAGCTGAATTCAGGCTCTGAAGGTCAAAACAATACTTGGAAAACTGGTCCCAGAAACAAACCTGAAGCCAACAAAGGTGTTGAGGATTTTTTAAAAAAAATTATATTCTAATCTACTCTATATTGAATATTTGTTGTTGTTTAATTCAAAGATATAGCCGTGTTTGTCTGTAGAATCAGTATTTAGAGAGACTTTGTAGCACCTTTGAGACAAACTGAAAGAAAGAAATTGGCAACATGAGCTTTCGTAGACTTAAGTCTACTTCTCAGATGCATTTGGAGGAAGTAGATTTAAGTTTACGACAACTCAGACTGCCAACTTCTTTCTTTCACTTAGCCTCAAAGGTGCTACAAATTCTCTACATTGGTTATTGTTGTGTGCCTACAAGCCATTTGAACCTAAGGCAGGGTGTGACTCACCCAAGCCTGCACCGTGGGTTTCTATGGTCAAATGGGGAATCAAACCCTGATCTCCAGAGTCATAGGGGGGATGCAGACGGGCGGCCCTGGGCAGCCCTAGGAAGTGAAGGATTGGGGCTGAGGCTGCCCCACGCCTTGGCCCCAATCCACCCTTTTGCCAGCTCTGAAAGGAGCGCTAAATGCTGCTTCTTCCAGAGCCGGCAAATAGGGCACCTGAAGAGTTGCCACGCGGCTCTTCTGCATCCCTTCCAGCACAGCACATTAAGACACTGTGCTGGGAGGACGTCTTGACGGTGCACACCATGCGTAATGGCGCGCGTCGTGATGACGTCCTCAGGAAGGGGTTGGGGTGCCCGGCATCTGTAGAGGCCCATAGTCCAACACTCAAACTACTACATTACATTGGCTCTCATGCTGAATATATATATTTTTATTTATATATGAATGTATTTATTTACTTATATATTTAATTTTCATCTGGTCCTCCCTTACAAAGAGCTCATTGTGAGTATGACCTTTTTTATCTTGTTAAAACTTTGTTTGCTATATCCTGGACCACTTGCAGTGTCCAGACACTTCCTAAAGACAGTGCCAGAGGCAAGCATGCTACAGTAATCTGATCAGAATGTAATCAAGGATGGAATGATGTGGGAGACATCATCCCCTTTTTATTCCTCAGCCCTTTAATGTCTTTAAAACTCTTCCATCAATTGATCTTTTAAAATTGCCTACAATTCCCCTTCTCCTTCCAGTGTCCGCTCTCATTGAAGATGAGGAACAAGATTCCATTTCTATTCATACATGTTTATCCTCTCCCAGTCTTGTGGAATGGATCTTAATAAGCCCTGGAGAATAGAATTTGTAAGAATTGCTGTAGGGCTCATTGCTTTCAGGGTAGAAGCTGAAACTAAGGAAAGGCAGGAAAATTGCCCTAGGATGGAAGGCTCAGAAGTTTAATGGCCTGTTTTTCTTGTCTTCCTTTCTCTCCATAGATCATGGGAGTCATACGAATATACTAAGCAAAGATGCTGAACCCAGCATAGCCAAGGTACAAGATAATCTTTTTGGACTTTTGCGGAAGC
>CM034710.1:14139903-14151442 GCA_020142125.1 Phrynosoma platyrhinos | reverse complement strand
CAACATTTTGTGAAGTTAGGTTGGTGAATACACATAACAGGGCTTTCTCTGTAGCAGTGCCCTGAGGGTGGAATTCCCTACCCAGGGAAGCTGGGTTGGCCCTATCTCTTTTATGCTTCTTATGGGCAGCCAAAACAGTGCTGTTCTTCATGGCATTCAGTGTTTGAAATTATTCTTTTCAACTGGATTCTAGGATTGTTTTTGGACTGCTTTTAGGAATTTTAAAAGAGTATTTTAATGTGTTTTAAAAATATTTCAATCTTTGTATTGTTTTAATTGGTTTTTATTTGTTCATCACCTCAGGAGTCCCTAGGGCTGGGAGGTGATATAAAACTGCTTTCAATGAATAAATAATAAAATTTCCCTCACTTCTAGGTGGCTCCCTCTGAAGCAACTGCCCCTCGCAGTGGCCGCATGAGTGCCCAGGAACAGCTTATCAGGATGCAAAGGAATCAGGAGGCCAAAAGAAAATCAGAAGCTGCCCAGTCCAACTCTCTGGGTCCCTGGCGAGACTCGCTCAAGCGTGGGTCTAGCCGGGTGGGTCTGAAGTCTTGTGAGGAGGAGGACTCTGGACTTGAAAGAGTGGCAAGAGACAGCGACAAGGTCTCACCCATCTTTTATATTGAGTCACCAAGACTTTGACGCTTACAGCCTGGGGAGCAGTGGTGTAGCAGTACATTTTGAAGAGCAGGTGTTCATCATGACAGTCCCTAGTGCCCCGTGCACACAAAGAAGTTGAAAAATGCAGGCAGCTCTTTCAATTCCTATCAGCAAACCAATTCTAGCAGTTTTCATTTCTGCTAGTAACAAAGCTCATGGGTCTTAATTGCCCATTTCATACCAAGCCACCATATTTTGTATTACAACAGGGAGAACTTATAACAACATATTTTTTTGCTAGAAAAATCTGTTTTCCTGCTAGCTTGGGAAGACTGTGGCTCAGTTCACAATGGAAGATGGAAACCTGAGGGTGTTTTGATGACACCATTGTCCCTGCTGATAAAAAAAAAAAACACCTTGGCACTTAGACCCAGGGAGCCCATTGCTGGAGAGTGGATGGTGGTGGTAGTGGGTGGGTGAGGAAGGGTGCTAGGATGTATGAATGCATGGGGCAATATTTACTGGGCACTGATAGGGAGGGTGGATCTCTGGTTTCCTTCTTCCATTGGGTGATGGGTGGGATTTTTGCATTCTCTGAGGGAGTAGGAAAGCCTGATAGTCTGAGAGGTCATTCAGATGTCTTTTTTTAAAAAAACAGAACAATGTGAATATTCTCAATTACACTTTCCAGATTTGTTCTTCACACTGTGGAACTGTATCTCTGCACATCTCTGTGAGTTTGGTTGCTCACATGTGCTAGCACTCGAATAAACATGGAGTGAACAATGCAAATGTATTTGAAATGCCTTCAAGGCATTCAGATTTTAATTCTGGGTCTATGTACATTGTTTATTCACGCTGCCAATGATGCAAATCCTTTTTTAAAACTCTGGGGAAAAAAACTGTATCGATTATCCTGGGTTAAGTGGGGTTTTTGGCAGCCCCCCCCTCTAAAAACTTAACCAGGTGCATTCAGGATGCATGTGAACACCAAAGACTCAACCCAGATTCTGTGTGAATTATTTTCATTGTCTGAATAGCCCCTGAGACAGGCAGAAGGAAAGCCAAGGACCCTGGGTTCCCTGGGACTGAGGTTGGTTGGAGTTCCTTCCTAGGAAATGTGGAATAAGATGCCGTGGACCTAAATCCAATTGATAATCCCAGCTAGAATATCTTTGCTTACTGTTCAGCAGTTGGTTCAATGGCTCTACTCCCATTGGGACTAGCAATTGGATTAAGGGCGTGAGGAGGACTTGGGGAGGGGCTGAGATTGAGTGCTCCAGCCATTTTATCCAGTTCCATGGAATTGTTTTCCTCTTTTTAATTAAAAATTCAGGGAAAGGACTGTCTTTGTTGCTGTTTTCAATTGCCAGTTTGCTTTGTAACAAGGGGAGCTTTTTTGGGGGGTGGGGCTGCGGGGCTGCGGACAGAACTCTCTCGCTCATGCCCCCTCCTCCCTCCCATGATTTAATCTCTCCTTCAGCCCCTTCCCAATACCCCCCCTGAGTCATCACCCAAGGAGGGCGAGCAAACTGGGGGACTCAAGCCTCCTCGATGCCCCCCAACCCCTGAGTGGGAACGACAGCGAGTCATCCAGCTCTCCTACGCACTGGCAGCAGAGGCTTCGCAGCAGCAGGGGAAACGCTTCGCAGGTACTAGGAGAAGCAGATGTGTGATTTGCTGGCTTTGCTAGGAGGGGGGTTCAGGTAGTCAGGAGGATCCCAGGATCTTGACAGGATGATGTGAGTAGTGTCACATTTATCTGTTTATACCAGCCTTTCTCAGCCTTTTTTTACCCTGGAGGAACCCTTGAAATAATTTTCAGGTCTCTGGGGCACTCTTTAAAAAATTGGTCTCAGGAAATACCTGCATATAAATTATTGCAGTCAGCCCTCTACATTTATGGCTTTGACCTTTGCTGTTTTAAGCCAAGGAGTAGTAGTAGTAACCATTCCTATTGTCAGGCAGTATCTCAGAGCACACACCACTCTATGGGTCTCTTATTTCCATATTTATTATACCTATTATTTCATCTTTTTCAACTGAGTTAGGCTTCCAAAATGGCTTGCAAATTAAAATCCACTTACAAGTTTACAGTCCTCAGCCAGATGCAATATTAGTTCGAATATATACAGCTTGAAGAAAAGGAGGGATGGTATTTGCAAGTCATTATTCTAGCTTCCTGGTTATATTTTTCCTTTTTTGATGTTCTGGAAGTTGCAGCGATCTCTGCTGCATGGCTTGTTCATTCGCTGTATACATTTAAATTGAAGCAAGCTGCTGAACTTTGAGAACAGTGACAATCTCACAGAGGGATGAATGCCTCTTATTTTGTTTTTCTGCAAAATAAAAGATCATTCACCAAGCACTCCAGTGTTTGTTAGGGCCTGGCAGAATATTGAGAAAACACTAAACATAGGGCCAGTATTAGGGTTTGGGAGAGGAAGCCTGTGTCTTAATAATATTGTATCCATGTACCTCTTCCTGCTGCACTTCTGCCACCCCCTTGAACCGTTTTACTTGGTGGTTACATAGTGACTACCATTAAAATCTATCATAATATCCTGAAGCCATGGTTGGCTTTGCTGTTGAGCAGACAGAGGTCATTAGAGTTTCCAGGTTAGGACTATGACAGGATCTAAGACCTTGGGACAACCCTTTCTGACCATCATGGTATTATAAGGGAAAAGTTGCAATTGGCAGCCCCCGGTAAAACTATTAAGCCTCAACTACAGTTGTAGAGAGTATGCCATTCAAATAGAAAACACCAAGTCTGTATATATATATATATATATATATACTTTTCAAGACAGTGACTTCTCCCTGATATTCCTCCTTCATATCCTGACAACCAGAAAAGAGGATCCAGGCCCTGAGACCTAGACATTAGAAGTGATTGTGCCAGGCAGCAAATACTGTGGAGCGTGTGTCTAATTCCCACCTACTGTTCATAAATTTTGTGCTGTTCCCCTTTGGTATCCACTGGGGTTTGGTTCCAGGGTCTCCCAATGATACCAAAGTCTATGCTCAAGTCCTATTAGATACAGTGGCATCATAAAATGGTATCCCTTATATAAAATGGCAAAATCAAGGTTTGCTCTTTGCAATATATATATTTGCAGTATTTTCAAGCTGTGGATAGTTGAATCTGTGGATACAGAATCCATGGCTATTGAGGGTCAAATGTACTGGGAATGCAACACAGCCCCTTAAACTAGCTATTGAGGAGGATGTCATTCCATTACCACCAAGGTTGAACTGGGATGATGATGATTTTAATCACTGATGTCCTGCCTTTCCCTCAGTAATGAGAATCAAGGAGGCTAATGACGTATTTAAAACCAATGCTGATCAAGATTACAAAAGTGTTAATAAAAGTTTAAATATATATTTTTAAATTGATAAAGTTCATAATATTAAACATTAAAAACATAAAAAGCTATTAAAAGACAATATACAGTCTTTAAAAGAGCACCGCACAGCATCAAAAGCCTACCACAATCAGTTTCTAAAACCATTCTATAAGAGTCAACTGCCAGTCCATTAGCTTCTGTATGTGCACTTGGTGGGGTATCCTCTATTTTTCAAGCAGCAAAATGTTTTGGATGGTCCATCTGGAGCATTGCAGGGCATCAAAGGAAATTAAAAGTGGTGGCTTGTGATCATGTATTTCCAGTCAAGCCCCCCCCCCCCCCCCAGTGTAGGTATTAACAGTTAAGGGCGTTACTAATGGAAATGTGAGGATATGGAGAGGATCAGAGTTGTTGATATTAAGACTTGTTCTCTAGAGATGTAACTCTTTATTTACATTGTTCCTGCATGCAAAACATATTTAGAAAATAATAATGCAGTTTTGTATCCATTTCAAAAGATTATCAGAGTTTTTGTATACTTAGAGACTTTCTCTGGAAAATTCACTTGCACAAAAAAGTGGAGTGGGGTTTTTTTGGCATAATTTTATTTTGCAAGACCCTACTTTTTATGGCACAAATAGTATCTTTTACATAAGATTTTTGCACAAGAATCACACTGTTATGTGTAAATTAATTTTGATGCAAAAAAGTCCCTAGGTGCAAAGAATTCTAGAGCTGTTCACCATTTTCTTGACAGGATGTCTTGAGGTGTTATTGAACACAAGAACATTTGCAAGTAGTT
Organism: Phrynosoma platyrhinos; assembly: GCA_020142125.1. Classification (NCBI taxonomy): domain Eukaryota; kingdom Metazoa; phylum Chordata; class Lepidosauria; order Squamata; family Phrynosomatidae; genus Phrynosoma; species Phrynosoma platyrhinos. Next base: position 14,146,687 of record CM034710.1, on the reverse strand, counting down.
TTTATATCACTACTGCAGTCTCTCATCCTTATTTTCTAAATATCCTTGCTCATTGCAGATGGCTCCCCTCCTGGAAGTATGCCTCAATAAAAAGTTGCAGATCAGTTCAGTTAATAGTAATAATATTACCAAGAATACCAAGAATAACAATAGCAAGCAACAATAATAATGGTTCCAGTTGTATAGGTGCACTGGGAGCAATTCCAAACAGACTGACAAAATGCTTGAAAGAAGTTGCTATAGATAGGGCCACACCAGTACAGTTACCAAAAGTGATACTACTTGGAACATGCCATGTTATCCGATGATACCTCACTGACTCCTAGATTCTTGGATATAATCCAAAACATTGAGAGTCCGCAGTTCCAATCAGGAACATTTGGTAGACTGTGAAATCAATCATAATAATATCTATGTCAATCTGTGTTTGTTGCCCACAGAACTTGAGTGTCCAGATGATGGATGGATGTTTTGTAATTTTGTTTTTCCTACCAGGAAGGACCAGCTCTCGTTCCTCCTTAGATGACATCTGTGCACCCCATGATAGCCTGAACCATCAGCACCTTTCCCGTGATGCCACCTCCAAAGATTCAGAGTCCAGTAGTAAGATATCTGAGCATGACCAAAGAGTCCCTCAAAATCTCAGCTGTAGTGGTTGCTCCAGCACAGCAAACCAGGCACCATCTTCATCCCAAACAGTCAATCGAGCGCTGTGTGCCTCAGAAGCATCTGTTTGGCCATTGCCTCATCCTGAGGAAGACAATCAACTGTCCTCAAAGCCTAAGACTCCACAGTTGACACCCCACCTGCTAGAATCAAACAATGAGAAGCCACCTCTGAGTCACATTCCTCACCAGGTGGCACCTTTGCCTCAGTTTGTCAATGGGAACTTATCGCTTTCCAGAACAGCTGACTGGGTTTCACCTCTGTTATGGGATTATGAAGTGTGGGCATCTGAGCAAAGTCTTGTCGGTAGTAGCCAAGCCAATGGCAGGTACCTAAGATGGAGAGGTGAGAACGAGTCCCACCACGTTGTGACGTATCGTGGAGAGGCTGCCCAGCCTGTCAAGGTCACATTGGTGAAATCCAGTTTTTAATTCATACGTTAGAGAAAATAGGGATAAAAATATAAGTCCTGCAGTGTGGTGAAGAAATAAGTAAAGGGCCACAGAACTGACAATCTAAGAGTGTATGCTTCCATGCTCATTCTTTTATGTAGCACTCCTAACAATAGGTACCATTCCCCATCTTGTAACCTTGTTTTAAAATCCTTAACTTAAATCCCAGGGGGCTGACTTGCAGAAGTGCAGAAAGGTTTTCTTAAATGCAAGTTTCCAATCCAAGAACATCCATGCTTATCTGGTTATAAAGGTATATAAAGTATATGGGCTATCCCATCTGCATCACACTAAGCTTGTTTTACTAGGTATAGTGCTTTACGCTGAGTCTTCATTCAAACAACCTTGGGAGCAAGCTAATCAATTGTTAATTCCATGCCCAGGGATGCATTACAGTTCTCATGCTGGCCCGCAATTGGGAAATCTATATTCAGAACCCTGCATACCCAGAAACTTGGCTTGGCTTTGGGCAAAGCCTTCCCAAGTTCTCTGCTTTCTGAGTTGGGGAAACTGAGCCTGAGGTCAAGAGGCTTGTCCAGGGCCCCATAATGAGTTTGTAGAACAGGCGTTAACCTAACATTCTAGACACTGGATAAATATTTAGCTCATTTTCCTAAAAGAGAAGGCATCCATGTTTACAGATGCTTTTTTATGTTGAGAAACACAAAGAGAGGAGCATGCATTCACATCTGTTTGCCTCTGCAGGTGTCCATTTTAACATTCATATATGCTTTTTTTCCTTTTGAGGCACATGGTACGACTGCAATATGATGTTTCATGCTTTGCTGACAGATCTGCAGAAGTTATTTGCCCACAAAATTCACTCAGTTTATTTTAATCAGTTTTGTACACTGAGGGAATGAACCAACAATTGCAAGAACTAAGTGTTTCCCAGTTTACAACGATTTCTCTGGAGGCAACTGATAATCACTGTAGGAAATCAGAGAAGTGGTTACCAAAAAGCCTTTTGACAGCATTTTGCAACTTTGTTAGGAAGGGCAAGGACAGCAAATTTGAGAGGAAGGGTTATGCATGCTAGACATCTGGGCACACTCATAAAGTCTGATAAAGAGGGTTGCTCAGCATTTTAGGGCAAGCCTACGCTGACATCTTTTTCTGCTAGGTGGGCTTGCCTTGGCATGACTTTGCCTGACTTGTTAGTCCCTTTGATGCGTTTTTAGTCTTTTCAAGTTGGTTGACTATTCAATGGACCAGGTAACTTTTTTAAAAAGTGGTTTGCATGTGTACCCTGAAAAGAAGGGGTGTGACCTCTGCTTCCAAGCAGCTCAGTAATAACTTAAAATTGTATAATGGTAGGAAAAGAAAGGAAAAGACAAAGATGGCTATTATTGGGATGGGTGAGATGGCATTGAGCATACAATTGAGAGAGGGTGGGAAGAAAACAAATATTTGATCTAGGAAGAAAAATGATTTAGGCATTGGCTGTGTTGAGAGAGTTTATTATGGGATGCTTGTCCCAACAAGCAAGACAGATGTCTCCTGTAGTTTAGTCCCTGCAAAAAAGGATGTTCCAACTCTGATGCCATTAAAACTTGGAATTGGATCATTGAACAGCAGGACAAAAAGAAGCAGTGTGAATAAGGCAAATGTTTTGTGGGCTGGGACAGGTTGCCAGGTTGCCTGCCTAAATACCCTAAACCTAAGGCACCAGATCCTGTCTGATCTTAGAACCTAAGCAGGGCCAGCCCTGCTTAATACTTGGATAGGACAAATATTGGGTGCTGTAGGCTATATTTCAGAGGAAGGAATTGGCAAAACATCTATTCCTCACCTAAGAAGACCCTATGACATTCATAGAATTGTCATAAGCCGCTAGGTGATTTGAAGATGCACACACACACACAGGTTGCCAGGCATGGATGTACAGAAGAACGGCTAGAAAAAGGGAAGGAAGTAGATGGCTGGAGAGTGAATCTGGTGAGATGATGATGGAGGGTCATGGGGATCATGAGATGAGTAAGGGAAGAGGCAAGGGGCAACCAAAGCTCTGTTGTTAAGGGGCAGTGACTCCACACTCAGTTTTAACAGCAGATCCTCTGCAGCTCCCCTAGGTATTAATTAGAAAGCTATATCGGTGCTGAACCTGTGTTGTAAAGAGCCTAGGAAAGGGCTTGTATCAGAGGAGAAGGGATGGAGAAGGAAACTGGCTGGCATAGCTGAGGTGGAGGTGATGGCATGAGATTGAAGAGGTGATGGTGATTCTGTTCTTCCATCTGTGGCTGATTTGCAGGTCTTAAAGGTAACACTTCTTTATCTAATGCCACTTTGTGAGTTAATGGGGCAACTGCAGCCCAGATGTGGGTGGATGGGTCCATTGTTCCGCCATGGTGCCCGCACTCCAGCTGCACCTTTGCTTCTGCAATCCTTAGCTCTGCCAAGAAATAGTTCCCTTCTCATTATACTCCCCCATGGGAACTTGGATTTGAGATTTAGCAAACTGTCCCCAAATCAGGACTGTCAAATCTCCCTTCACGAATCCTCCCCCCAGATCAGAAAAGATCAAGAGATCCCAAAGTGATGTAGACTGAATGAAGCATCCTTGTTTGAATAGCTACCTGCACTGCAAAGGTAAACATTTCTTAATATTGGGGGCAATAGTGGAAGGAGGAAAGGGAGATTCATAGAATCATAGAATCATAGAGTTGAAAGAGACCACAAGGGCCATCCAGTCCAACCCCCTGCCATGCAGGAACTCCCAATCAAAGCATCCCTGACAGATGGCCATCCAGCCTCTGCTTAAAGACCTCCAAGGTAGGAGACTCCACTACTCTCCGGGGGAGTGTGTTCCACTGTCGAAATTCCCTGGATAGGTACTTGTTCCCACCTAAGGAAGTAACTGCTGCAATCTCCCATTGGCATTTTAACACTAGCTACTTACCAATTTTCTCATGTGTGAACAATTCCAGTTTGTATACTCAATAAACGTTTAACATCATGCATCTCACAAGTCTTGGACTTTTTATTTCAGAGCCCTGGTTTGTTTGTCCATGCTTTCCTTTGTGCTTCTTTGATCACAATTATGTTTTGTACTTCAAAGGCTTTCATCTGGAATGAGAGGAAAAGAGCAGCTGTAAGGCTTCATTTTATTTGCACTTAATATTTCAACTTTCTTCCAAAGAACTCAGAGCAGCATACCATCATATTTTTCTTCTTCTCTACTCCACCCCCCCTTCACATCAACCCTGTGAGGTAGGTTAAAGCTGAGAAAGGTTGACTCAACGGCATCCAAAGAGCTTTATGGCTGAGGAGGCGTTTGAAACTACATCTCTCCCGTGACAGACCAACAGCATTTTTCAGCCCAATGCCCTCCAGATGTGTTGGACTACAATCTCTAGAGATAAAACTGGGCATCAAACCCTGGTTTATGATCTTATCCAGTTTCTTCATAGCTGTCCTTCCCAATCTTAGGTCCAAAACACACTGCAGAAACAGCCCTGGCTCAGTGCTAGGGAATCCTGGGAATTGTAGTTTATTGCGGCACTAGAGCTCTCTGTCAGAAGGCTCAACGTCTCACAAAACTACAGATCCCGGAATTCCATAGCATTGAGCCAGGGCAATTAAAGCAGTCTGAAACTGGATTGTTTCTGTAGTGTGTTTTGGACTCTAGTTTTCTTCTGATTTCTTGGCTACACGCTTTGAAGTATGGGAACCCTTTGACTATTTCAGTTTTCTTTGTTGTCTAGGGCTGTGTTCACATTGCAGAAATAATCCAGGTTGACACTATTTTAACTGCTATGACCCTGTGTGATGGAATTCTGGGAATTGCAGTTCATTGTGGCACCAGAGCTTTCTTGACAGAAGGATAATTTTCTCACAAAACTACAATTTGCATAATTCCATAGCACTGAGCCATGACAGTTAAAGTGGTGTCAGCCTGGATTATATATTACAGTTGTCCCTCCCTGTTCGCAGACTTTGAGTCCCAGTCTCACTCTTCACAGGAGGGACAAGCGGCTATAATAATAATAATAATAATAATAATAATAATTTATATCCCGCCCCTCTGCAGAGCAATCGGGGCGGCTTACAACATTAAATTTACATAAAGATATGTTAATACAATGTAAACATTGTATAGATAAAATGGCATGCACACCATTATTTTCAATGGGGCTTGAATATTTGCGAACCATTTTCACTGGGCGTGGGTCCGGAATGGATCCCCATGAATTGGGAGGGGCAACTGTATATTATATATTATATGTATCTATATATTATATATATTATATATTATATGTATCTATATTATAGGTGCAGGGTGGATACAGCCTAGCTAGGGTGAATGTTTCAGGCTATAGGAAACTTAAAACTGCATCCACACTGCAGAAATAATCCAGGTTGATTATATATATATATATATATATATATATATATATACACACACACACACACACACACACACACACACACATATAATATCTGCAGGGCAGATACAGCCTCACTAAACTACAAATCCCACAATTAACCTTTGTAGGTTTTCAATCTTAATTTTACACTACTTTAACTTGGTTGTTTTAATTCTTTTTTAAATGTTTTTAAAAGTGTTTTTATCTTGGAAAGCCGCCTTGGGTCCCTTTGAGGGAGAAAGGTGGCATAATAAATAAATAAATAACTATCAAGCCATGGGATTTAAAGCAACATCAACTTGGATCATTTCTGTAGTGTGGATGCAGCCCTAAAACCCATTTCAGGTGTATAGACTTAGGTCCCAATCAAACATATCTCATTAGGTATATTATATATACCTAATGTATATTAGGTATACCTAATGTATAAGGGATATAAGGTATACCTAAGGGATATAAGGTATACCTAAGGGATATAAGGTATACCTAAGGTATATAAGGGATATAAGGTATACCTAATATACCTTATATTAGGTATACTTTATATAAGGTATACCAAATATATCTATAAGGTATACCTAATATACCATATATTATATTATATTATATTATATTATATTATATTATATTATATTATATTATATTATATTATATTATATTATATTATATTATATTATATTCAAAGCCTTTATTACAGCCATCAGACCTCTGGCATTATATATATTAGGCATGTTAGGTATATATAGGTGTAAATAAATTAATAAATCCGAAATCCAAAACACCTCTGGTACCAAACATTTGGGATAATAAGTGAGGCTCAACCTCTTTTAACATTTTTATTCACCACATGAAATCCTGGACTACATTTCCCAGAGTGCCGCGCGAGAGAGTCGAGCGTGCGCAGTGGGAGGGAAACCACATGCTGCTGCCGCTGAGTGTTGAAAGATCAGCTGGATGTGGGGAAACTGGGCAGAGCTGTGAGAACCGCTGGCATGGCAGCTGGATTGCGATACCCGGGGAAGGTGGCCATAGTGACGGGGGGCACGAGGGGGATCGGCGAAGGCATCCTGAGGGAATTCGGTGAGGAAAAGGGAAAGAATTGGGGGAAGGAGGAGGAGGGAAGGTCCTACAAACAGATACTGGGGCTCAAACCTATGAGAAACTAACCTGAAAGTCTTCGGGTCCCCCAGTCTAGATGCGTTGGGACAGGAGAAGCTGCCTAAAAGCACTCTGTACATGCTCAGAGAGAAGAGTGTCTGGGGTGGTGGTCTTGAAGAACCCCAGTCTAGATGCTTTGGG
>CM034710.1:14108860-14139803 GCA_020142125.1 Phrynosoma platyrhinos | reverse complement strand
GTCTGGGGTGGTGGTCTTGAAGAACCCCAGTCTAGATGCTTTGGGGCAAGGAAGGCTGGCTAAAAGGATTCTGTACATGCTCAGAGACAAGAGTGTCTGGGGTGGGTGGGCTTGGAGCCCCCAGTCTATATGCATTGGGACAGGAAAAGCTGGCTAAAAGGACTCTGTATATGTTCAGAGGCAATAGTGTCAGGGATTGGCCTTGAAGCCCCCCAGTCTAGATGCGTTGGGGCAGGGAAAGCTGGCTAAAAGGACTCTGTACATGCTCAGAGGCAAGAGTGTCTGGGGGGGTATCTCAGATGTCTTGCCAACAGGGTGACCAGATGTCCTAACCACAAAGGAGGACAAGGCACTGCAAAAGGTAGGACATTCAAGAACAAGTGTAGGACATTCCCAAATAAAAGCTAAGAATGCTAATATCAATATAAATTCATGCTTCTTAGTCATGCTCCAGATGGAGGATATTTTGGAATTCCTCCTGGACAGAAGGCAGAAATGTAGGACGTGTCCTGGGAAAGGAGGACATCTGGTCACTCTGCTTGCCAGCATTTGCTGTCTTGAAGCCACTTCAACAGGTGCCTCATTCATCCAAAAATGTTATTCCATCATAAGTCTGTTGAGTCTTTAAGAGGGACACAGGAATCCCGTCTCAATAATTTTGTCTTTATTGTATGTTTTTGTGCTGATCTCTAAACTGTGGATGGGAATCAGAATCTGTGTTGTGAGTGTGAATGCTGCTTTAAGGAGAGGAAATAGGATGGGAAGAGGAAGTGGGTTTTGGAGACTTATGCATCTTGTGTATTGTGTGTTGTGTGCCTTCAAGTTGTTTCTGACTTATAACTCCTCTAAGGTGAACCTATCCTGGGTTTTTCTCGGCAAGATTTGTTCAGAGGAGATTTGCCATTGCCTTCTCCTGAGGCTGAGAGAGTGTGACTTGCCCAAGGCTGCCCAGAGGGTTTTGTGGCTGAGATGGGATTCGAACTCTGGTCTCTAGAGTCATAGTTCCACAACAATCCCGCAACATCTGAAGAGCCACATATCCCCCATCTGTGAACATCTGTGTATGTATCTGGAAATTATGTGGTCCTGCAGCTGTTGTTGAACTGCCACTCCTAACATGTCTCACCGTTTACTCTGCTAACTGGGGCTGCTGGGAGTTGCAATTCCACAACATTTGGAGGACCAAACACTTTCCTTCCTTCCTCTCTTTGTTCTGTGTGTGGACAGAGGAACAAGTATAGTGGAGAACGCTGAGTGTGAGGTGGAAGAGCTATAAAATGCGGTGAACACGCCATGTTGTTGCAAGGTAAACACAGCCCGTTCCTCTGAAATTTGTACTTTTTAGAAATAGCATCTCTTGTGCAATTCTGTGTAGGCTTTGCCCTATTTCTTGCATCAGATCACTTTATGCAAAGTCAGGATGCCCTTCTTTTCAAAGATTAACCAGAACTACCATATTGTTTGTGCATAGTGTAATGGAACAAGCCCCAGAAAGTTGTGGACTATTCTTCTGCTGCACCTTCTCCCCAGGGACACTGCTGTGATTGTATCTGATCTTCTGAGTTCTGTTGTTGTTGTTGTTTCTGTGTGTCTTCAAGTTGTTTCTGGCTTATGGCAAGTCTCCCAGCTTGGCCATATAAACCCACTGGGTGACCTTGGCCAAGTCACACTCTCTCAGCCTCAGAGGATGGCAATGATAACCCCCCCGAAGAAACGTGCCAAGAAACCCCTTGGCCATATAAACCCACTGAGTGACCTCAGGCAAGTCACACTCTCTTAGCCTCAGAGGATGGCAATGACAACTCCCCTTTGAAGAAACGTGCCAAGAAACCCCTTGGCCATGTAAACCTACTGGGTGACCTTGGTCAAGTCACACTCTCTCAGCCTCAGAGGATGGCAATTGCAACCCCCCCCCCGAAGAAACTTGCCAAGAAACCCCTTGGCCATGTAAACCCACTGGGTGACCTTGGCCAAGTCACACTCTCTCAACCTCAGAGGATGATGATGGTAACCTACCCACCCCCAAAGAAACGTGCCAAAAAACCCCTTGGCCATATATACCCACTGGGTGACCTTGGGCAAGTCACACTGTCTCAGCCTCAGAGGATGGCAATTGCAACCCCCCCTGAAGAAACTTGCCAAGAAACCCCTTGGCCATGTAAACCCACTGGGTGACCTTGGCCAAGTCATACTCTCTCAGTCTCAGAGGATGGCAATGGCAAACCCCCCCCTCTGAAGAAACTTGCCAAGAAACCCCTGTGATAGACTTGTCCTAGGGTCTCCATAAATCAGAAATGACTTGAAGGCACAAAACAACAACGACAAAAAGCAAACCTATCATGGGATTTTCTTGGCAAGTTTTTTCAGAGGGGTTTGCCATCCCTATCCTTGCCCAGGGTCACCCAGTGGGTTTCCATGGCTGACCCAGGATTCGAACCCTGTTATCCAGAGTCACACTCAAACCACTGGGCCACGCTGGCTCTCTTTGTGGCCTACCCAGTAGTATATATACTTAAACCACCTACTCCATTCTGAAAACCACTGATTTGTATGTTGGCATTGACAGGATTTCTTTACCCAGTTGACAACTGCAGAATATTTCCCATCCTTTTTTCATTGTGTGACAATGAGTGATGGTAGTGGAATATAAGTTTCCAAAGAGCCATTTGCGTGTTGACACAATTTTATTTTTTTCCCAGTTTAACTGGTCTGGCCTGGAATTAAATTGCTGTGGTTAGACAGATTGGTGGCGGGTGGCGGGTATTCATTTGTATTTTAATTTCTTTTTTCAGACATTTGTCAGCAAGCAAGAACTGTTTATTCAGCATAGCCAATGGTGGGAAATTCTGGGAGGTGCAGTTTAACAGCCACAGGATTCCCATCCTATCCTCCCTGAACCTGGCAGTCTGCAGATGTGTCGGTCTACAAATCCCATCATTGCCAGCATGAGATCTGGTCCAAACCAACTGGGCCCCATATTGGGGTAGGCTGGTTGGTATATAGAGGAAAGATAACTGATAGTATTATTTAGTGTGATCCAGGGTTTTTTGTTTTTAATCTACTTATTGCATGAGTGAACAGAGCCTTTAGATTTTGTCTGGCATTCATTTGCTCTCTTGCTTTCCTTCCTAGTTCGCCAAGGAGCCAAAGTGGTTTTCTGTGCACCAGGTTCTGAAGGTGAGATGATTATTTTCCATATTCTGTTAGAAGAGAATTTATTCACTAACTTGTTCACGAAGTTTCCATATTAGGCTGGTTAATCTAAAAAGGTGTGCTTTCTGCACCACGGAGTTGCAGTCATCACTCCCTGAATAAAGATAAGAAAGTTCTGTATGTAGATCAGGGGCAGAGCATGTCCCTGATCTACGTTTCTGCTAAGATTTCCCCAAATGCTTCTGGACTGCAGCATCCATCATTCCTGATCATTGGTCATGCTGGTAATAATAAATAAATAATAAACTTTATTTTTGTATCCTACCTTTTGCCTAGGCAATCAGGGCAGCTTACATAGTTGACATAGGTAAAACAAACCCAACATTGAACAATAAAACATGATAAAAACAAGTGCCCCCCCCATAAAAAGAAATTAAATTAAATGCAATACTAAAATAAGTTAAAATGACTGGTGTTCTAGCACCAGTAAAGATATAAAAGAGGGAAAGACACAGATTGAAATAAAGTCTGTTCTATTCAGGGAAGGCTGGCTGGAAGAGATCTGTCCATCGAGGAGAGCGTGACCCCATCTAGGACTGGGGATTGTAACCCAATACCTGGTTTGGGGGCCCCTACTGTAAGCACTTCCATTTTATCTGGATTCAGTTTGAGTCTTTTTTCCTCATCTAGTCCATTTACCTCCTCAAGACATTGATTGAGGGGAGAAATGCCATCTGTCCTCATGGCTGCTGACCAAGACATGAAGAAATATATTTGGGTGTCATCAGCATACTGATAACACCCCACCGCATGTCTACGGATGATTTCACCCAGGCTTCATATAGGTAGAGGCTGATGGGACTTGGGAGTTCAAGAACTTCTGGAAGGCCAGCAGTTCTCCAGTCCTGATATAGGAGCTTATCGCATTCACAATTAAAATGTCTTAGCTGAGCCAGCTTAAAATTTAAAATGGGCGTCATCCTGATCTTATCACAAGGATTTAGCCGCTGAATTTGCCGGGAGTGTTCTGGCTTAAGGAAATGGCCACCAGAACACCCCTGTGACCGGAATGGATTCAGGCTGGACCTGGGTGGCAAATTCGGCAGCTAAATCCTTGTGAAAAAATCAAGATGCTGCCCGTTTTAAATTTTAAGCTGGCTCAGGTAAGATGTTTTAATTGTGAATGCAATAAGCTCCATAGACAGATGACAGTCAAAATCAGTGAATTTTTTGGTCCTGTTTGAGGCAGAAATTTAAGAGGTAGTGCTAAGGGGCAAGATGGAAAGATGGGAAAGCTGTATTAGCTGAATATCTGTCTTTTGTGCAGCTGTACCAGAAGAGGCATATCAGACAGAAGTGGCACCCCAATTCCCATCATGTGTACTTGTTGCAATACCAACTTTTACACTGCATTTCAAGTGGCATTTTTTTTTCCTTTGCCCCTGAAAATTGTATTCAGTTATCTCCTGAATCTTAGGGGCCCCAAGGATTGGAAACTTGAGCTGGGATTTAAACCTGGGTCATTTCATGTCTACCACAATAATATTTCATTTCTTTTCCCCCTTGCTCCAATCTAAGGACCTTATCCCATGGGGCCAAAAGCAGCAAGAATCCACTAAGAATCAGGCGCTATAGTGCTATACATTCCTGGGTGATCACACGACGTCGCTCAGAATCGGCTAAGAATCAGGCACTATAGCGCTATAGTTTTCCGGGTGATCACACGACGTCGCTCAGAATCCGCTAAGAATCAGGCGCTATAGCGCTATAGTTTTCCGGGTGATTACACGACGTCGCTCAGAATCCAACAAGAAACCGCTCGGAATGCAGCATCATTCGGGTTCTTTTGAATGTCGGTTTCAGCGGGCATTGCAATAGCGCTAGCTTATCCATAGCGCTATTATAGCGCTAGCGCCATATTTATACTAGCGCTATAGTACTGCAATGATGCTCATATCGCTTTCTTGCCACTTTTGAGAGCAGCGTGGGATAAGGTCCTAAGCCAGTATTAACTCCCAACACTAGATGGAACTGCTTCCCTGTATTTTTCTGCCTATTTTTCTTGAATCCTGGGGTTTGTAGTTGGGAAAGAGACTGAGTGTTCTCTGTTAGAGAACTCTAGTCAACTCTTTTACACTATAGCACTAGAACTCTCTAGCACAGAATTCTAAGTACCTTACAGAGGTACTTAGCTACAAGTCCCAGCATTACATAGTACAGAGCTATGATAGTTAAAGTGGTATCAAATTGCTATGACTGTGCAGTATGGATAAACTCTAGAAAAAAAGTGGGAAACATGTGGCCCTCTAGCAATTGCTGAACTGCAACTCCCAGCATTCCTGGCCAGTGGCTGTGCTGGCTAGGGCTGCTGGGTCTTGCAGTCAAGCAGCATTTGGATGCTGCATGATTTGTATCCCATCCTTGGAAGATATTCTGCAGATGGTGGGAACTTGTTAGGAAATGTGACTCTGGATTAATCTTATCATAAAGCGTAGGTATGGGAGTCTGTTCCCCCTGTGTCCAATTTTTTACCAAACCATGGAGTCTCTGCAGCCTCAAATATTCATCCTATTGGTTAATCTCAGCTAAAGGAGATCCATGGAATCAATGGGGTAGATAGGGAACTCAGGAATCCAGTTAGAGCATTGGTTGGATCCACCTGGCCTGCATCCTTGTAACAAAGAGGGGTTGCAGACTGCCAGAAATAGCGCAAATTGAGTCCACTTTTAGGGTTAGGGTTAGTGCTAGGGAATCATGGGAATTGTTTTTTTTTCCCCCTGAGACATTGAGCCTTCTCTGTCAGAGAGCTCTGGTGCCACAATAAAATACAGTTCCCATGATTCCCTAACACTAACACTAACCCTAAAAGTGGACTCAATTTGCACTATTTCTGGCAGTCTGCAACCCCCCAAAAACTGTGAGTGAGAGAGATCTCCCAAATTAGGATGTGGCTTGTCTCTCTTTCCTTCTGTAGGGCAGGTGCCAGGAGCTGGTATCTGTGGACACTTAGAAAAGTCTACACCATTGCATAGACCTCTTTGGAGGATCATAGCTTTGGAAGATAACCTCAAGGACCATCTGATCCAACTCCCAAACATGCAGGAACACACAATCAAAGCACCCCTGACAGATGGCCATCCAGTCTCTGCTTTAAAACCTCCAAAGACGAGACTCCACCACTGTCCGATGGAGTGTGTTCCACTGTCGAACAGCTCTTACTCTCAGGAAGGTCTTCCTAACGTTGAGGTGGAATCTCTTTTCCTGTAGTTTGAATCCATTGTTCCAGGTCCTATTCTCTGGAGCGGCAGAAAATGATCTTGTTCTATCCTCAGTATGATACCCCTTCAAATATTTAAACAGGGCTATCATATCAACCCATAACCTTCTCTTCTCCAGGCTAAATACACCCAGCTCCCTAAGTTGCTCCTCATAGGGCATGGTTTCCAGACCCTTCACCATTTTGGTTGTCCTCTGGACATGCTCCAGCTTTTCAACATCCTTTTTGAATTGTGGTGCCCAGAACTGGACACAGTATTCCAAGTGAGGCCTGATCAAAGCTGAATAGAGAGGTACTGTTACTCCCCTCGATCTAGACATTATACTTCTGTTGATGCAGCTTAGAATTACATTGGCTTTTTTAGCTGTCGCATCACACTGTTGACTCATGTTCAACTTGTTGTCTATTAGGACTCTTAGATCCCTTTCACATGTACATAGATTCCCATGTCTACTCTTTATGTTTAGATTAATCTTGCTGTTCTTCACCTGTCCTTCTTGAGGATACAACCCATTGGCAGGAGTGAGAAAGCACAACAGCATCCATCCATAGTGTTGCATTCTCCTTCAGAGTAGTTAAACAGATACCATCCAGAGACTGCCCATGAGGACAGAAATGGAAAAGAAGCTTGCTTGGCGGAGCCACTTCAGAACCTGGAGCTGGTCCTACCCCTGAGAACTCCTCATGGACTCTGTTTGCAACTGTCTTTGCAGGGGAAAGGGGGATGGCTCTCCAGAAGGAACTGGAGGATTGTGGGGCCCCAGGAGAAGCTCACTTTGAGGTCTGCGATGTTCTCTGTGAAACAGACATTCAGGTAGGCAGACATGAAACAGACATTTGGGGGAAGAAATTTGAGGGGGCTTCCTTAGTGCTGCCAAAACCAGCTTTCTCCAGGCTTGAACCCATACTTAAAGCCTGGACTTGAAAAAGTTATTTTGTGGATGACAACTCCCAGAATCCTCCAGTGACTGTGCTGCTTGAAGGCTTCTGGAAGCTGAAGTCTAAAAAAAATAACATTTTCCAGCATAGTTGAAAACACTCCCCTATATTCTGGGGATCACCAATTGTGTGAATGATGCCACATCTAGTTTGATCCTCATAACCCAGTTTACTAGTATGGCCTTCCCCAACACAACACCCTTCACATGAGTTGGGTTACACTCTCCACCATCCCTGATTTGCTCACCTTGGCTGGGGATGCTGCGAGTTGTAGTCCAACATATCTAGAAAGTGTGAAGTTGTGGAAAGCTGTTCTGGCTGCTTTCAGATGTAAATTCACAGAAATTGTGCTTCACCTCTTGGTACACTTCTCTGGTTTCAAATCTCTCCTTTTATATACCTTGTCCCTTTCTACAGACTCTGGTTTCAGTGACTGTTGAACTTTATGGACGCCTTGACTGCCTGGTGAACAATGCTGGAGGGCGTGAGTCATTTGAGGGGAAGGGTTGTGGAAAGAATCGAGATTACCTTCTGTTTCAGACCTGGGACCTTTGGTTTTTGATGTGTTAAAGGCCAAGTCTAGGAGCTGTGGGGGAAATTCACTTGTCAGGTTTGGTATTCACAAAAGGAAGAGGCCATCATTAATATTTATGACAATTAGTATACGTGTCCCTCTAGCTTTTTATTTATACAGCATCAATGATATTAATGGTGCTGTATAAAATTATGAGGAAACCCAGTGTGATGTGGTGACAAGCATTGGACTACAACTCTGGAGACCAGGGTTCGAACCTTTGTTTCTCTAGGCGACCTTTGCAAATCGCACTTTCTCAGTCTCAGAGGAAGGCAAAGGCAATCCTTGTCTGAACAAATCTTGCCAAGCAAACCTTGTGATAGGATTACCATAAGTCAGAAATGACTAGGAGGTGCACAACAATAACATTATGAGAGGACAGATCAATGCCTCTAGGGGCTTACACTCAGAAATCCTTTGCAGAAAGGAGAGTTGGAAGGAGCCTCATGGCCCATTGATTCCAACCCCCTGTTAGGAAGGATTTAATTAGGGGAATTTATAATTAGCTCAAATATGCAAGAGTGGGGCCCTAACAACACCCTGTGAGACCGAAGTACCGTTGTGTATACTGGAGGACTAAGAGATCCCACAATGGATGACACTGAGACAGGCTTCTTCAATTAAGGTCTAAATATTTATTAAAGAGGAAAACTTACACACATAAATATAACACATGCACTCACACTGCACACTTAGAAGTAAAGGAGTGAAAGCGGGAATAGACTGAGATGGGCCAGACTACGGGAGATACTCACTTCCAAAGGCTTCTCCGGGATCCACTGGGGATGTGGATGATGGTAATGATGATACACAGCTGCCGAAATGGGGGGAAGGAATGGCCGAAGGAGCTGTGATCAGAGCACAGACTGACGTGGAGTCAAGATGCACTCTAAGGATAGCACGTGGAGTCTAAAAATTTAGGGGTTTATATAGGCAATATCTTGCTTCTAGCTATAGATTTGATGGCTTGGCTGAAGCCTGGACAGAGGCGCTGATTGCCTGGGCTTTGTTAAGCCAAGATGTGAGGATGACCTAAACAATGTACTTGGATCTTGACACAATCAAGGAGGGGAAGGGTGCAGTTAAATCTGATCACTGCCCCATCAGGAGTAAGACTCAGCACAAAAAAGCACTATTATGTTGATTTTCATGGATAATGGTCTTTCCCCTGTAGCAACTCCCAAACCTGTCTGGTAGGAAATTTTCCAGTTTTTTGGGGGGCAGGCCCTCCCTATGCCTACCTGACTTGCCATCTAGAGCAGGGGTAGGCAACCTAAGGCCTGGGGGCCAGATGCAGTCCTGCAAGGCCTTTGGACCAGCCCCAGGCTGGTCCTGCCGCCGCCGCCTCCAACCATGATGATATTGATTATTGTTGTTATTACTTGTTCTTGGGGTTTTCTTGGCAAAATCTCCACAGGGGTTTTGCCATGGCTTTTCTTGGGCTGAGAGAGTGTGCATGCATTTTTTTTAATTTTTAATTTTTTTAATTTTTAATTTTAATATTTATTTATTTATTTATTTATTTATTTATTTATTTATTTATTTATTTTTGGTGTTTTGGCCCCCCCAATTGTCTGAGGGACAGCATCCAGTCCCCAGCTCAAAAAGGTTGCCTACACCTGATCTCGAGGCTTATGGCTGACATCCCACAGAAATCAGTTTGGGGTCATAGAGGGAATTCCATGTGTCCCAAAATTTTATTAAAATCATATTTGCTAACACCCCTACTGAGTGCTCAGATGATGAGGGCATCTGGACATAAGGCTTTCCTGACCATTTGAGTGGATGGGTAGATTTATGAAGGAGGAGCTGTCCAAAAGCTATTTGGATCCCAGCGCATGTAGGGCTTTCAAAACTAAGCAAACTGAGCACTGAAACATACTGGGAGCCAATGAAATTGTTTCTTATACAGGCAAGGTAGGAATTCTTTGCCCAGTCTCAGGTAGCTTCATTGAACTGCCTTAATTTGTAGCCCCATGTAAAATCTATTGCAGGAATCCAGTCTTCACCAATCTGGGCCCCTTCAGGTGTGTTGGATAGCAACTCCCATTATCCCTCAGCCCAGTGAGAATTTGTGTAAAGTGTGTGGGATTATGAGAGCTGCAGTCCAACACAACTGGAGGACTCTAGCTTGGGGAAAGCTGCAGTAATTCATCCTAGAAGTTACCAGGACATGGATCACTGCAGCCAGTTAAATTTACTAAATATAAATGGTCAGATCCAGACTTGGTCATATTTACGAGGAATAAAGAGATTGGACTTAAGCAAAACATGACTAAGCCCGACTGTTGTGATTTGTGTGGAAGGGCAACTATGGGAACTAGTTAAGTTTTTCAAGGGTAATTATATATATTAAATACTAAAGTCAGGATTGTCCATGCCATGGTTTTTTCTTTTTCTGTGTGTGGTTGGGACAGCTAGGCAGCGAAGCAAGTGGACAGGAAGAGAATCAAGATATTTGAAATGTGGTGCTGCAGGAGAGATTTATGGATATCATAGACCATCAGAAAGACAAATCTGAGAGCAAATCTCTGAGAGCAAATCAAGTCTGAAGCCTCACTAGAAGCCAGAATGACTAAACTGAGGCTATTATACTTTGGACATATCTTGAGGGGACCCGAATCCTTAGAAATGATGATAATGCTTGGTAAAGTGGGAAGCAATAGGAAAAGAGGAAGACCACATTACAAGTGGACAGACTCAAAGCCACAGCTCAGAGTTTGCAATACCTAAACAAAGTTATTGGAGACAAGAGGTCTTGGACATCTCTCATTTATAGGGTCACAGTAAGTCAAAGCCAATTTGACAGCAATTAATGGTAACAACAGAGCCCTGTTGATTTTGATCACATTTGGATCCAATCCAGTAATAATAATGTTTCATTTACTGTAATTCTGCATTTCCTTTTTTTAAAGCTGTTTGTCATTGTAGATTCCTCTACGGTCTCTGCTTATCTATGATAGAATAGAGACACATGAATGAGGCTGACAAAGTTGATTTTACTTCATTCTTTTTGTTTTATTCATAAATTGATCTGGTTACATGTGCATTTTTTTTTTTTTTTTGTCTTGGAGCAAAGGATAATTTAATCTTTCAGATGTTGTTGGACTTAAACCTCTCCTGAGGTTATGCTAACTGGGACTGATGGAGGTGCAGTGTAACAATACCAGAGGACTACAAGTTGCCCATTCCTGTTTTAAATGCAGTATTTCTTTTTAAAAAAAGCAAAACTAAGTAGATAGGTTGAGACTTGTTCTGGACTTACCTTTTGTGAAATTGTCTCCCTTCTTAAATCCATCCACAAACAGATCCTCCTTACCAAAGAATAGATGATGTGACTGCACAAGAATTCCGTAGCCTCATGGACCTCAACGTTGTCAGTAGTTTCTTAATGGCTAAGGTAAGTGATACCAAGAAATTGACAGGAAGCTGCTTTATACCACATTAGGCCATTGGCCCCTCTAGCTTAGTGGTGGGAGCCATGTGGGTGTCCAAGAGTTGCACCTCCCAGCAGCCCTAGCCAGCATAGCCAATGGAAAGGAACTTTCAGAATTGCACTCCAACAACTGGTGTAATTCCTTTCCCTGAGCCAGGTATTACCATCTGTCCCTAATCAAGCTAGATGTATTGGACAGGTCTACAGCTGCCATCACCTGTGCAGGTGAGGAAGATGGGAATTGTTGCCCAGCACATCAAGAAGTCACTAAGACTGGGAAAGACTGAACTAACAGCAGTAACTCTGCAGGAGTCAGATGGGGAATGTTTCCCAATTGTACCTGGAGATGCTGGGGGATTAACCCGAGTCCTTTTGCATGTACTTTATTATCATTAGTTATAATAATAATAATAATAAATTTTATTTATAGCCCGCCCCTCTGTGTAGCAATCGAGGCGGGTTACAGCATTTAAAACAAGTCAAGTTAAAAACATTCCCTCCTCCCATAATCTACCCTCCCACCCCTTAGTGCTGGAATGAGTGAGCTATATTCTCTACCACTGAGTAACCACCCTTTTGTTGGCTGCTGTTTCCCCTAAGGTATTTGTCAGGCACTAGGAAAGCTTTTCTTTGGGGCCACAGTTTGTAGAATCCCTCATAAGCATAGCCATTGGGCATGCTGGCTGGGGGGATTCTTAAGATTTGTAGTCCAAAAATGTACCCTTTTCTACTCTGTATATCGGCTTCCTCCAGAGATGTAAGGCAGGGAATGGGATGGGAAATGAAATGTTCTGGTATAAAAAAAAACTTGGTGTGAAAAAATTTATGAGTAGCTACCAATTTTCTGCAGCATGGTTAGCTTTCAGGTGGGGCATGGGTCCACAAAGGCAGATCTTGGAGGAGTTCCTTTTTTGGATGATAGTGCCTAGAGTCTCTCGGCCAATATGATCACTGACCATGGACCCATTCATACTACACAATTATAGCACTATTATTCCATTTTAACTCCAGTGGTTCCATCCTGTAGTTTGTAGTCTGCTGAGGCACTAGAACACCTCATAACAACAACAACAACAACAACTCCTCTCTGGCTGAGAATTCTAAATGCCTTTCCCTACGTTGCAAATCCCAAGATTACATAGGATGCAACTATGACAATTAAAGTGGAATAATAGCACTATAAACCTGTAGTGTGAAAGGGCCCCATATTAGTTAGAAGGTTCTAGTACTTTTAAACTCCCAAAGCAGATTTTCTGAGCTCATGCTTTGCAGACAAATGATTCCACGTTTAATACTTGGTAGGTTCTGTTAATCTGTGCATCTAAGATTGATAAAAAGGGAAGGTCTTGGTGAACAGTTGCCAGAGTAGCAATACGCAGCTAGAGGGCCAGTTCACGTCATTCCCCTTTTCTGTAGGGTAGCAGCAAATAGAACCTCTCCTACACATCCATTTCAAGGTGTACAGTAGCCAAAAAGAACCAAGTCATCTGGTGCAGAAAATCCTACAGGCATCTCCCCCAATGCCCTCCCCCAGAATACAAAATGAATAACTAACATTTGTGAAATAAACAGAAGAGCATGACACCCCAGACTTCACTCTGCCTAACAATAGGGCTGGTAGAGCTATAGATGGACTCAATGTAGACTTGTTTCAAATGTTGGAATATTCTTTTTCTATCTCAGTTTCTCCTCATTTCTCTACTTTCAGTACTCTTTGCCTCACCTCCGGAAAACAAAAGGGAACATCATTAACATCTCCAGCCTTGTCAGTGTTATGGGACAAAAGGCTGCTGTGACCTATGTCGCAACCAAGGTAGTCTGGAGCAATGGATACCTGACCTCCTGGGATATATTCTTCATTTCCTTCTTGACTATTTTTAAATGGGTCAAATGGTTTTCAATGTCCTTTGAATGGAATGTAGGCCTTTCTTTTATATTGTGATTTTTTTTTTTTTTAGTGATGTGGCAATTTTAAATGTTTTATGCAAAGGGATCTTGTAGCACTGTTGAGGCCACCTGAGAGAAAGAAAGCTTTGCTTATGCTACCAACTTCTTTCTTTCTCTCACTTAGTCTCAAAGGTACTACAAGATCCCTGTGCATACAAATCCAGACTAATACGCTATATCTTTAAATATTTCATGTTGGTTTTAATTAGCTGTATTTTATGTTTTACTATTTCAGTGTTTTGCCTGATGAACTGCTTCATAACAGGTTCTGCCTGCAAAGCATGAGCTCAGAAAAATAGAAATATTTCAAATAGAAGTGTAATAAAATAAACCCTTCAAATTGTAGGGTGCTGTTACTGCAATGACAAAAGCTATGGCCATCGATGAGAGCAAATATGGTGTCCGAGTCAACAGGTAAGGCTATTGCTCTTGTTAACAGAGAGCTATCAACAGTACTAGGCTTACAGATTACATTTCTGGGATAAATAATATTTTGAGAATGCAAAACAAGTGAATCCATTTTCTTTTCCTTGAAATTTACTAGGACAGTGTCACTTGTCCCTAAGCAGTGGCTCACATATTTTATTTTCAGCTCTCTGTGTCTATTCCTATTGTCCATGTGAGCTGGAGTTTGTGGAGCTTGTGATTCTAAGCATCAGGAAGACCAAAGGCTGAAAACTAATGTCCCCAAACAGGATGAGTATAGTGCAGCTCTGGGAGGACATACAGCCCACACATCTGTTTTTACAGCCTTCAGCCCACCGAAGACTGTCCCTATTTTGTTCCCCCAAGGATAAACTGCCCTTCCTGGAAACCTCCAGAAGCAGACATTCATCTTTTAAATAAGTTGCAAGGAGCTTTTGCACTGTTTAACAGTATGTCCTCCTTTTAAAACAAAAACAGAATGGACTCCTGGGTTATTTTTCTTTTTGGGAAGGAGGAGTTTTGTCAGTCTTTGGCAGAAGCACAAAAGCTCCTAGGGCAGAAATTTGGCCCCTGGGCCCAATTGCTATTGCATGCCCTGCTCTAAAGCATCTGTGAACACTGCAATTTATAGACACATATCTAGAAGTAAACTGGAGAATTTGAACCCTCATTTCCCACCTGGAGATGATCCACATAAACTGAAGATTGAAACCCTAGTTTCCATGTCAGATTTCCAGAAATGGCATTGCTGGTGTGTATCTCACTTCAGCAGTTGGAATATTTCGGCTCACCAAATGTTTTCAGCTTCAAATCTAAGAACCCACAGCCAACCTGGCCAGTAGTAGAAGACTACAAATTATAATTCAAAATATCTGGAGAGCCAAATGCTTCCAAATCCTGGCAGTTCTCATTTTGGCAGCAAATCCAAGGTATTTCAAGAAAATATGCATGGGATTTCTGTGTGCATGAACCACAGAAGTTGCCTTAACAGATAACATATGTAACCTCTCCCTTTGTGTGTTGTGCTTCTAAAAACAACAAGAAAGACAACTTTCCTCAGATTTAATGCTGAAACATAGTTCACCACATGGGAATAGATTTGCTTACTTTTCTATGGTGCCTCTTTCAAATCTTGTCTTAAACTCATTTAAAGAAAATCCAAACAATTTGAATTCTAGCATCTCACCTGGCAATATATGGACTCCAATGTGGGAAAGGCTTGCAAACGAGTCAGCGAATCCAGAGGCAACGATCCAAGAAGGCAAAGATGCTCAGGCAAGTGCATTATGGGTGAACTGGTCCGGTACTACTGGGCAGTGTGTGTTTTAGTTTGTACAAGGAACTAGCGAGGAGGAGTGTGTATACAACCACTAAAATACCACAAAAAATCTGCATGCATGAGGACAATGCAGATTCTACAACCTGTACATAATATACAACTTTTAATTAATTTGCATATCTTAGCTATTTTTGAATAGATGTTTCTTCTATTATCATTTGAATGGCAAAGGTACCTTAGATGGCATTGGAAATCTAAGCATTGGAAATTCTTTGGAGTTTGTCTTTCTAGCTTATCTCATAGCCTTAAGGACCAGAAACTAGTTGGGTGTTGTTTATTTTAACTGAAAACAAAGACTCTTGGATACAACAACAACAAATGAATAGAGATGTTGTGTACACTCACAAGATAAGTATAGAGTACTAATTACCATGACTGTCTTTCTTCTCTATTGTGTCCATAGCTTCTGGGACGAATGGGGACCCCCGCAGAGTGTGCAATGGCTGCCCTGTACCTTGCTGCGGATGCTTCTTTTTGCACTGGCATGAACCTTATACTCAGTGGTGGAGCTGAGCTTGACTATGGGCAGAAGAGCCACCCTACTGCCAGTTGTGACTTTGCTGTCTAGTGGAGTTCACCAGAATAAGAGGACTACAGTGGCTGCAACAAGGTGGGATGAGGAGAACTATTAGAACTCCAGGACTGATTTCCATCCAGGCAGAGGGTTACCTTACAAAGCAGTTGCATTCATCTGTTGCAGCCCACACAGTACAGCAGAGGGGGAATTTATGTAGCCTTCCAGATGTTTGTTGAACTGTAAGTCCCAGCAACCACCAGCTAATATAGTCGATGGGGAAAGAACACTGGGAATTGCAGTCCAACAACATCTGGAGGCCCACTTCCATCCCTTCAGTAAACAATCCTGGGACACTTCACAGCCGTAATCAATTCAAATGTGCTACAGGGATGAAGAAGGGGTTTTACCCCAGGTCACTCTTGCCTGTTTTTGACAGCTGTGTCATGGGCAGAATGACAATAGGCGCAGCTTTTCCAATCTCTGCATTACCTTATAAGATAGGGCTAAAAAAACCCTTTGGTTCTCTAGATGAACAGCTACTTCCATCATTCTCTTAGGCTAATTGAGGTGATGGGAAATGGAGTTCAGTATTTTCTGAAGAACCATGGGTTCCATAGCTCTGTTGTTAACAGCTGAGTAGCAAGCAGAAAGGCTACAGTGAAAGTTTTCCTAGTTCCTGCATTTCCATACAAGGAAAAGTTATTCTGGTTCAAAATGTTGCCAGTCATAGAAGTATAGGCACAGGAATTTTGCCAGGCAAAAAGGTGGCAGCCCTGGTGAAACCGTTAAAAACAGGTTCTGCAGCTTAAGTCCTATCTCCAGTTAAGCCCTTGACAATGCCAGAGACCTGTTTTTCTTACAGTTATGGTCAAGGTGAACTGGATGTTGACAAAGAACATTTTTTTAAAAAGCTTTATTAAAAGGAAATGTTTAACTTTCACCTTTTGATCAGTGACCATGAAAGTATCAACTCACTGGATAAAAAGGTTGCCTTAAGTTTTCTGTGCCTTGCTTGACTCTTGTTGTTAACTGCCATCAGGTCAGCTTCGACCTGGGGACCCTGTGAATGAAAGTCCTGCGAGTCACCCTATTATCAGCAACCTTGTTCAAGTGTTGACTCTAATGCCCAACAAAAATTATTATTTATATTTTAATTCTACAATTTCTGTAAAAAGTTTAGGTTGGCATATGTTGCTGGTTCCTCTCCACTTTTATCTTCACAACAATCCTTTGAGGTAGGTTAGTGCAGGATCATCAGGTCTTGGCTAAATAGGTGAATTCAGGTCCCCTTGGTGCCAGTGGCACATTAATTTAGCCATCCCCAACATTGGGTCTCCAAATCCTGTTGGACTACAACTCCCACTATCCCTGACCAACTGAGACCTTGACACCCAAGGTTTAGAAAGGCTGCTGAATCATGGCACCATCCTGGTTCAAATTGAATTCACATTGGGGCCCATCCTGATTCACTCTTGGGCCAAACTTCCTGGACTCTTCCTTCCTTTACTGCTTACCTATGGCTCCTTCCCCTCTGTTGGCCTTGCTCCATCCCTTTTCAAATTGGGTCTCGATAGGCTGCTACCCATTGGTAACTGATGGTAACTAGTTCAGGAAGTAGGTTTGCCAACAGACTCAGCCTGACTTGCTCCTATTCCAGAAATCAGCAGCTGAAATTTACTTCATGGCAGAGACGGAAGAATAGATATCTGCCAATGTCTGAGAAATGAGTTGCTAGGGTGGCCATATGGAAAAGAGGAAGAGCTCCTACCACTTTGTCAGCCATGGCTTGCATGTTGATCCTTTTTCTGTCCATCAGTCCAAAGGCATGGGAACCCTTATCCTTTTTTACATTTGGCCACAGTTAATAAGGACACAATAATTGGTTAAAACAGGAGTTGGAAACCTCAGACCCCACATCTGGGCCTCTAGAATTCTCCAGATGACCATTCTTCTTTTCTGTGGCTGCATCCACAGTGCAGAAATAATCCAGTTTCATACCACTTGGAACTGCCATGGCTCGGTGCTGGAATTCTGAAAACTAGTTTGTTGTGGCATCAGTGCTCTCTGACAGAGAATGCTAAATGTCTCACAAGACTACAGTTCCCATTATTCCATAGCATTGAGCCATGGTAGTTAAAGTGGTGTCAAACTGGATTATTTCTGCAGTGCGGACAGCCCCCAAAACACCAGCATTTTGTGGTTTTCTGGCTTTTGCATGGATTTCCCCCTCATTCTAAAACAGTTGAAATGCCTCTCTCAAGGCTTGGTTACACAGAGGTACTGCATTCAGTTCAGATATGCAGGTATTTCGGGTCCCACCCTTTTGCCTCTTGTGGAATGTTGCTTCCTGTGAGCATCTCTGAAGCTGAGATTTGGCCTTTATGCTAAAAAAGATTTGCCACTTTTGCATTGAAAGATTGTCAGCCCTGCCCAGAAGCATGCTCTTTTCTTTTCTTTTTCTTTTAGCATTCACATATCCTGGGGTTAAGTCCTGGCACTGAGAAACAAGCACTAGGACTATAAATTATGGGCTGGATTGCTAGATAAATGGCTGTCCAACAGCCAACCCAGATAGCTTGGAGCTCAGTAGTAGGCATCTAATTCCCCAAATAAACAGTTGCTTTGTTCACAGAAACCGCTATGTTTTGGCACTTAACAAGGCTCTCTAACATTCCCTGTATGCCTTCTAAGTCCAGCCACATCTAGCCTAGAGGAGGACTTTACTGTAAACAGAATAAAGGGCTATGAGGAGACCAGATGCAAGGAACATCACTTTTCACATCAAAATGGCTGTTGTGATGTCTCCATGTAGGCCAGGGGTGGGCAACTGTCAGAGTTTAAGGGGCCACATTGTTCCCCCAGAAGCCCTGAGGGGACTGCACCTACTCCCCCAAACAAAAATATGCCATTTCCCCATCAAAATGCTCCAAATGTCCTTTGGGGACAAATTCTTGACAGCAACTGCTTATGTTTTGGGCATCCCCTGAACTGTCCTAGACACAATAGAGGTCATTTTGTTCGGTAGGCCAGAAGGTAAACATCCAGATGTCTGTTGTACAAAAGACATCTCCTGGGCTTTAAAAGCTTTAAAAAGCTGTTCGCTGTCCTCTTCCTATTGGAAAGGGTAATTGTGTCCTGAATTTAATGACGACTCAAATAATGCAATTGAATAAAACATTACTGATATTGTCATTTTTAAAGGCGTAAATGAAAATCTAATACTGGTTGGAGCACTGGACTATGACTTTGGAGAACAGAGTTCCAATTCCTTCTCAGCCATGAAACCCACTGGGTGACCTTGGGCAGGTCACACTCTCTCAGCCCAGGATAACAGTCACAAACCCCTCTGAAGAACAAGTCAAGAAAACCCTGCGATAGGGTCGCCATAAGTTGGAAATGACTTGAAGGCACACAACAACAAATAAAAATGAAAAAATTCAAAACTCCTGGGAGAGTCTGGAGGATCTTTTGTTTTGTAGATGGTTGGATAAGGTTTGGGCTTTAGCCCTGATGGGGAGGGAAAATGACCTTTAAAATTAGTAAGGCAAGAGAAAAGATTGTAGAGGATAAACTCACCCATGGATCATCATCAAAACATACATCATTTTGGATCGACATAATTGATAGATGATCTTGTTTTAAGTGTAACTGGATTGGCTTTGTAACTATATTTGTATTATTGATAACAGTGCTTGGTTATGATATGGAAAAATAAAAACATATTTTAAAAAATAACCTTGGGGACCACGTGCAGTGTGTACTTTTCCTACCCCTGATTAGGGCAAGGTATTCCTGTCTAAGCAGCTGTTTCCACCTACTCCAGAGTCAGCTGTATCTGTGTAGCAGAATCAATCAGCATCCTGTGGAATAATGAACTGCCTGTGCAACAAATAAATTTGCTCCCTTAATTACTTCTTTCAAGGTGTAACTAGAGGCCAATTACCTAAAATGCTGGAGTAATACATGATTAACTGTAACTGTGTGTCAAAAAGATTGGAGCAATACATGATTGAGTCCCAGGTGCACATTAGGAATTCTGGTTGCTGCTTCATGAAAAATGAAGATACAGGACACTCATGGGAGGTGTAGTGGTTTGAGTGAAGGACTAGGACCCTGAAGATCAGGGTTCGATTCCCCACTCGGCCATGGAAACCTGTTGTGTGACCTTAGGTGAGTCACACCCTCTCATCCCCAGAAAACTCCCTGATAGGTTCGTCTTAGGGTTGTCATAAGTTGGAAATGACGTGAAGGCACACAAGAATGACAATAGGAGCTGAGAACATCACTTGAATTTCTGGTTGATCAAATATGTGGCAATACTGCCAGAAACCCTTATAAACTACAACCTATCTATTGCCTTTTGAATTTCTACATGGGTGCATTGTAATTACTCAGCAGACATGGATATGCAGACATGTTTTGTTCTAATTTTATTCAGAAAGATGCCTATTATTATGTTCCAGAACTCGGGAAACTAAAGCAAATGTTCAGATAACATACCCAGGGGTCAGATAACATACCCAGGGGTCACCGTGTTGACCATTTAGCAAATTACAATAACATCCAAAATCCACAAAACAGTGATGCCTTTATTGGGCTAACCAAATTACACAATATACATGTTGCAAGCTTCAAAATAGGTTGTCTTGTCTTTCAACATCAAACACAAGGAATTTTGAGAAACCTCAGGAAGCAAATACGTACTTTCTGTATAGTTTCCAGTGCGTTCCAAGCACTTCCACTTCTCCTCTCAGTCACCTTTGTAATATCCCTGCAGGGTGATCAAATTTTAATATGAAGAGTTTAAGCTGGGATCTTACTGTCATCTGATTTAGAAAACAGATAAATAGGAGGAACAATGATTTATAATGTTTAATGTGCAACTATCATAGTCCCAATAACATCCAAACAATGATACTGTTATCATTGTTTCTGCCTCCAACAAGGGTAAAGCAATTTTCTCTAATGTTGGCATGCTTTACTCCTACATCACCTAAAGTTTTCTTGATGCAAAATATGAAGACTTCTTGAGAAATTCAGCATTCTTGACCTGCATAGAAGCCTGAGGCTTCACAAAGGAATGAGATATGCTTCCAAGAAAACATCTTCTTTGGATTGCAAATGGACATTAAATTTCCTTGGCTTGCAAAATTTTCCAGTGACTGCATGGCCAAAGAGGGAGGAGCCAGTCTGCAGATAGCCTTCCCCTAACATCTGAACTGAGATCAAAAACAGAAAATGCAGGCCTAAGACTAACATCTTCATTTTTTCCCTCCTGTTTTCCTGATGAAGAAGCCAGTGTGACTTCGGAAGCTTGCAACATGTAATTGTGCATTTTGGTTGGCCCAATATAGGTATCATTGTTTGGATGTGATAAGATTTGCTATATGGCCAACACAGCTATGCCTAGATGTATAATAGTCCCAGTAACTTTTGAATAAGGGCAGCCATCCTTAAAGATATAATTACAGTCAGCCCTCTGTATTCAGAAATTCAATCATCCATGACTTGAAAATATTCCCAAAATATAAATTCCGAAAAGCAAACCTTGATTTTGCCATTTTCTATAATGGGTGCCATTTCACTATGCCACTGTGTTTAATGGGACTTGAGCATCCACAGATTTTGGTATCTTTGGCAGTCCTGGAACCAAACCCTAGTGGATACCAAGGGCCCACTGTAGTAGTAATAGTAGTAGTAGTAGTAGTAGTAAAACCCCATTGTATTTAATGGGACTTGAGTATCCGTGGATTTTTTGTATCCACAGAGGCTCCTGGAACCAAACCCCAGTGGATACCAAGGGCCCACTGTATTCACAAATCTCTCTTTGTTTCTGAAGAAACCGAAACCCAATAGTGCCCTGCCAAGAGGGCTAGCCAGTGTATTTGCAGTTGTCAAGACTGGAACTGGAAATGTTCAACTTAAGATTGTCACAGACACTGAACTGGAACCTGTTTTAAGACTAAACTATCCAATTCACATGTAGGAACATAGCTCAGAAGCTTTGATCACACTGTAAAGCCTTTATATCTGCTGTGCCTTCTCATGGCTGTATTTAATCCAGGAAGTTTTGCTTTTCCTTCATGCATCCTTCCTGTCTAAATACTGAATGTGTACATCTTTCCTTCTTATCCTTCCACATCCAAAGCTTTGGGGAAGGCTATCCATTTAAATAAATAACACACGCCCCAGATGACGTGGAAGGTGTTTGTGTATTGTTCTCCTCTTATTACTGGCCATGTGCCTGTGCGGCTGTTAGCTGTGCATGTGTGGAGCAAGCAAACAGACATGCTCCTTGAAGGGTGTATGTGAAACTGCCATTCTTGCCATTGGTTGTGTTAGAAGGCGTGTGCGGGGACGGTGGTTGTGATTGGCTCCAATTCCCCCCCCCAAAAAATTATAGTGCAAGTGGGTGCCAAGAATGACTACAGTGATGATGTTATTTATTTTTAAATACATACGTACACACTAACTCATGCTTTCAACACAAGTAACCTTCTCAACTTCCTGCCCCTTTTTATCCTCCTTGTACACTACATTCATTTTTCTCATCTTTTTCTCTTCCTTACCACCTGCTTTTTTTCCTACATTGGAAGGGGCTATTTCTGTTTCAATTTGCAAAGGGATTTTTGCAACTTTTCTCTTTCAGTTAGGGCCTTTGCAGACTGCCAGAAATAGTGCAAATTGAGTCCACTTTAACTGCCCTGGCTCAGTGCTAGGGAATCATGGGAATTGTATTTTTTTCTGAGACATGGAGCCTTCTCTGTCAGAGAGCTCTGATGCCACAATAAAATACAGTTCCCATGATTCCCTAACCCTAACCCTAACCCTTAAAGTGGACTCAGTTTGCACTATTTCTGGCAGTCTGCAACCCCCCTTAGTCTCAAAGGTGCTACAAGATCCCTTTGCAAACTGATTTTCCAAACTTGAATTTTGTTTTCAGTTTGTGAGCTTTTTATGGCTCACTGGTTAAGGGCCACGAAAAAGAGCTTTGATCTAACCAAGCAATTTTTATGTTCCATCTCAACATGGGATAGTGGTTTGAGCATTCGACTATGACTCTGGAAACCAGGGTTCGAATCCCTGCTCAGCCATGTAAACTGACCGAGTGACCTTGGGTGAGTCACAGTGTCTCAGCCTCAGAGAATGGCAATGACAAAGCCCTCTCTGCCAAGAATGATAGGTTTGCCTTAGGGTTGCCATAAGCCAGAAATGACAACTTGAAAGCTCACAAGTAAGAAGTATATTAATATTGTACACTGGTTGAAGAAGAACATTTCTTAACTGGTGTTGTGTACTTAATTGTTGTACTCTGCCTCTTCTTACTGAATACTACTTATATATATATATTCCTGCTTGAGCATAAAAACCCACTAGGTGACCTTAGGCAAGTCACACACTCTCAGCCTCAGATGACCGCAATGGCAAACCCCCTCTGAAGAAACCTGTCAAGGAAATCCCATGATAGGTTCACCTTAGGTTTGCGATAAGTCAGAAACGACTTGAAGGCACACAATAGTGGTGTTTTAATGAATTTATTATTATTCACAAAATAAATTTTCAATAGATAATAACACCCATACCATGCCATGTTAGGGCACTTAAAAATTCACACCCTAACCTTCACAGTCAATTAAATGGACTATTGTGCGTGTATCTTCAAGTTGTTTCTGACTTCTGGGGACCCTATCATGGGGTTTTCTTGGCACAGTTTCTTCAGGGAGGGTTGGACTATAATCTGAGGCTGAGAGTGTGTGACTTGCCCAAGGTCATCCACAAATATATGGACTATTTGTTGTTGTTGTGTGGCTTCAAGTCCTTTCTGACTTACGGCAACTCTATAATAGGGTTTTCTTGGCAAGATCTGTTCAGAGGAGGTTTGCCATTGTTGTGGTTGTATGCTTTCAAGTCATATCCTACCTATGGCGACCCTATCATGGAGTTTTCTTGGCAAGGTTTGCATTGTTGGGGTTGTGTGCCTTCAAGCCATTTAAAACTCCTGGCAACCCAAGACAACCCTAACATGGGGTTTTCTTGGCAAGGCTTGTTCAGAGGAAGCTTGCCATTGTTGTGGTTGTGTGCCTTCAAGTCATTTCCAACTTATGACAACCCTAAGGGGAACCTATATGGGTTTTTCTTGACAAGGCTTGCCAGAGGTTTGCCATTATTGTGGCTGTGTGTCTTCAAGTCATTTCTGACTCATGGCAATTCTAAGGGGAACCTATCATGCGTTTTTCTTGACAAGGTTTGTCAGAGGAGGTTTGCCATTGTTGTGGTTGTGTGTCTCGAAGTCATAACCCCATCATGGGGTTTTCTTGGCACGGTTTCTTCAGAGGAGGTTTGTCATTGCTGTGGTTGCGTGCCTTCAAGTCTTTTCTGACTTATAGCAACCCTAAAATGGGTTATTCTTGACAAGGTTTGTTCAGAGGAGGGTTGCCATTATTGTGGTTGTGTGCCTTCACATCATTTGTGACTTCTGGTGACCCTAAGGGGGTTTTCTTGGCAAGATTTGTTCAGAGGAGGTTTGCCATTGCCTTCCCCTGGGGCTCAGAGTCTTGCCCAAAGGACTATGAAAGGAGCAAAAACAAACAAAAAAGAAACATATATTTCGCCCCTCAGCGTCACTCTCCTTCCAGCGTGGGGCATTATTGAAATCAGGAACCCTGAGGCTGCTTCTTGGCTGGCTCCCTTCACCAGGGAGGGCCTCCCTCCGCCTTTTGTCCTGAGAGCCCCGAGGAGGAGAAGGCAAACAGAGGCGCGGCTGAAGGGAGAGAGGGAGGCGGGCCGGAGGCGGAACCTTTCTTCGCAGCTCCCGCAAGCCCCCTCCCGCCGGCCCCATTAGACAGAAGCACCCCCGACAGCATGGCATCGGCGACCGCAGCCCCACGGGCAGCTCGGAGGGTAAGTGGGATGGGGGCCGGAGGGGGACGGGGACAGGCAGCCATATCTGAATAAAAAGGGAAGGGGCAACACTTTAAGGAGAGGAAGAGGTGGTAGTGGGCACGGTCCGTTTCATAAATAGCTCCGGGAGGAAACGTGACCCCCACTTTTAAAAGGACCCCCCCCTCCACTTGTCTCTTCCAAAAACATCCTTTGGCCTCCCTGGGTATCTTCTCCAAATGTTGTAGAATTCAAAGATATAGCTGTGTTAGTCTGTAGAATCAGTATGTAGAGAGAGATCTTGTAGCACCTTTGAGACTAACTGAAAAAAAAAAAGTTGGCAGCATGAGCTTTCGTAGACTTCAGTCGACTTCCTCAAATGCATTTGGTGGAATCTATATCCCTGGCTTCCACTCCACCAAATGCATCTGAGGAGGTAGACTTTAGTCTACAAAAGCTCATGCTAACAGCTTCTTTATTTCAAAGATATAGCCATGTTAGTCTGTAGAATCAGTACATAGAGAGATCTTGTAGCACCTTTGAAAAAGAAGCTGGCAACATGAACGTTCATAGACTTCAGTCTACTTAGATGCATTTGGTGGAGTGGAAACAAGGAACAGACATATATATGTGTCAGAAAAGGTGTATTCTGTTGTAATCAAAGAGGATATTGTTCATTATTTGATGTTCTGCCCTTTACTCCTCACCTAGACAAAAAATTGTGTCACCCATTAATCACTTATATACAGTCTGCACATATATATGCCATTGGTATATGAGAATGTCAACTGGTCTTACTATTTCATTTCCATACACAAAGGATTTTGAATTTGGATTGACATCCTCACATACCAATGGCATATGTATGTCTGTCTCTGGTTTCCACTCCACCAAATGCATCTGAGGAAGTAGATTGAAATCTACGAAAGCTCATGCTGCCAATTTCTTTCTTTCAGTTAGTCTCAAAGGTGCTACAAGATCTGTCTACATACTGATTCTCCCAATGTTGTGTGCCTTCAAGTCATTACTGACTTGACAAACCCTATGACAAGGTTTTCTTGCAAGTTTCTTTCAGAAGTGGTTTGTCCTGGCCATCCTCTGAGGCTGAGAGAGTGTGACTTGCTCAAGATCACCCAGTGTGGTTTTCATGGCTGCTTGCCACCTTGGAGAGACATTCCCATTTCTTACCATTCACGACTTGACTCCCATCATGTAGCTGTACTTCTCCTCTCTCCAATAGACCCACTCTGAAAAACCTCCACTTCAGCAACATCCTGGACTTATCTCTTGCATAAGATCACTTCTTGGTCCAGCAGACAAGCCTGTTTTTTTCCCTCGGTCAGATAAATTCCTACCATGTTGTTCTCCAAAGTAGCATCCTTGTGAACCTGAAAGAGGATGAGAATCATTGTTGTTGCAGTATTTTTACCCCCAAGCCTGCAAAGGCATGCATCCTGAAGTCTTTCTTCAACTAAATGTAGTTCCTAGATGCAAAGGGACCTTGTAGCACCTCTGAGACTAACTGAATTAAAGGTAGAATTCAAAGATAGCTGTGTAAGTCTGGAAAATTGCAGCACCTCTGAGACTAATTGAAATGTACAGTGGTCCCTCCACATTCGCTGGGGTTAGGAGTGAAGGACCCCCCCCCCCCGTGAATGTGGAAAAACCACACGTAACAAAAACACTATTCTTTTTAACCTAAGAGAACACCTCTCTAGGAATCTCCAGGTCCTCCAGTGCAACTCTGTGGTTAACTTCTGCCAGAGGTTAATCATAGAATCATGCTGTAGGACCTACAGATGCCTAGAGAAGTGTTTTCCCTAGGAACTTGTAGGTTTTCCAGCACAACTCTATGGTCAACTTCTGGCAGTGTTGCACTGGAGGGCCTAGAGATTCCTAGAGATAACATATTAATCAAAATCGCAAATAATCAAATCCACAAAAGTCATAGCCAACTTTGAGGGCCAACTGTAGAAGTTGGTAGTATGAGCTTTCATAGACTCAGAGTCTAAGAAAGTCCATGAAAGCTCATGCTTGTTGTTCTTGTTGTGTGCCTTCAAGTCATTTCTGACCTACGGTGACCCTAAGGCAAACCTATCATAGGGTTTTCTTGGCAACTTTCTTCAGAGGGGGTTTGCCATTGCCATCTTCTGAGGCTGAGAGAGTGTGACTTGCCTGAGGTAACCCAGTGGGTCTCATGGCCAAGCTGGAAATCGAACCCTGGTCTCCAGAGTTTTGCCAATATTCAAACCACTACTCCACACTACAAAGGTGCTACAAGATCCTGTTGCATTCTGAATGAAAGGTGTAGCATAAGCTACCATAGATCTGGTCTGCTTCCTCAGGCACCACACTCCAACACTCCCTCCACTATTCAAATGGTCATCCACTCACCCTGACCTTAGGCAACATCTTTCCTCCATTTGTTTCCTCAACAACCATTGTTAAAATGGAACTTGTCACCTCATCACCATACCTGTGCAAGTTTTGCATTTCTATGGCTATTCATATAGTCTGATTAGAAAGGTCTTTCCTAGGCAACATTTTACTTCTTCATGCTTTTGAGGAAGTAGACCCAAATTTAGTAAAGCTTATGCTATAACTTCCTGCATGGTAGGGAGTTGGACTGGATTGCCCTTGTGATCTCTTCCATCTCTATGATTCCATGAACATGTCTTGCACAGTTAGTTTCACAGGTACTACAAGATCCCTTTGCATACTGATCCTCCCTAGGGAATCCTAGCGATAAGGCTGGAGTGGGTTAATTTGCCAAATGGCACAATAGTTTATCTTTCCTAAGATTTCTTTAGAAAAAAAATCAAAAAGATTTTAATTTGTGATGAGAGGCCACAGGTGCCGTTTATAACAGTGATAGGAACATGTGGCCTTCCACCTTGGTTCCCTTTTGGGGGGAAAGGCAGCCTAAAAAATGAAATAAATTAATAAATAAAAATAAATGTTGGACTCCAATCCACATCAGCTTCAGCCAGCCTAGCCAGTTTGGTGGCAGGGAGTTGTAACCCAATAGCATCTGGAGGGTCATTCATTCTCTTTTTCTCTTTTCTTTTTCTTAACTCAGAAGTGTTGCTTGCCTGTTTTCTCCACTCTCACTGTCATGCATACTTTAAACTGTTTCCATTAGGTCCCCGGCAATTAACTAAAGGTTATTTCCTCCTCAGGTTAGATTTTGAAAGAGCAATATCACCCTTTTCCTCTTAGGTGATTCTGAAAAACTTCTTTTTAAGCTACCCTTCCTCTCCTGTCACTTTATGAATAAAAGAAACTGAAATGTGAAGCCCTGGGCTTAATGGAAAAAAACAGTTTTCCATTTTTTTTCTGGGTTTCCACTTCTCTTGGTAATGTTACCAAGAAAGTGGTCTTTGGAAGCAGGCAAAAGCTTCTGAATTTAACTATTGTCCTTATTCCTCATGTTTTTGAGGCTAGCAGTTCACCAACATTTTAACAAAACACTTCCCAGCACATGGACTTGGCAATAGGGTTACAGAAGTTCATGCTTCCTTACCAGAAATCACTGATTTCATTCTTTGGACATATGGCAGCCCCACCTACTGAGGAAAGCAGGCTAGAGCACAGCCCAAAGGCATTCCTAAAGTAGACTTCCTTTCTTGTAGAAAGGCTCCAACTCATACTGTAGAGAAAAATAGAACTGGAACCTCCATTCTGTCCCCAATAACCAGACAGGACTGCTTTTCGGATATCAAAAACCCTTTTCCACTACCTTTAACCCTCCCATTACCACAGTGCAGCTCTGCCCTACATCTGGTTTTGGAGAGCCAAAAAATGCTTCCTTAAGCCCTGTGCTTTAAGATTCCATCTAAGTGATCTTAAACTGAATGTTTACCCTTAGCTTGTAGAAAAGGATGGGGAATACGTGGCCGTTCAGGTGCAGCTGGACTGCAGTTCCACCAGTGCTAGCCAGCACTAGCCAGCTGAGAAGGATGATGGGAGATGTACTTCAAAAATCTCTGGAAGACCACACATTCTCCAGCACTGGTCTATGGCATCACTCCCCCCAGGCTTCTGCATTGTTGGTTCACTAGCTGACCTTCTGTCCCAATCCTGGAGCTGCCCTTCCCTTCACAGCCATGGTCCCTTGGCAGCACACCTCCTACTTTCTTTATTTAAATTGGCACAAGACTCTTACCTTGAACACCGTGTTCTCTTTTCTGCTTCTCTTTGGTGGTGTTTTTTCCCTTTCTTGTTCCACACCTCCAACTTTCTGACATGCATCTTGTGGAGAACTGAAACCTCCTGATAAATGTGACTGATTGTGTTTAGAAGCCTGGATTGGGTTTCTGCTGGAGAAAAGGAGAGTGAAAGCTGTATTACTTACCAGGGATAAGAAGAGGAATATTCTACCAAATACCTCCGAATCCTGAGGGACCAAATTCAGGGCAGCCACTACTATTGTGCCTTTGCACTCCATTCCTCTTGTTTTATCAAGGCCTGTGTCTTGTCTCTTCTGGGTGTTATGAGATCAAGTCCAGATAATGTTGAATTTATCTGACAGGGTTGCATACACCTTACACCCAGAAATTCTAAATGTTAGGCAGATTAACTTTGGTGCATTTGTGGCAGATTAGTAAAGTGCTGTGGCCTAGATACAACAATGCGCTTTGGTATCCAAGATTGCCAAGAGAATCACAATTTACCTCCCCTTCATTTCCCACTGCAGCATCCTGTGATGGAAAAAAAAGTTGTTCTAGACAATTTATTAGTCCTCTGGAACAATTTCTAGAGGGAATAGGCACTGTAGGAGGCGGGGGGGTGGGAGCACCAATTCTGATGGGAGCAGCAGCATCTAGTTTATGCCATTGGATCCTGGCCTCTGATATGGTTGAACAAGAACAGTTACCACACTGGCTGAAGGATTGAAAGAGCTGACAGTCAATAACCTTTCTAAGCTCTGAAGAAAGACCATAGGTAGCTTCCCCTTCTTTCTTCTCTGTTACAAAGGTAAGGGGAGGTGGCTAGAATCCTTGATCAGTATTATCTCAGATAAGTATTCATACATGGTGGTCATCAAAATATATGGACACGGAGAATTGACTTCTCCTTAAGCTTCGATTTTGTCTTTGGTTGCACCCAAAGCAAAGCAAAGGAAAGGAAAATAGCTTCATTTATATACTGCTTCATACCATGCTATGGGGTGTCTAAGCGGTTTACAACTGTGAGCTGATTGCCCCCCAACAAGCTGGATACTCATTTTAGCGACCTCAGAAGGATGCAGGCCTGAGTCGAGCCTCAGCCCTGGCTGGTATTGAACTCGCAACCTTGTGGTTTATGAGTGAGTGGCTGCAGTACAGGCATTTAACCACTCTACCCCCTCCCCACTCTGATTGAGGAACTTCATTAAAAAAACAAAACCAAAGGAGATTACACAAGCCAATTGTTCCACCCACATCTGCTTTAAATTCTTGTAAGCCTTAAACAGGTTGCTTCAGGTGAGTTAAACCAGCAGAGCCACCACCATTTCCTTAGTTTTGTCTAGGCTTCTGTAGAAGAGGAAAAAAGGAAAGACATAAAAAGAAACAATAAGGCCATGAAAGAACTAGAGCAGATTGTTGGACTACGACTCTGAAGATCAGGATTCGAATCCCAGCTTGGCCATGAAAAAACCACTGGGTAACCATGGGGAAGTCACATTCTCTCAGCCTCAGAGGATGACGACGACAAACCTTTTCTGAAGAAATATGTAGGGAGATCTTGTAACACCTTAGAGGCTAACTGAAAGAAGAAGTTGTCAGCATGAACTTTCATAGCCTTAAGTCTACTTCCTCAGATGCCTTT
The DNA here is from genome assembly GCA_020142125.1 of Phrynosoma platyrhinos. Lineage (NCBI taxonomy): Eukaryota > Metazoa > Chordata > Lepidosauria > Squamata > Phrynosomatidae > Phrynosoma > Phrynosoma platyrhinos. Next base: position 14,109,504 of record CM034710.1, on the reverse strand, counting down.
GGATCTTAAGTCTATAAAAGCTCATGCTGCTAACTTGTTTCTTTCAATTAACCTCTAAGGTGCTACTATGGTAGATCTCTCTGCATACTCTGCATTTTACAGACTAACATAGCTATATCTTTGAATTCTACCCCTCTGACGAAATTTGCCAAGAAAACCCCATGATAGGTCACCATAAGTTGGAAACAACTGGAAGGCACACAACACCACCAAATTAAAGGCAAACCACCTCTGAGTATTCGTTGCCTAAGAAAACCCTATGAAATTCATGGGGTCACACTAAGTTGATAGGAGACTTGAAGGCCTATCAACTGTATATATATATATATATATATATGTATATGTCTCCCTCTAGCAGCTGTGAATAAGCTTCCTAATTGCCTTAATTAGAGGTTGCCTTTAGTGCTCAGAGGATAGAATTTCACATCTGCTGTAAAGTTGAATTGGCTTCTGCCACATGCAGGCTATTATGCAATGTTTCTTAGAAATATCTCGCCTTTTTTCTCCTTTGGATTCAGCCTGGAAACTTGTCTCTTCTTTTGCCTCAGTTGCTGTAGGAGCTACTTTCTCTGTGATTTAAAGCAAGGGGCAGGGAGACTGAAACTTTCCTTAACGGGAAGAATAGAAACAATTAAGATGATGGT
>CM034710.1:14091902-14104868 GCA_020142125.1 Phrynosoma platyrhinos | reverse complement strand
GTAATTATTTCCTCAATAAATGTGATTAATCAAAAAGGATGGGGGGAGGGAAATGCAAAGCTTCATTGTTAAGGTTATAAAAGGAAAATGCTTTGTTTTGATGAGGGTAACTACTGTATTTCTAGAGGTTGTATGTGTGTTTAATAGAGGTAAACACTTGCTTCATCTTCAGAATCAACTTTGATAGTACTAGCACATAAAAATAATCTGATGTGATCTGGGGAAAGCGGTTTCTTGAACCATAGTTCCCAGAATCCCACAGCTTGTAGCCATGATGGCTGTGGGATTCTGAAAATTGTAATCTGGGGGGAGACACCCCCCCCCCCAAAAAAATCCAAAGCCTGTCTCTAAGTGTATGGCAGCTGGGGTTCAAGAAGTAACTGGCTTCCCTCCTTCCTGCCATTGTTTTGTGTTTGTTTCTACCCCCAAGAGCCACCATTTTGTGCATGGCTCTGGCTGGTGAACCTCAGGCTTCCAGGAGAAAACATCCTATGCACAGATGCTCACACACATGAAGGCTACTCTCCTGAGCTATGGTTCCTTCTTACCTTCCTTTCTCTACGCTGAAACATTTGTCTTTGGGTTCTGTCTAAATCTCCCCTAACTTTAGCCATTGAGAAAAAGGGTCAATCTGATGCTCTCCAATGTATTTCTCCGCTCTCTTGTGGATAGCAAGAGCCAGTGTGGCCTAGTGGTTTGAGCATTGGACTATGACTCTGGAGACCAGGATTGGAACCCCTGCTTGGTTGTGAAACCCACTGGGTGACCTTGGATAAGGCACACACTCTCAGCCTCAAGGGAAGGCAATGGTAAACCTCTGAACACATCTTGCCAAGAAAACCCCGTGATGGATTCACCTTAGGGTCGCCATAAGTCGGAAACAACTTAAGGCACACACAACTACTGACACAAACCGTACTTGTGGACTATTCAAGTCAAAGGTAGGCAACCAAATGTTGTTGGATGGCAGTTGGTATCAGCCATACTAGCCTATAGGAAATGCAATCTGAAAACATCTGGATGGTCACATGTTTCTGTCTTGGCTTAAATGCTTGCATGAAGTCAGAATCTGATCTGAGGCAGTGTAGTGATCTGAGTATTGGACTTTGATCAATAGGGAGATGGGAGTTCTAATCTCCATTCAGCCATGAATCTGAATAAGTAAGCTTGGCCCAGCTGTTCTCTCAGAGTCATACTGCCCTTAAGGATATTGGGGTAGAGGTTTAACCCACATCCGTTTATCTGCTGCCGTGCATTCCTCGAAGGAAGAGTAGGATACCACTCAAAATTCAGGCTCTTTTTAAATGCTCTTTCAGGGGCTTAACCTTCACATGAATCTAATCTTGATGTCTTTTTCTAGATGAGAAAGAAAGGAAAGACTCTGCCTTCTGAAAACCACACCCTCATAGTTTGCTGTCACTGTTTAGGAATTAACAACGAACACTTCACACCTTGGGATTGATGAAGAACTCTATGTGAATTTAAAGCTTGCTTTCCCCTTTCAGGTCATGGAAACGGAATCTCTCCCCAGTCATTTTTTGGATATCCCCATCACTTGGGCAATTCCTGATTAAGAAAGAGCTGGGGTGGAAATGCAAATAGTCTCATTTTCCGAATCCATGCAAACTTACCTCTTCAAATCTTCCCTCTTTTTCTTCACCAGCAAGACCAGTAATTTCTCCCTTTAAAGCAAAGCAGAATAATGGAAAGGCTGCATGTCTTTCCCTCTAGATGTTTGTTCGTACTCTTTTCCAGCCTTGTCTGAAATGACTCAACAGGGGCTGAAGTTCAACCCTGGGGAGATAAAAAAAAGATAAAAAAAAAGAAGGAAGGGGGTGGATCTCTTACCATGACTGATTGGAGAATGACCACCTCAGCAGAAATGGAAATCGTAGTGTTCCCACGCTTGAATTGTCAATTGCTTGCTTTGTGCTCCTCTTGCCTGTCTCATGTTGGGCATGGTGATGAAGGCAGCTCTTTTGAAAACCCTGCCGTGAGAGGCAGAAAAGCAAGAATAGAAAGGGATAAGACCCCCCTCCCCACCGCCATATGATGGGATGTCACCCACTTGCCTCCCAGAGGGCCCCTTTCTCTTGGCTCCTTTTCTGCTTCTGGATTACACATTAACTCAGGCTGTTTGCTTAAGAGAAATGGGTGGTTAGAGATAGTAGGTTAGCACATCTCAATTTTGAGGAGTTGTATGGGATATATTAGTCACAATGCAAAACCTCAGCAAAATTACTCCCCCTTTCAGAGGTATCCAGTGTGTTTCTGAATGAGTCTCTGGTCTGGGCTTTCCTCTTTTCAACAGGCACACTCCTATGAACAAATGAAGCCTTATATTATGTCAGATTGCTGGTCTACTTAATCTAGTGTAATAATAATAATAATAATAATAATAATAATATAGTTTATTTGTATACCGCCCCAGTGGCAAGCCAATCTAGGCGGTGAACAACATAATAAAAATACAACAAGTTAAAACAATATAAATCCCTCCTCCCCCCCTTAAAAATTATTAAATCAAGTACAAGTTAAAACAACTGCAATTAAGTAGTAATTAAGTGATAAAAAACATAAAATTCAATTATAAAACAGCAAAACAACAAGTGTAGAGGGTAAAAAACAGAGATCTTTCCTTTAGAGCTAACATTTTTTTCTTTCTTGGTGTTGATTAGCACAGTCCACATTTGTGGCTTTGACTTTTGCAGATTTGATCATTTGTGGATTTGATTAATATGTTCTCTCTAAGAATCTCTAGGACTAGGCCCTCCAAGCCAGAGGTTGACCATAAAGTCATGCTGGAGGACCTAGAGACGCTCCTAGAGAAAGCACTTCTCTAGGCATTTATAGGTCCTTCAGTGCGATTCTGTGGTCACCTTTCAGCTGGAGGGTCTGATTTCTAGAGAGATGTTCTTTCAGGTTTTTTTTTTATTTGTGGTTTTCCCACTTTCATGGGAGTCCTCTGTCCCTAACCTCCAAAAATGTGGAGGGCCTCCTGTATTTTTTATAAAATCATTCACCAGCCTTGTATATTCATCTGCTTATGTAGTTTAGATATTTATAATCATTGTCTTCCACTTCAAAGGCTTTCCAAAAGGAACCCTTCAAAGGAGGCAAATGGCAGCACTAAATGAGGTCTAACATTGGGGCCACCATCAGCAAGGTCCTGCAAAAGATGTATGCCCAGCTAGCATCCATGAATGATGGAACTGTTATCAGACCTTTTTGCTCATCAGCAATTGTGAAGGATGAAATATATGAGACCTAGCCTCATAGGGGACCCAAAGGGCTTGGAATGTAGCACAGAAAACCTGTTTTTCTTCAATGGCTTCCTGCTGGTGGTAGATACAGCTAAATCCAAAGGTAGATGGGACCCCAACCCGAAAGTCGATGGGACCTCAAACCCTCTGTATCTTTTCTTTTCTTTATGCCACTCCCATTTCTTTCTCTGTCTCGTGGTTTTCTTCACATGATTCCCTATTCAGTTCCTTGCATATTCTGTGAACAAACTAGTATTTTTGAACAAACACCATATATGGATCCAAGTGAAGTTCCCAAATTGGCCTCAAAGTTTATCTCTACACAGGCCAAAACCCAGAATCTTTCAGCTAATATGATTGCTGCAAACAGTAAATGGGGGCCCATCACATTTTTAATACTCCTAAAAACAAAACAGACTTCTCACAAGTGCATAACAGAGAGCTAACTGGTCTAGAAAGTATCTCCTGAATTTGCTTTTGTTTTATTTTAATAATCAGAGAACATTTCCCTTCACTCCCATGGCAGAGTGTTCCAAAATGGCACACTACTCACCTGGTACAGGCTTCTTTACCACAACAGGCTTTTACCATCTCATTTCTGTCATATGTGTGACCAGGCAAACATGCAAAAAGACTTTTAGTTTAGAGATACTTTGGGAATCTTAAAAATTAAATGGGGAAGCAGACGGGTGGCACAGGGCTGCCCCAGGAAGCTGCGCCGCGGGGCCGAGGTATCCGCACACCTCGGCCCTGCGGTGCAGCTTCGCCGCCCCAGGAAGGAGCACTAAAATAGCGCTCCTTCCACAAATCGCTGAAGGTGTGCCGCAAAAGGCTGCCGGCGCAACTTCGGGGACTCTTCCGCTGCAGCGTGTACGGACGCTGCAGCGGGAGGTCATCCTCAGTGCGCTGGCCGTGCAGAGAGCCGGCTGCTCCGAGGACGTTTTGGGGAAGGGGTTGGGGCGCCCACCGTGCGGCTGCACCTCCCCTTCCTTGCCCTGAAAACGGCGCTTTGCGCTGTCTGCTTCCCCCCTAAAGATGCTTTACCTGGCATGATTTATGGTTTCATGGACTGCTGGCCACTTACTGATCAGTGATATCTCTAGATCAGCCCTTCCTGGGCCTTGCACCCTCCAAATTAATTGGACTACAAGTTCCATCATCCTGAAACCTAGCTGAGGATTGTGAGAACTGGTGGTACCAGTTGGATAGGGCTTCTGTAAACATGCTCCATTATGCTTGCTAAGCCACAAAGTTCCATAGGTCAAGACTTGCAACATCATTCTACTATTAGGAGGAGAGGTTTTTCTACTCACTCTTAATTCCTTTTCTTTTTTCCTTCTAGTTTCTGAGAGGAAGATCATGCAATGTTCTACTTTCACTTCTTAGTCCGCAGAGATTTTTAAGTACGACATTCAAGGTGAGAAAACATAGCTGATTGAGAGCTACTGGATTTGGGAATTCATTTGTCATTGTGAGAGATGGATGGATGTACAATTTACATGTACTGGTGCCACCACTTTTTATTCTGAAATGGAGTTGAGGTTGACACAGTTCTATCCCTCATGGAGGCCTTGCTGATTGACAGTAGATTTTAATAGTCTTTGTTTTCTTTCCTAGGCCTCTGATCTCCAGATTGACTTAACCAAGGACCCAAAGCCCAAACCAGACCCAGGGAACCTGGTCTTTGGCAAAACATTCACTGACCACATGCTAACTGTGGAATGGAGCAAAGAGAAAGGTTGGGGAAAACCACACATCAAGCCTTTTCAGAATCTCTCTCTTCACCCAGCTTCTTCTGCCTTGCATTACTCAGTACAGGTAACTGTTTCCTCTCTTGGAATTGTCATCTTCTTCCCATCCTGTTCACATTGCTAGCAGAATCCACATGAATAGCTGCTCTGAGGCTTTAGATCTCCCTGCCTAGGGAGGCATGGATGCCTCCTTTGTCTTTCCACCAGTAATGAAAACTCTTCCATTCCAACATATTTTTAGGAATTGCAGTGGGCTTTTCTTGGTGTGGAGTCTTGTTGATTTTTATTTTCTTGCTTTTAATCGATTTTTCAGTTTTAATTCTATAGATTGTGTAATTGCACTTTAAAATTGCTTTTATGTATTTTTATTGACTGTATACTTTAATCCCTGTATTCTGATATTTTGTAAGTCTCCTTGAGTCCTAGTATTTGGGAAGAGGCACTATAAAAATAAAGAGTGTGATGGTAGCTGGGGAGTGTGATGAAATACTGGATGGATTTGGCGTTAAGTGAGAAATGAAGGGGATCCAATATGGTTCTTTCTTCTTACTCAGATGGCTACTTGCTCCAAATGTTGCTCCAAATGTTCTGTTCTCCAAATAAATAGATACATGCATATTGATTCAATGACTTGGGAGTGGGTGGATTCTGAGAATAACAAATTTGTCATGTGTTTGCTTTGAGTTACACAGCCCTGTGTGTGAAACAGGAATGGGATTATTGCTTTTGATACACCTGCAGATCAGCCTTTTCCAACCTGTGGCCTCCAGATGTGTTGGGCTGTAATTTCCATCCTTGGTTGGGGTCACAGTCCAATACATCTGGATGGTGCAAGGTTGTGGACGAAAGCAGATGATGATGAAAACAGGATATTTGAAGAGATAAGTGGAGAAGACTAGATTCAGTGGACCCAATGGGTTATTTATCCAGTATCCTCTAGGAACCACAAACCTTATAGGGTTTGCTACTTCACATGTAAACATTTTTTCTTCTATATGAATTTTCCCCACCCTCCACCAACTAGCTCTTTGAGGGGATGAAGGCTTTCCGGGGTCCAGACAATTGCATCCGGCTTTTCCGTCCCATGATGAACATGGACCGCATGTTACGTTCTGCTCTTCGTTGTTGTCTGCCTGTGAGTATATTCATGGGAGTAACCTCTCACCTCCCCCTCACCCCAAAACTAACAGCAGATACAACCTACTCCAGCTCAGATATGTTTCCCTGCTTAAAAAAGACAGGGAAAGGTCTGTTGTGTTCAAATGGACCATTCTCTTATCTTAAGTTGCTACAGTGGACTCTCCGTATTGACTGACTTCCCATCCATGGATTGGAGCATCTGCAGATGCCCCCACCCCATTCTCCTCAATGGTGGTGCATGTATGTGGTTACGTGCACATCACGCCACCATTGATTATAATGGGACTTGAAGTCTTGTATTTGGCATCTGCAGGGGCGGGGTCTGGAACAGAACCCCCATGGATACAAAGACTGACTGTATAAATTATGCCAGGAACTTAAAACATTTCTTTTATTTGCATAAAGTATGTTTGGATTTGAAGAAAGCAGATTGAAATGCCCAGCTTTCAGGATTCTTGGCCTTCAACAGGAGTTAATACAGGGCTAAGGAATGTGCGTCCCTCCAGATGTTGCTGGAGAACAACTCCCATCATCTGTCAGCATTATACTTTTTGGGCTACAACTTGAGGAACCCCTAGTCAGCTGTGTGGAGGATTCTGTGAGTCATAGTGATCAATTAACTTTTCTAAGGTCTGCTGCAGGTATTGTTGGATACCCATTTCCATCCGCCCCTGCTGGCATAACCATTAGTGAAGGATGATGGCAATTGTCATTTATATGCATCTAAAGAAGTAGACTTTTCCCAGTCCTGAGTTGACATGAGCTCTTGGGCATGGGCACCCCTGCATGCCAGAGCCACTTGAAAGGAACAGCATGAGCAACTGGTTGTTTTCTTCAGTCTGTTGCATCCTACCCACTCCCATCCTGCTCTGTCTCCCACACCCTGGACATTTCATGATCTCTTAAACCCAGCAAGCCTGGATTGTTTTGGAACAAGCAGGATTTTCTCTGGATAAATAAGGATTGGTGAACTGTAGCAGAGGGGTGGGTGAAATGCTGCCTTTCCAGTGTGGCCCAGGGGGTGCTAAAACATGGTGAAGATTTGTTCCATAGAGGATGTTTGGGGACATTTGGGGGATTTTTAATTATTTTATTGGAGTGGGAATGTGGTGGAGGGTGTAGCCCTTTTAATGTCTCTGAAGGGGGTAATGTGACCCCCTAGCCTCCCCTTAGTATGGTCAGAAGACTGGGTAGGTTCCTGGTTCAGCAGACAGTTAAAGAATTCAGGGGATGTGAAGCCTCCTGTCAGAAACCCCAGAGATTAGCTGTCAAGACTGGTCAAATCAGTGTCAGTCAGTATAAGGCCACCTCCAACTGGAGGAAGGTGTGGAAAGATAATAAAAAGCAAGGGCTTTGATGACTGGGATGGAATTGGGACATCATTGCAATTCTTACTTGTTCACTCTTCCTCCTCTCCAGTCCTTCAACAAGTCAGAGCTCCTTGAATGCATCCGGCAGCTAATCCACCTAGAGCAAGACTGGGTGCCCCACTCCGACACAGCCAGCCTCTACATCCGGCCCACCTTCATCGGCACTGAGGTGAGTACTTACTTTCCAAACCTCAGCCCCTTGGTAATCCAGTCCTGCATTCACTTTGCTCACTTATGTGTCTTTTTTTCTTGGGGAGGACAACAGTGTGTGTGGGTGTTGGCCTCCAATGGACCTTGGGGTGACAGTCTCCCAATCCATACAAATTTAGTTTGAAAAAAAATCTTTGGCCCACAGGCCCTGAAGTGGATGTGTAGGGCAATTTCCACTGTATTTTTAGCTGTTTGAGCCTTTTTGGACTCAGAAGAGGCCTTCCCATCAACAACTAAAGGAAAATTCTGTGTCATTTCCCATTTGGAAAAAAGTCTAGGCCTAAAATGGCCACGATCCCCCATGTAGCAAAAATGGCCTCCTACACCCACAGGGAGTTTTCAGGAAAGTCCCTCTCCACAAAAAAAGTATTTTTTGGTCATGGAAGGGGGACCATGTGCAGTCTGTAGCCCACAGTATCCCCGCTTGTAGTTTTTGGCAGTCTTCAACAGAGGCTCTGCTTGGCTCCTTAGTTACTGACTTTGCAGACTGCCAGAAATAGTGCAAATTGAGTCCACTTTAAGGGTTAGGGTTAGGGAATCATGGGAATTGTATTTCATTGTGGCACCAGAGCTCTCTGACAGAGAAGGCTCAATCTCTCAGAAAAAAACAATTCCCATAACTCCCTAGCACTAACCCTAACCCTTAAAATGGACTCAATTTGCACTATTTCTGGCAGTCTGCAAAGGCGAAAAATGTCCTTTTTAGTGAGGAAAAGCCCTAAAGCCAGAAATCAATTCCATGTCTGGCTTGTGTTTCCAGTGTCCATTTCCCTGTTCCTCCTTAAAGTACATTTCATGTGATTCTGGTTTTGCTTGCCTGCCAACGTTTCCTCCTGCCCTTTTCCCTCTGCAGTCCTCCCTGGGGGTCGCCACATCCAACAACGCCTTACTTTATGTGATCCTGGGTCCTGTAGGCCCCTATTTCACCACTGGCTCCTTCAACCCCGTTTCTCTCTTGGCTGATCCCCGCTTTGTCCGTGCCTGGATGGGTGGCGTTGGGGACAGCAAACTGGGCGGGTAAGTAGGACTTTTGTTTTAACAGCTGCCTTTTTACTTAGTTTGCTGTAGATATGCCCAATGTAGTGCCATCCAGATGCTTTGGATCATGAGTCACATAACTTTTGTAGAGTGACTGTACTGGGGGTGGGGCTGATGGAAAGGCTGATGGTGGCATTTCCTAGGAGCTTGATATACAAAGGATTAATTTTCCAGTGCTGCAGTTTGAACTTGGGCTGTTCTGAACATAAAGCTTATATACTCCACCATAGATCTGTGAGGCTCCCCTTGATACACCACCCTTGATTTCTAGTGTAGAGTTGACGGAGTTCCCATTGCTATCAAGAGATGCCTTTTTATCTGATTTGAGTCCCGCCTTGTGCTTGTGTCACCTTAGCAACTATGGCCCCACCATTTATGTGCAGAATGAGGCTACCAAAGAGGGATGCCAACAGGTTCTGTGGCTCTATGGGGACAATCATCAGATCACCGAAGTTGGGACCATGAACATCTTTGTGTTTTGGAAGGACCAGCAAGGAGGTGAGAGACTCAATTCCCTGGGTAGTTTTTGGGAACTGGGAAGTCTTGCAGCTGTTGTTTTTAGTCTAGGGGAAAGAACTTTTCCTGATGTTTTTATTTTTAATTGATTTTTATTAATCCCAAATAACACAAAACAAACACAACTATATCTATATGACTAAAAACTTCCATACAAAAACTACAAATAAAAGCAGCAATAACAATCCTAACATAACACAAAAAACACAAACCGATAATTATATCTCCCTATTACTAGACTGTCTTTAATTCATAATTCTACAATATAAGCAAACTCAGTTCATTTTACAAAACCTACAACTGATAACTGACCCCAGTAAGAATGCATGTAAGAAATAAAAAATCCTAGGATTTCTCCTTAAGCAGAGCGGCTTTCCTGATGTTTTGGACTTCATCTCCCACCAGCCACAGCCAGCCTGGCCAGTAATAAAGGATTATTGGAAATGCAGTGTAAAAATCTCAGGGTGGGGAAGTTTAAAAGGTTCCCAGGCTCTAGTATGGGTATTTAGTCAATTGATTGATTAAGCATGTTTTTAGTCAACTAAAACTATTGTTGATTATGCTGACCAGTAGATTTATAAATTATTCAAATTCAATTTTAATACATATTATAAAAACACTAAAGGTAGCAAATGTAAAGAAAGTAGAGTTGCCCTTCATCTTTCGCATGGGATCTGTTCCATCCCCCCCCCCCCCCCGCAAAAATGGAAAACAGCAGACCAACTGCTACATGCCAACTTTTTTTCTTTGTTAGTCTCAAATGCTACAAGGTGCTCTTTACATACTGATTTTATAGATTAACATGGATATATGAGTATCTTTGAATTCTACCACTACAGGGAAGAGTTGTGTACTAGAGGAGGGAGGGGATGTAGATTCAGAAGATATATAGGGAGGAGACAATTAAAATATCAAGAGAGAGGGGAGCATAACAGGCTGCTTGTTGTCCCCAAATTGTCTCCCAACTCAAATAGTGTGGATAACCTTGGTGACAGCCTCTTTGGGTTGAAAGTGCTGCTGCTGAATGCCAATCAATGAATAGTAAAACATCTGCCTTTCAGGATTTGATTCTGGATGAGCATGCTGACCTGGCTTGTATTTCAAAGTCCTGGCTAGATGAGACTGTGGGGGTTAATCTCTGCTGTGCAGCAGCCGGCGAAACCTGGGGATGGGGAGGTGGAGTTGCAGTACTGTTGTGATTCTATCCCCCTGACCAGATGCACCCTCCCAGTGTCTACTGGTTTTGAGTGTGTCTACCTGAAGGTGGGTAGCCAGGGCAGCATAGTGATTCTGTTCATATACCACCCATCCCACTGCTCAACAATCTCCCATTCTGAGCTAGCTGGGGTGGTCTTGGGGTTGGTGTTGGAGTCCCTACAGCAAGTAGTGCTGGGGGACTTCCTTTCAGGAGTTTGGATTTTATTGTAACAAGCTCTACTTGAAGCTGCCTTTGAAGAGTATTTGGTCCAAAGACATGCAGCCAGACTGTTAACTGGGCCATGTTATGGCTTTATAAGTAATAATCGGCACTTTGAATTGTGCATTGCGCTCCTGTTGAAACAGCTTCACTGGCTGCTGGGCACAATTCAAAGTGCTGATTATGACTTATAAAGCCCTATATGGTTCACAGGTACAGTCATTTGGCAGACCGTATCTTCCTGTATGAGCCAGCCCGGGCTCTGAGAGTATCAAGAGAGGCCCTTCTCTCAGTCCCACCCGCATCACAAGCACATTTGACGGGGACACGAGAGAGAGGACTTTCTCGGCAGCTACCCTAGACTATGGAACTCCCTTCCCCAGAAGGCTAGAATGGCCCCCTCCCTGTCCTTCCATTGGCAGACTAAGACATTTTTATTCAGACAGGCTTTTAAAACTTAGGGCCTTTGCAGACTGCCAGAAATAGTGTAAATTGAGTCCACTTTAACTACCCTGGCTCAGTGCTAGGGAATCATGGGAACTGTAGTTTATTGTGGAATCAGAGCTCTGACAGAGAAGGCTCAATGTCTCAGAAAAAATACAGTTCCCATGATTCCCTAGCACTGAGCCAGGGCAGTTAAAGTGGACTCAATTTGCACTATTTCTGGCAGTCTGCAAAGGCCCTAAGTCTTTAAAGAATGGGATGGGGTGTGTATTGTTCTAAAGTGTACTGTTTTAAGCACTTTTTACTCTTTTTAAACGGTATTTCATTTTTTAAGGATAAAAAATGTTTTAATATTGTAATAGTTTAATTCCATTTTAGTTCTTACTTTTGTATGCTTTTAATTGTACTGTTATTTTAAACTGCAAGCCGCTCTGAGACCCAATTTTTTTGGGGAAAGCAAGATATAAATAAATTAATAACAACTATCATCTATGTTCCGCAATTCCGTATCTTGGGCTGCATGTGTATTGTAGAATTGATGCAGCTTGTCACTGCTTTAACTGCCATGGCTCAGTACTATGGGATCCTGGGATTTGTAGTTTGTTGGGGCATCAGAGCTCGTTGACAGAGAAGGCTAAATAATTCACAAAACTGAAAATCCCAGAATTCCACAGCATTGCACCATGGCAGTTAAAGCGGTCTCAAACTGGATTATTTCTGCAGGGTGTTTTGAAATTTAAGTCTCCTTACGTTTGTTGAGTTCATCTGTCCCTTTGAAATTCTGTATTTTCAACAGGATTAGCCGACACATCTTAAAGCAGGTGTGAACTCCCAAAATATTTTTGGCCTAGAGTTTGTTATTGGGAATTGTAGGCCAAAACATCCAGGGACCAGAGGTTTCTAGCCTTGGTTTAAGGCACAGTTGTCAGTCTTAAAGACTAGAAACTGGGATCTTTCTAAAAAGAAAATGAAAGCTGAAATTTTCAGTTGGGGTAAGATCTCAGCTTGGAGAATGCTTCAAGTATTTTTGGTACTCTTGTTGAATTGCAGCATAACTTTAGGTCATGTGTACATGTAACAGCTATTTCTCCTTCCAGATCTGGAGCTGGTCACCCCTCCACTAAATGGAATCATTTTGCCAGGTGTGACCCGGCAAAGCCTCCTAGATCTAGCTCAGAAATGGGTGAGTGTGAAGGGGAGCAGAAGCTTGAGATAGCAATAAAATAGGTTTGAGTGCAGGTGGGGGATGTGCAAGAAAATGACAGAGCCTTGCAATGGAAACCTTTTTTCAGTATTGTAGCTGTTTTATTTTTGGGCACTGAATTTGAAACACACAATAAAGTTTACTACACAATTTTACAAATTCAGTTTTTTAAAAATTCAGTTGTTACACAGCTTTGATTAACAGCAGGTGCTGATGTTCCTGTGCAGTTTCTTTTAGTGCTTTTGGATGGATTTTTGTTTCATATGAGTGATTTAATTTTTTAAAAATGTTTATTAGAAAACTTTCTAGAAGTACCAGTGGTACTCAAACTTTTTACCTTTGGGACCCCCCTCCTTTAAATTACATCAGGGGTAGGCAACCTTTCCCCTTTAAGGGCCGAGGGACTTCAGCTCCCAGAATCCCAGGAGCTATTGGCCAACATGGGACTATTGGCCAACATGGCTGAGGCTTAAAGGGGAAAGGTTGCCTACCCCTAATCTACATCTAAACAAAGTATTTTGGTTAGTGTGCATAATATCTTTGCACACTCATTTATATTTTAACGTTTTATAAGGAAATAACATCATTCAAATTAGAACAGTTTTATTTAAGT